>CAWUFW010000727.1:600000-1093521 GCA_963921515.1 Calotriton arnoldi
TTTACTGTGGCTCATACTTTCTGTGACATTTGCACTCCTGTCTTCTGCAATAGACCTAAGTCTATCTGAAAACCAAAGGGCCGAAAGCTTGTCCCTGTGGCAAAAGGAGATCTTCATGGGTGCTAGCATATTCAGAGCAGTACCTAGCCATCATGAAAATCTTGCTGCAGCATGATCAGCTGCCTGATGGAGTACCATAGGCGTGGCAGAATTGTTTTTAATAAAGGCAACCTCACACACGTTTTTCCAATCCCTTTTCATAGATTTTGAGGATACTTTCCTATGCAAGTCGTTCGAAGCAGGTCCATTCAAAGCAAACATAATCACCCAGTGATCAAACCAGTTTAAAGGGTGAATTTCTTCAACCATAAGGTGAGGGTTACTAATACAAATTCCATCCAAGGTATGGCCTGCTAGATATGTAGGTGACTTAACAAACTGAGAAAGCCTAAAACTAGCAAAGATTTCAATTAGCATGCTAGTATCATGACAGGTTGGGGTTTGCAGTGAAAGTTAAAATCACCCAGCAACATACATTGGCCTGCTTTAGAAACCAGTTCCGACACAAAATTAGAACTAGGCCCTGGGGGGAGGTCATTAGTCAAGTACTCCTGAAAAGGATGTAGTATGAGGGATTTCAAATTTAAAATGATAGCCTCGTTAAAAGAGGTCAAACTAACCAGTTCAATCACACACTGAAACCTATTCCTAAAGCCTCCGCAAGTCCACACCCGTTTTTTTTGCTCGATCTTCTCTGACAGTGAAAAGCCCGAAGGTATGGCCTCTGCTAAATTTAGGCCGGAGTACTCCAAAGCCCATGTCTCTGGAACAAATATAACATCTGGGTTATGGGATTGCACAAACTCCATAAAGTCCAGCTTGTTTCTAATTAACGAACGAGCATTTATCGAGTCCGCTAATCTTATGTCCTACACCCAGGTTCCCACTAACAGGTTCATTCAGCATCTGCTCACAAAGTACCCCCAAAGACGACATATTTTGCAGACAGATCATACCAACATTGAAACCCACACGTCTGACAAACACTTGTTCCATCCAGATGAATCCTGGTTCGATTCAGTAACAAACATAACGGAGGCCTGCCTTTTCCTCCGAGTTCCAACAGTTGGATTCGGGTGTAGGTAATGCAAGGCCCGTGATCTGGCCCAAAATGGACAGGGGTTCTGGTGCACGGAGCAGTCCGGCTGCGGATAGGCTCAGACAGGCTTGTCTATAGTGCTGTGGACAGAAGCGCTTCTGTTTGCTTGATATAGACTGACATGAAAAGGGGGTGTGGCAAGGCACTGACCGAATCCACCTAGTGAAAAAACTGAGGGGCCAAATATAATTTCAAACCAAACTGGAGTCCAGCTACTTCAATTTGATGACGAAGCTTCCGTCTGTGCCATGTCTGTCGCAAAAGCCAGCTTTCCTCAGCACCAAAAACGACCAAGAAAATGAACTGGTTGTCAAGCTGAATTAAATCAGACAGCCACATTGAAAGCTAACTCATACTGGGGTGCCATTAAATTCTTAACACTACAAGACAGCACTACCACAGTTCAGTAATAATAACTATCATGCAGCCATATGGTTAAAGGATTGATGGTAAATGCTTACTTTGTGGCATTTCCTCTTTATCAATCCATCAAACTGTTTACTAAATCAAACATAATGGAATAAAATACCAGATGCAGAAAATAGATTCTTCATACTTTTGGACAAATGTTTAGGTGTCCTGTTAGATGCTGTGACTGCTAGCCCTCTACATTCAGTAGTAGAACGGCTGCCATTAAATGGTCCGGTGTGCCAAGGCCCTCGTCAGGACACTACTGCTGCTTGCACCACCCATTACCCTTGCTAGCACTGCCAATGACAGTAACACTACAACTACAAACCCTAATATTCGTACATTTGTGCAAAATCAGACAATTCCAGGCTCCCAAAAATATGAGAATGGCTTGGGCAGCAGATGTTAGTCATTTTTAATTTATATTGAATTATTAGACAGCAGTTCTTCTGCTCTTCTCTAAATTAGACAAGCAGCGCCACCATGTGGCCGACTGTCATAGGTGCTGGTGTTGACAATTAAGTGGCGGTGCAGAGTATCGGAAACCACCAGCTCAAATTAAATGCTGGACAGCTGCTCCAGTCCTCACACCACGGGATAGCATGGCTGCCACTTCTGGGCCCGATTCACAGAACTAACTTAAGACAAAATCCTAAACTTACTACCATTTTGGTATTCACAGAAGGCACTTACTCATTTTGGTATTCCCAGAAGGCACTTACTTACTCATTTTGAGTAACTTACTCATTTTGTGTAACTTACTCATTTTGGTATTCACAGAAGGCACTTACTCATCAATGAGTAAGTGCCTTCTGTGAATACTAAAATGAGTAACTTACTCATTTTGAGTAACTTACTCATTATGTGTAACTTACCCATTTTGGTATTCACAGAAGGCACTTACTCATCAAAGAGTAAGTGCCTTCTGTGAATACCAAAATGAGTAAGTTACTCAAAATGAGTAAGTTACTCAAAATGAGTAAGTAAGTGCCTTCTGTGAATACCAAAATGAGTAAGTGCCTTCTGTGAATACCAAAATGGTAGTAAGTTTAGGATTTTGTCTTAAGTTAGTTCTGTGAATCGGGCCCTCTGTTTTTAACATGTAATCAGCAGCCATGGAGCCATGTGCAATTTCAAATAATGGGGTGTAGGTACCAGCACTACACTCGGTATTTCCGTTTTTGCCCTTACATTGGATCTGTGACCCTGAGCTTCAAAACCACCATGAACAAAAGTACACCATGCACCTGTACACTTTAGGAAGAAACGTTGGCATAATCGTGATTAAATTAAAATACACGTATATATATGTGACAGAGACTACAACACTGCTACATATATAATATCACACAGAGCAGTTTACATAGTTGTCCTACACTGTCTGAAGAAAGGTTAAGAGCAACAGCGGAAGCGTAGAAAAGTTCCCATGAGTTGCAGAAGGGCAGTGCCCATTCCTCTCCTTGCAATGCACGTCATTATTTCAAAGCTAGGGTAGACTCTTTAAGCGGCAATATACAGCAAGTTGGTCCTACTCTAATTAAGGTACCAAAAAATTCACATTTTCTTTTTACAATAAGTTAATGCGAGCTTGAACACTACTTTTATCTATCCTAACTCTAACCCTAATCTTATATTTAATTCAATCTAAACAGTTTAAGTCAAATTAAACTAACTTAAATTGAATTGACTTAATTCTCAAGCTAACTAAATCTAACGCCAATGACAACTCTAGCCTTCTGTTTTATTAAACATACTTATGTTTAGCGTGTCTCGCCCCCTCTGTCATGTCCATCACAACAAGTGAGACATTAACAGTGAGGAAGACCTTTACATGCTGCAAACTGAGGAATTGTATTGCAGCTCCACCATGAGCAGGTACTTCTCAAGCAGGCAATGTCCACACTGAAAAGGGCCTTGTAGAATGCCAGCATGTACATTGTTTCTTCTGTGTGTGCCCACTTTCTGCATAGTGTAAAGGATAAAAGGGCATACCCAGTAAACCCCAGGAACATGGACAGATGCATAAGTAATAAGAGAAACAGTGATTCCATCAGAAAAAGTTATTATTGCAACTGTATACTTCATGGAGACCATGAGGGGTTCAGTCCTGTGTATAATTCACATGCTTGGGATCTAGACTCGTCTAGGGATCGAGGTCAATGTACAACTTCTTTTGGTTTTTAAAAGAGGTCAGAGTCAAATAGAATTTCTCAAGCAACATAAATGTTGTATTATTGGGTGGTTTGTAGCCACAATAATCCACAGAATGAGTTTGTACAAAGTTGCTCTAAGTGAACAATCAATGTAGCAAGTGGAGAGCAGAGGAGAATCTGCTATAGAATGCCGCCACTTATGACTCGAAGTCTCTTGGCAAACAAAAATACTAACCCTGATCGAAGTTTCGACCCCTTGATGACAATGATTTCCAATTGGATTTTCCTCAGCACCAGAAATGCTAATTCCCTATAGGATGCTCATGGAGAGTCAAGCACATTCGGCACTAAATGGTAACTATGCTGCGCAGGGCCGGCTTTAGCTCTGGTGATGCCGAGAGCGACAATCTTTGTCTCCACGGATTCCCTCACTACCACCTTCAACAGTGTCCCTCATCTCTCCATAGCCCCTCTCTCACATCTATTTCATTTGTTTTATAGCTCTGCTCATACCAGTGTAGGGTGGTCCTGCCAGTGTAGGGTGTCAAAGCACATTACATCATGCACACATTAAACAAAAACAATGGGTCAGTTATGAGGATGTGGCCTTACGGCTAGAGCAGTCGACCTCCATGCTGGGGAACCGGGTTCAAGTCTCGGCAGAGACGCTCAACATCCAGTGATTCTGGGCAAATCACTTAATCCCCCTGTGCCTAACAACATGAATGAGTCCATCTGTAACGCAACTGGTGCTCATGTAAGGCGCTCTGATACTTTTGGGTCAAGTTTGCGCAATATAAAACTCTGGGGGAAAAAAATGTGTATGTCAGTGTATACCAAATGTTACATAAGACAATGAGGACTATGTGGTGTAGGAGTGATATGTCATCCATACTGGTAGGCAGTATATTTTAAGAGTGCCTGGCCTGGAGATGCACAGACATAAACCAGTGGTTGGGCTTGTCTTTACTAATAGCAATATATAGAATAATGAAAGAATTGGGAAAAACATAAAGTTCTAACCTATACTTTGCAGTTTACATGCAGCTCTTTGATGACAGTCCATAGCTCACTGCTCTATATTAGGACTGTAACTTATGAACTGCAAGTAACAAAAAGATCTCCGGTACAAAAGCAGTAACCCACTTAGCTATCTATATAAAATATGATTCTACTTTCCTGAATTTAAGAGTCCAAGCTCTGTTGCTTGCCACATCTAACTGAAATAGGGTTAGAGGGCTCACTCCACGGTCTTTTGCGACTCCCAAGTTGAGGTGATAAAGCATTCACAAAAGGGAAGTTTCTTTATTGAGAGACAATCACAGACAGGGTGGAGAGGGTGGTCTGCTGACCCTAGCGAGCCACTTTCCCTGTGTAGTAATCCAGTCAGAGTGAGTCGCAAATCGTGACCTAACTCTTCAATATTAGTGAGGTATTTCAGAATACAATCCATTGAGAATATTTTTTGGGGTATCAACCTATTTTTTACATAAGTTAAATCACAAAAAAACTAAAAAATACATATGTCTGGCCCTTAACTCCATATAACTACAGCGTGAGATCAGTGAAAGATCATCAACTTGAAGAAGGGATCGTTTTTTCGGAATAAAAGTATATAAGTGAAAAAAGAGCAAAAGAAAGGAGAAGCCCAATTGCAAATTGCACCAGTCAGGCACCCCATAAAATAAAAAAATGGAAAATAAACAAAAAACAGGGCAGAGTGGGGAGGGGGCAACACAGTAGAAGGGGGTGGTCGGGCAAGTCAGTGAAGTACTTAAAGAAAAAGAAAAAAAATGAGTCCTGAAAGCAGGCAATAGAAAGATGCAAATCATCAAATAAGAAGGTTGATAAATAAGCCCTGCTCCAGCGGAGGGACAACCACAGCTAGAAAAAGAAGGAAAACCATTGCATATGCAAGAATATTTGAGTGGCATGAAAGACAACTAATTTCTTTAGTGAAGAAAACTTGTACCGGGCAGTGTTGGTTTTCTTGGGGTAGTTTTCCTTTTGGATGAGGTCAGTGTTCAGAGTGAATCTGTATGACTCATGAGGAACTGAAAGTTGAGTTTTAAATCTGTCCAGGTTCATATCTGTGAATGAGATTTTAACTAGTTGTTGCTTGTTGTTATTAATGAATAGCAGGAATTCTGTTTTAGTAGCTAGCTCAGTCATGGAATGCCTTGACTCCGGTACAAGGCAAACCAGGCCATACCAGTGTTCTTAGATCACAGTGGTACTGCCCCAGCTGGGCTCATGGAAGTTGCGGCCATAATTGGGCCTTCCAGGATCACAGCACTTGCAGCCCCTGACCGAACCAAAGGGAGATGTAGCCAAGATTGTAACTACATTGATCACAGTAGTTGCAGCCACTAACTGAGACAAAGATGGATGCAGCCCAAATTGATGATCGCTGCAGTTGCAGCCCCTGACTAGGCCAAATATAGCTGCTTAGAGCAGTTCCTGCCAGTAACTAGAGGTGAGAGACCAAGTAGACCTCTGGATCATTTCCAGCTTACTCTCAGGCAGCAAGCTCTCTCTGAATGCCTCTAGTCCCTGGGAATACATTTGGGCAACTCTACTCCTGGACAGTCTCTTCTCCTGCAAGGTACGGCAGAATCATTCCCTCGCTAAGTATGTAGGCAGGCTTGTAGGTATTTCAGGTGGTTCCACAACTCGTCCAGGAGAAATTGAAGTCTTTACGTGATGTCCTCCCATCTCTGGGAGACTGACTGTCAAACAGACACCAACCCTAGATGCACTGTAGTTCTTTGAGTGCTCTGTGAAACACTTCCTTCCCTGCTCGTAAAGTTTTGGTCCCACTTTTCCACACATCCTTTAGACAGGGAATCTGAATCCACAGTCTCAAACTCTAGAACCAGTTTGGGGTGGATCTCCATTTGAGTGTCCTCCTCAAAGTGCTCTCCAGACACAGCCTTTGCGTAGATTGATGCTTCTCACAGCAGGCAGTACTGGAAGTGTTTCCAACCTGGAGCACCCACAACCCAGGCACTATCAGGTGGTAGGTTTCTGCACCTGGCTGTTATCAGCCCAACTGAAGGAAAAATCAGGGCCAGACAAAAAAGCAGGCCTAAGCTAGAAACTTCATCCCCTCACAACACCGAAACAGCAGTCCCACCCCTCACCTCTACCATCCACAAAATGGTAGTGTCCAGGAAGACTAATCAGAAGTTCCTTGCTAACAAAAGGCCTTAAGGAATTTCTAAAATAGTCCTGTCTCCATCCTCCTCATTTCATGTCTGGAATGGGTCTCCTTTCTCCAAAGAAAGGAATGCAGGTAATACACTTCTACTGTATGGTAGAACAGTTCTCACCCTTTTTCGTGTGCTATGCCAGACCAAGGACATCCAAAATGCACTACACTGGCCTTATCATTCAGGCTCACTCCAACACACATACAATCTATGGTTAAACATTTTACACACACTACACATGCACATAACCTTAACATGCATACTGGATGTCAGAACAACATTCTAGGCTTACACATAGTAGCAAAGCTAAAACACCTGTGGGGGTCAGTAGGCCTAATTTCCAGTAACACAGATAAAAAGGTCTGGCCACACTATGATTCCTCTAAAACACGGCATGCTGCCTCCAAAATTTTATATATTTTGCCCAGGACAGTAACCATAGTCCTCTATCCATCAAAACTGTGTCCCTCAACATTACAGGACTGACCCAGGACCTCACGTAGTCAGGGACAGTTATAGGTCTCTGTGCACATGGTTAAATTAGCAAAACACTAGGCCCAAAATAAAGTAAGTATACCAGCTATACACACAGTTGGACAATGAGGGCAGGTAAGCATGTCTAAATGCCACGTAGGGGACATTGCTGTCCCGATACTTATTTGCTGAAGTGGCTTTGAGAATCAATCCATGGTTGGTAAAGTCTATGGGTTCAACAGGAGATATAGGCACTGTGTCCTTTACATCTTATGCATCAAAGGTGATTTTGGCCACATCACTAGTGAGTATGTGCAGACCTCTATCAAAATTCTGAAGCAGGAATGTAGTGGTCTGTGGCTCATATAGGTGTTTGTTCCTGGACTGTAAGCAAATGCTTATCAGGCAGTGATGGACAGCATAGGACTAAAGTAACCAGGAGTTTGAGATATCATATTGTGTGTTATTACAAAAAAGTCTTGCCAGCATTAAGGAAGTGAATGAGGGTTGAGGCCTGGTCCAACACTTATGGCACAGCCCCTGAAGTATAGATAGAGCATGATTCTTGTCTTGAAAAGTGAGATGATTCACTGACAAAATATCGAAACCACAAATATCGTGGGACATAAATATTGTGACAAAAATATCGAGTACAAATATATTGTTATCCTCTACTTATAATGTAAACAACAAAAATATAGAAAAAAATATATAATTATACACTAATATCGAACACAAACATTTAATTTTTTTATATAAACATATTTAAGCATAGTAAACATTAAGTGGCCAATTACGATGCGGCCGTAAAAGGCTCCGGCCCTCGGTTGAAGCCTTTACGGCCGAATCGTTATGGGCCGGTCGGTTTAATTTATGACCGCCTCATTACGATGGAGGCGGTCGTAAACTAAACCTGCCGGTCATTCCGGCTGGCTCCCAACGGGCACAGAGAGCCTGTTCGCCAGTCGGAATCCAGCCTGTCATCTCAAGGGCGGGCATTTCCGCCCTTGAGATTACAATGTCGGGTTTCGGCAGCCTTTCTGTGCCGGCCTTTCCGACACAGAAAGATTGTCGGAATTCGACTTTGGGGGCCCCCAGCAGGGCCTCCTTGGGTGCACGGCCTCCAGTTGGAGGCCGAGGGGACACCTATGGTGCCCCTCTGTTGATCCCTGCACCCCGTGACAGGCATCTTGAGGTGCCTGCCACGGGATGCAGGGATGAACTGCACCTCCCTTTTCTCAGTGGGAGCCTGAGCTATGGTCGGTTTCCGGCCGAAACACGAGCTCCGATTGAGAAAAGTGCAATGCGACTGAACAGTGTTCGGTCGCATTGTAATGGGCCGGTCGGGACCGCCGACTGGCTGTTCATCGAGTCGTGTTGGGCGGAAGGAATTCCGCCGACATCGAAATGAGGCCCTTAATATATTAACATTAAACAGTAATATAATGTAAATTAAATATATTTAAATATTTTAAAATTATATATACAGTTTATACATATTTGAAAAAAATCATATATATATATATGTTTATTTAAACATATATAATTTAAAACTATAAAAATAATAATTGTAATTTATGTTACAATTTACTTACTTTTGTAAACTTGACAAAAATAACAAATATATATATATATATATAAATATATATGTGTGTATATATATTTATATATATTTTGATTTGTTCATATATATATATATATATATATATATATATGTATATATATATATATGTATATATATATATATATATATTCACTGAAAAAACCATAGGTTTCAGGGACGTTATAGTTACAAATTAGCATTTAAAAAACCTTTGAAATTCAATGAAAAAACCATAGGTTTTAGGGACAGTTATAGTTAGTTGGACATTGCACTCGTACAAAACCCGTGAAATTCCCCCGTTATAGTTAGTCCAGCTAACTATAACTCACGCCCCCGCAATGCACTGCTGATGACGTCACATATTACATCACTCATGACATGGTCAGTGACATCACTGATGACATCACTGATGACATCTCAAATGACATCACTGATGACATCATCCAGTGACTGTGTGTTTCTGTAAAGTTGAAATATTTTTAATATATAGGAAAAGACGTATTGAAGAATGAGTGGGTGTGTAAATGTCTGTATGGATGATTTAGTAGGTGCGTGACTGACTCTATAAGTGAGTGATTTAACGTATCTTACTGAATGCATGGGTTAGTGACTAAACTGGGTGAATGTCTGTATCCGTCTGTGTGTTGCTGTGTAAGTGGCTGCATGTGTTTGTGAATAGCTACATGAGTGTCTATATGAGTTATTGAATGCTTGTCTGAGTATCTGTATGGGTGCCTGAGTGTTTGTGTGGGAGGGGTGTGTGCGACTCTGTGCATAGATGTGTGAGTGGGTGATTCACTGGGTGGATGGTTTCAAGAGTGCATCTGTGATAGACTGTATGGGTGGGTAAGTGTGTGTAAGAGTGTGTTAGTGAGTGAATGTATGTCCCAGTGGTACATGTGTGAGTAACTACATATGTGAAAGGCAGTATATATGTGTGTTGGAGTATATAAATAGCTATAAGCGAGAGTGAGTGATTGTGATAGTGGCTGTATGGATGAGTGTGTGCTTGTATCAGTGATTGTATAAGAGCGTAAGAATGTGCTACTATTTGTATGAGTAAGTGAGCTGGTGTGTGTATAACTGTATAGGTGAGTAAATGGTAGTGTGTTTAATTATTTGCATGACTGACTAGGTGTGTGAGTACCTCTATGGATGAGTGGCGGTGTTTGAGTGTCTATATAGGAGTATGAGTGCATATGATAGTCCTGTACTGAGTGACCGTAAGTATGAGTGACTTTACGGGTGAGTGAATGGATGTGTGCGTAGACCTAAGAATCAGTGAGTGGGTATGTAGTTTTTGGTGTTGGAGTGTCTATGGTTTTGCGAATGGCAGTCTGTAATTTAGAGTGGGTGTATCAAAGTTTATATTGGGGTGTGAGGAGGTGCATCAGATTATCACGTGGATGATGTCATCAGTGATGTCATTTGAGATGTCATCAGTGATGTCATCAGTGATGTCACTGACCATGTCATGAGTGATGTAATATGTGACGTCATCAGCAGTGCATTGCGGGGCGTGAGTTATAGTTAGCTGGACTAACTATAACGGGGGAATTTCACGGGTTTTGTACGAGTGCAATGTCCAACTAACTATAACTGTCCCTAAAACCTATGGTTTTTTCATTGAATTTCAAAGGTTTTTTAAATGCTAATTTGTAACTATAACGTCCCTGAAACCTATGGTTTTTTCAGTGAATTTCAAAGGTTTTTTAAATGCTAATTTGTAACTATAACGTCCCTTAAACCTATGGTTTTTTCAGTGAATTTCAAAGGTTTTTTAAATGCTAATTTGTAACTATAACGTCCCTGAAACCTATGGTTTTTTCAGTGAATTTCAAATGTTTTTTAAATGCTAATTTGTAACTATAACGTGTCTGAAACCTATGGTTTTTTCAGTGAATTTCAAAGGTTTTTTAAATGCTAATTTGTAACTATAACGTGTCTGAAACCTATGGTTTTTTCAGTGAATTTGAAAGGTTTTTTCAATGACAATTGTTTAATGTATTAATTATTGAATTTTTTTTTTTATATTTCTTTACTACATTTTTTAAAACAATTTATTTTCAAATTTTTTATTTTAAAAAAAAATTAATAATTTTTCTATAATTTGAAAAAAAAATGTTTTAAAAAATGTTGATATTCTTTTTCATTTTTTTATTCTTTATATTTTTTTAAATATTATATTTACTTTTTTTAAAAAAATAAAAAAATTTGAAGACGCGTACCCAAAGCGCACCTTCCTCGACTACGACGCGGAACGTAACCTCCATTTTAGGATTCTTGAGTGGATCCGCGTACGGTGTGCGTTGGGTACGCATTTTACTGCGCGTTTGTAACGCGATCCGTACGCGATTTCAAACGCATACGCACATAATACTTTACGCTACGCGACGCTTGCACGTTTCCGCGTGACGTCATATATATCTTCTACGCGGTAGGTACGCGAATCCCGCGAAATGTTTTATTTTCTATAAACATATATATATATATTTAACCTGAATATTAACACAAGAGATTATCTCACATAATTATATAAATAGTATTTTGGGGTTTTTTAATAAACATTACTTTGAAATGCGTTTTCGCGAAGTCGCGCTGGATGCGTGCTCCGTGCGTGTACTGTACGCGTATCCCATGTGACCATAAAAAAAGAGATTTGATTGGTTCATAACACTTCCTATTCTAAGTATTGAAGGACCCCACCCATTTTAATCACTTTTCTTAGACCTTCCTTGGGACAACATCTCCAGTTAGAAGACTACAATACTTTTGTTTTGGACACTTCAACTGCTTAATTTACTATGGCTTCTGGACAGCAACCTGCCTCCAACTCTGATCATTCATCAGATGATGATTTTGTTGTAGAGCCACCACGACCAGAAAAATACACCTCTGTGGTGTGGAAATTTTTCACCATACCTCCAGGGGAAAAAAAGTAAATGCAGTGAAGGTGACCTGCAAAATATGCAGCCGAGTACTATCAAGAGGAGACCCCACCAAAAAATATTCTTGTGGAACTGGAAGTATGCTAAAGCATCTGAAGACACTGCATCCAGTGAACCTGGCAAGGGAGGAGTGCAGAAGACTGCGTGTTATTCCACCTGCAGCAGTGGCCAGTACATCTACGGCAGCCTCTTCACCTGGCCATCCGGATATCCGTCCTGAATTTGGCCAATTGAAAATTGTTTGCATTAAATGCAACAAACTTTTATGCTATGGGGAGCAGTCTATTGATTTAATATGCACAGCACAAAGAAACCACCGATGCTGATTTTTTTTGGTTTTCTTTTCTAAAATGACAGTTTTTTTCATCTTGTTGGCTTTTTTTCATGGTTTTTGTTGGTCCCGTTGACTTTTTGTTCGTGCTAAAAAATAATTAAAAAAAATAAAAAATTGTTCAAAAAAAAAAATATATATATATAAAACAACAAAAAAAAAAAAAAAGTTCTTTTCAGAACTACCTACTCTGGTTAAAAAAAGAGCTAAATTTTTATCCTAGTGTGTGAAAGTTTAGAAGAATGTATCTGTAGTGCATAATTGACTGAAAGAATGCATTTGTGGTGTATGGTGAATGTATAAGTGCAGAACTATAAGGAAATGCTGCAGCATAACACTGTAAGCTCTTTAGCTGCAATGTACTGCAGTACTTCCGAAGCACAGGCATGCAACATATGTACATAAATATGTTGCAAGTTTCTGCTTCCTTCTGCACTGTGGCTTAAACTGCAGGCATGTGATGACACAGGCACCCTTGCACCACGGTGCAAGGATAGCTGTGTCGTGTAGAGTTTTTTTTTGTACAGGAAGACACCAATTCCTGCACAAAAATTAATAAATGAAGGCATTTCTCTTCTTCTATGTATGCTGTGCATTCTAGCATATATTGAAAGTGATTAAATGAAGAGAAATAAAACCAATTCTCCAAGTTGTGCCTTCCTTCATCAAATCCTGAAGCTTCCAAAACACTAGTAGCCACTACGTCTCTCTATTGAACACCATGGGGCAGATTTACAAGCCCCTTGCACCACTTTTGCATCACTTTTAACATTGGAAAAGTGACGCAAAAGTGGCGCAAGGGGCTTGTAAATCTGCCCCCATATACCCATTTTGCAGATATGTGTTCTAAAACTATATCAAATTTTATATGTCTCTAAAATACAACTCTTTGGCAGTTACTGCACATATCTGGTGGGTTTCTTGGCTCCCAGTGACACTCAGTATTCATGTTAACTTTATTGTGCAACTTAAAACACGCACAGAGCATCTTTCTACACATATCTACCACATCCATCTGTCCTTTCTTCACCTCTGTGCAAACACAGGCTATTGTGCATTTTAATACTTAGTTAAACTTACCTTCACAGTAATACAAATAAAAAATGGTACACATTATTTTTCAATTGTTTTTTATAAAATAAATTTCTAAAAATGTTATTTTAGAATTACGATCTGTGAAAGAGAAGAAAAAATAGTTATAATATATAATATTATATTTTTTACAATACAGCATAATTTTATCATTTTACAAATTATTTTGTTTGTCTTTTTTACTGTCATCAGAATAAATTGAAATTCACTTGAAACAGTGTTTTCAATCATACTCATCACATAACAGAGGGCAAAAAAAAACAATAAATAATATTGTTTTAAAAAACCCAAGACTACATCCAAAAATAACATAGCATATAATGCAAATCACATATATATAAAAATCTTAACTCCTATGAAAATTTTCAAACGTAAATTTATATACACTGTAAATGTTGTTGGTTAAAAATATATGCAGAGAGAATGTAGAAGAAAAAGTCCACAATTGAAACATACACCTTTCCTCTTGGCCAAATGGTATTGTTGAAGTCCTTTACATTAAAATTGTCCAATAGTAATCGTATTAATACATATTAATAAATTCCTCAGAGGCCAAATTATCTTCCTAAAACTTTGGTTTTAAAAATATTAGGTAAGAATTTGGTAATTCACTTGGCAAACGTTGTTTAAAAACCAACTGAGCATCATTACAATATGTCCAGCCTTTATTACATTTTAGATACACAGTGTAATGTCCAGATGTAGTGGAAGCACCAAGATGGAAAATAATTGCTACTGCAACAAAAGTCCTTCCTGATATTGATAGT
The DNA here is from genome assembly GCA_963921515.1 of Calotriton arnoldi. Lineage (NCBI taxonomy): Eukaryota > Metazoa > Chordata > Amphibia > Caudata > Salamandridae > Calotriton > Calotriton arnoldi. The sequence goes on from CAWUFW010000727.1 coordinate 614,151, forward strand.
TGAGTTGCTACAAATTTTTTTATGAAAGTGTCCAATTTTCTTCCATCAGCTGTACAACGTTGCATCATTAAAATTATATATTGTCCATATTTTTCTATAAATAATGTTGATAACATTTCAGATTTGCATTGGGTACACTTCATGTTTTGATTTGCTGCTTTAACTAGTTTATTAAAAGATACTGATTTACACTCTGGTAATGTCAAATATATAAATCTTTCTGTGTCTATATCAGTGGTACATGTAAACATACAATTTTCACATACATGTTCCCATTTATAACAAAGGCCGAAAAGATTTTCAATGTCTATCCCTTCATTTTCCAATACAGTAAGCATATACATTAAAAATTCCTGAGCATCTTGTTGTATATTTTGTCTAAATTGTGTTGATCCACAACATATATCCAAAACTTGACGAATTTCAGAAACGCTTTGCATTTTACTTTTATCAGTCCTCAATTTTTCATAAACAGAATACAACATGGAGCAAAATATTTTTTCCCGATTCTCCATAATTTGTTGTTGCAAACTTTCAAGAAAAAAAACAACATTAACTACTACGTTAGCATAGCAGTTGATACCTGAACTATTTTCAAACTGATAACCAACAATGTCTTCATTAGCGTCCTTTGTCTTCTTGCTTGCAATTACAACATTTTCTTCATTTTTTTTCTTTGCTATTACTTTACTACAAATATTGTCATGTGTTCTTTTTCTACCTACCACACGCTTTTCAAATACAGGAAACTGACCTAAATTGGGAGCATACGCTCTTCTTAATCTATTATACTCTTTTACACAGTTTGTATCTGCAATAATCTTTGAGTCATCAAAATCAATTAAAAACAAACCAGATAAAGTTCTCACTCTGGACAAAGCAACATATGCCATACCCTCTTTAAACACGGTACTTCCAATGTTCACCAAAGCACTATCTACACTTAATCCTTGAGATTTATGAATAGTCACTGCATATGCCAAAGAAAGTGGAAATTGTTTTCTACGGACATATAAATCTTTTACAAGCAAAAAACGAACTGAACAACGACCAATTTGTTTTACTTCTTCAATTTCATCAAATTTGATTTTTAAAAATTCAATTCCATCTCTTTTTTGATAATTTACAAAATCCACAAGTTTACCCATTGCTCCATTAACTAAACCTTTTTCTACATCCAAATTACGCCTTAAAATTACCCGACAGTTTATACATACATATAGATTCTTTTCTAAACCAGCAGTTTTAGATATTGAATTTTCTAAAGAATGCAATTTTGTTTGCAATTTTTCGGTCAAAATAATAGTGATTCCTTCATGCTCTATTTTATCAATGGCCTCCATTTTTATTATTTCTTCATTTTCAAGCTTCAAAACTTCTATGTTGAATATAGAACACTGTCGCAGTGTTGGCATTAAACAGATTACTGATTTGGTTTCTGCAATTTTCTTATATATTTTCTCCTGAACTATATTTTCATTTGGAAACAAATTCAAAAGTAACCGACTCTGTAAAGCCTGTTTCCCATGTTCTGTCAGTACTCCAATTCTTACATCTTGAAGAATAGTTCCATAATCAACATCATTTGCCTGTCGCATATTCGTAATGAGTTCTTTGTATTCAAAATATGACCAAATGTTAACATTTCCAACACTACCCATAGACTTTCTGGTGTCTTCATGCACAAGCATTTTAAATACTGGTTGTCCTTTTACAGGAGTAAGTTGCAGTAGATCTCCAAAAACTATAACATGTTTTCCTCCAAATAACACATCGTACTCTGTTTTAAGAATTTGCTGCATTCTTAAATGCACAAAAGCAAGCATTAAGTTTGAGACCATGCTTACCTCATCAATAATCAGAACTTTCATTTTCTTCAGCACTCTAGAAACTTCATAACAAGCTTCTCCAGATAGCTTATGATATTCCAATTTGTTTTCATGCTCCACAGGTAGCATTAGTAAACGATGTAATGTAATTCCTTTAATGTTGTGTGCTGCCAACCCAGTAGGAGCAGTTACAACACAAGACAAATGTGACTCAGTTATTTTGTGTAGATAACTGGTCATTACTTTTATTAAGAAACTTTTTCCTGTTCCAGCTTGTCCACTTACATACATCCGGATAGGTTCAAAAGATGTGCATGAGCATTCTTTGTTTTCATGAAGTAATCCATGGTCAATCTGTTGCTTCACTTGCTGATATATTTCTTGTTGTTCAACATTTAGTTGTTCTTCCAAGTTTGTTAAGTCCATAATATCTTCTCGACCTTGAAGCATTGCTGTTTCAACTTCCTTCATAGCAATTGCTGCTTCATTTTCAACAATTGGTTGTCCTAGTGGATCTTCACTGTTCGCAGCAGAAGTTTGACTGTCTTGAGAACTGTCTCTAGCAATCTCTGCTGCAATAGTAGCTTCTTGGTCAATTTCATCGTTCAACATCTTTACATAATGTGCAAAAACAGTGCATTGTATGGTATCTTTACAAGCATTGAAGGAATCTTCATAACTCTGAAATTCTCCAAGTAATTCCAATTCTGAACGCCACGGTTTGAACAGTTGCAAAAGTGCAAAATAGTAAAATTCTCTTTTATCAGTACTGTCACAACTTAGTTTTCTGTGATTAATCAAATTTCCTTTCCTTTGTTTCACCAAACATCCTTCGGAACCAATTACTGCATATTTTCCCTCAGTGATGTTTTCTGTAGTATTCCGTTTAAAAGTGTAGTTTTGCAGCACTTCATAAAGACATATGTTCTCAAGATGATGACTTCTATTTGGATAATATGTGTCCAACATATTTGTTTTCACAATATCTGTACTTTCCGGCTCTTTTTCTGCTAAATATTCAATTTCTTGAACAGATTTAAGTACTCGATTTCGCGTTGCAGCAAGACCTAGACTCACCCAAATGATTCTTCTAGATTTTGAGTATAAACTTGCAGATGATAACCGATCTGAGCATTCATACGCTCCAATTTCTCGATGGGATAACATCTTCAAACTGAAACTGTATAATTTCTTACTTAGACTCTTCTCGTGAGAAATCTCTTCCCACATTTCTTTCAATTCTGTCTTTTCAGATTTTGTTATATAAGATGTCACATACCGGGCAACAGCAATGGAATTATCTGCAACATACTGAATATCCATATTAGCATTCCACATTGAGAGAATAACAGGATTATAATCATTTATATATTTTGAATCTTCACTTCTTCTCAAATTGTATGTATTTTTTGGAGACTTTCTAGTGATGGTATGTCTCATAGCTGACATAAAACTGTTTACTCTTCCTTTGGATATTACAGGACGTGGAAATCCAAAACGACATTTGGTATAAAACTTTTCCTTACACTTGTACTTTCGTCGACAGTATTTTCCGCATCGATGGCTTTGGAATCGTAAAACTTGTTGTTTTAAGTTTTTTTCTTCTGTTCTTTTGGGTATAGCACATGTGGCATATTCTTCAATAAAAGACAAAACAGTATCATCAGAATCAGTTCCGAATTTAGGAGCATCTTTGATCCATATCAGCATATGTATATGAGGAGCACCTCTAGCTTGATACTCCTTTCTCCCAAAAAAATCCAGAACTTCTCCAAGAGGAGGATTTTTTTATTGCAGATAAAAGACATCATAGCTTCAAATCTATGATTAAAATACCTGCACACATTAACAGGATCCAAAGAGCACAATTCTCCAGGTGTCTTGTATTCAATATTTTTTACATTTGAATTTGCCTCACGAAGAAATTCAAGTAAATCATCCCAAGCGTATTCAGCACAGCTTAGGGTAAGAAACCATGTAGGAGTTCCTAAGTTCCTTAGCATGCATTTAAGTTCTCCATGACGACGGTACCAATACTCATTAGTACCACGCTGACATGCCATCAAATTAATCAACTGAGATTCTAGATGATCGTCTCTCTGATGTACTTTATCCATAAATTGCTTTGCAGAAACATTTTGAAAATGTACTCCTGTTTTCAAAATGTGGTTGACTGCATATGAAAGTCCAGATAAGTCACTCTCAAACAAAAGATGAAATATATATGGGATACATTGTCGAAACCTTGGATCTTTTGCATACAATCTTGTTGTCCGATATTCAGATGCAGGAATCTGCACAGGTCGTTCATCATATCGTCCACCTTTTCCAGTTGGAAAAAGCTGCGGAAAACAACGAGCTTCCAAACTTTTCTCCCATACACTGATGGGAGTACCCTTTGCTTCCTTCATTTGGAATAACTCAATAGTATTTCCCATCACTTCTTTCGAATGAAGTGGATGTACACTATAATGTTCATAGATTTCTTCATTTTTTGACATGTCCACTTTTTCAATTTGACCACTTGATGTTTCAGTATCATCATCTAAAAGTATTTCTTCTTCTTCCACATACACATTTTTATAGTACTCATTGTTTTTTATTAGATATAATGTTGCCTTTTGCACTTTTCTAACATCCACTAATTCTTGCCAGATTTTCTTACTCTTAGTAGGAACACCATTAACTAGAATAACTAATGGTTCACTTTCTACATTCTCTACACCAATAGTGTCAATATTTTTCTTTAAATCCAGTGGTAAATATACAACTCTTCCTTTTAATCCTCTCTGTAAATCAGTCGGAGGCAATTTACCTGTTTTTGGCTCCATACGAACAATAGCCTGAAATGGGTGTACACATTGAATGAGTATAGACTCATACGTGTTTAAATCTATTAGTTCCGGAGGAATAGTTATCAACTCTAGATCATTATGAACAGCTCTAGCAGGCATTTTATTTTCATCCAATTTGTTATAACAATATTTACAAATACGTTGATCAGTACCCAAATCAAAACAATTCTCTACCCACAAATAAGTTGCAAAATTCTTCCACTCATCATTATTTTGTTTTTCACTTTTAAAATACAGATCAACACTCCTAGTCTGATTTCTATAGTGAGTTCGCCGGCAACAAATACAAGAATAATTTGGCCTTTCACCTGAAATCACCATAAACTTTGTAATTTGTTCTTCAAATTTTTTGGGAGTAGTATGTTGCACATTCTCTTCAACATTTTCTTCTATCAATGTGTCAGTTTCTGCACTCTCTTCTTCCGGACCAAAGTAACAAAACTCAATTTCATCACAAACCTTCTTCACATCAGATACTGACCCACACAAAAGAGCACTGTTCAACTCATTTAATTTAAGTGCTGGACTTTTTGCATAATACAATCTTCTAACTATCTTCCGCATTTCAGAATGATGTACTGCTAACATCCTAAAATGATGAAAAACACTTTGACATACTTTTCTAGAAACACAAGCCAGAGAATGACCTTGCAAACCAGTATTTTTTCTCACTCTGCAAGGGTCTAGTCCTTGTAACATCTTAATCTTTTGCTTAACACTTTTTTTAGTATACTCTCGTAAGAAATTTCGTAAAATATCAATAGATTCCTGTCGTACACTACAAATACTACTGCAATCCCAAGTATACACTGGGGCTTTAGGACGTCTCCCTAGAGCTTCATCAGCTATCACTTCTTCTACATTTCTGGGAACCACCTTCTCTTTCTCAATTGCACAACCATTTCTAACCTCATAAGCACGACCACTGGTATCAACTGCATGCAATAAATTATTGGTCTGAAAATAACTCTCTTCATTAAAGAACGGCTCTGAACTTGAACTATGTTTCCATTCACCCAAAAAAATTCACAAAAATTAGTTCTGTTAATTACTTTTTTCTTCTTACTTTTGGCCTTCAAAAAATGAATTGGTTTATGTATTGATCGAATTCTATTCAAAACTAAAATAAATAATTTCCTTTTTAATTCCAAAGCTTTTTGAACAATGGATTCAATATACTTTTTCTTTTTATAAAATAGTGCTCTTCTTTTATATTTTTTAACATCTTTAAGCAAGTTAAAAACAACTCTATTATAAAAAATCTTTTTCCTGATTTCTTTATACTGATTTTGCCTTCTTTTACCATTCATTGTATCGTTTGAATGTAATTTTCCATTTACTCCTTTCTTTTTACTCATACTCTTTTTTCTAGTTGAAGCATTGTTTTTACTTTGTACAATTTGTACACTATTTCTAGGCTTTGAAATTTTTTTAAGGAATTCTTTTGTTGTCTTACCGAAAGACTTTTTCTTTTTAGCCACATGATGTTGGTCATCCAATACTTCTTCTGCAGATTTGTTCAAATAATTTTCTTTTTGCTGTCGTTTTCTCTTTCTTGATTTTAAAGGCATGATAAGTTTGTTTTAATGATGATAAACAATATCTGTAAGAAATAATTATAAATAAATTAATTTTAATAAATTTACAAATTATACCCTTCAATTACTATAGAAACACATTGCACGTGTTAAAACATAGCTCACTGTATAAGTAGTTGGGTTGCAAAACAATGATTAGAGTAGTACACGGAGAGTGCCTTGGTGAATTTAAAAGTGATTCAGTTTTTGCACAGTGAATGGATTAGTACATATTTTTGAATGGGTCACTACAACACTGCAAGGAGAGTTACAGGATGTTTACTTTAGTGTATGGATACTGCTTGGGGAAATGAAGGTGTGTAAGATAAGTGTGTAAGTGATTAAAGGAGTGCATGCATATTCGATAAAGATTTGTAGCAGTCCATCTGCAGAAGCCAGAATCACTGCATGAGTACTTGTGTACTGATTAAATTATTAGAGTACTGCATTGAGAATGCACGGGTGAATTTATAAGCGGTTGGGTTTTGGCAGAGTGAATGCATTAGTACATGGTGCTGAATGGGTCAATACAGGATTGCAAGGGGAATGACAGGGTGTTTCTTAAAGTGTAAGGAGACTGACTGGGGAATTAAAAGCCTTAAACACAAGTGCGTAGATGGTTAGAGGATGACATGTATAGTGGATAGAAGTTTGAAACACAATATGTGTTAAGGCTCTAAATCACTGAATGAGTATTTGGAAAGTAACTGAATGTAAACAGTACTGTAAGGATAGTGCCTAGGTGAATTTTTAAGTGATTGGGTTTTGGCGCATTGAATGGATTAGTACATGGAGCTGAATGGGTCACTAGAGGAGACTGCTAGAGTGTATAGATACTGACTGGGGAATTGAAGGTGTGAAAAACAAGTGTGGAGGTAGATACAGGACTACATGCGTACTGGATAGGTGTTTGAAGCAGTCTATGTGCTAAGGCCTGGGTCACTGCATGAGTAATTGAACACTGACTGAATGATTAGAGTACTTCAAGGTGAGTGCCTGGCTGAATTCATAAGTGTTTGGTTATGGCACAGTGTTTAGATTACTATATGTGCTGGATGGCTGAGTGGAAGAGTGCATGCGGAGTAACAAGGTGTTTATTGAAGTGTATGGATAGTGCCTGAGAATTGAAGAAGTGAAAAACAAGTGTGTAGGTAGTTACAGGACTACATGCATACTTGATAGGTGTTTGAAGCAGTCTATGTACTAAAGCCTGGGACACTGCATGAGTAATTGGGTACTGACTGAATGAATAGAGTACTTTAAGGTCAGTGCCTGACTGAATTTATAAGTGTTTGGTTATGGCACAGTGTTTGGATTAGTATATGTGCTGGATAGCTGACTGGAGGAGTGCATGGGGAGTAACAATGTCTTTATTGGAGTGTATGGATACTGCCTGATAATTGAAGGACTGAAAGACAAGTGTGTAGATGGTTAGAGGACTTCATGCGTAGAAGATAGGGATTTGTAGCAGTATATGTGCTAAGGCCTTGGTACTGCAAGGAGTGTGCATAAGGGAATTTATAAGTGTTTAAGTTTTGACGCACTGATTGCATTAGCACATGGTGCTGGATTGCTGACTAGAGGAGTGCATGGGAAGTAACAGCGTAATTCCTGGAGCATCTAATACTACGAAAACTTGACAACATGACAGGTTTTAAAGCGGTTATCTGTCTGCAAAGATATGAACTACCCAAATGCTTCTCTCACAGTGGTTGCCCAAATGTACACACATTCACAGTGTGATTCTAGACAAGCAACACAGTTCCTTGGACCTTTCCAAAACACATTTACTAGTCTGGAAGGGGTAAGGTGACTGCACACTTTTTACAAAATTCACTACTGCAGTCTACTGTGAATGACTGCCTCATTCTGCGAATGCACAAGCAATAACTGGCTTCTAATACTACGAAAATTTGACAACATGACAGGTTTTAAAGCGGTTATCTGTCTGCAAAGACATAAAGTACCCAAATGCTTCTCTCACAATGGTTGCCCAAATGCAGATAGACTCACAGTGTGATTCTAGACAAGAAACACAGTTCCTTGGACCTTTCCAAAACACATTCACTAGTCTGGAAGGGGTAAGGTGACTGCTCACATTTTACAAAATTCACTACTGCATTCTACTGTGAATGACTGTCTCATTCTGCGAATGCACAAGAAATGACTGGCTTCTAATACTACTAAAACTTGACAACATGACAGGTTTTAAAGCAGTTATTTGTCTGCAAAGACATAAAGTACCCAAATGCTTCTCTCACAGTGGTTGCCCAATTGCATACAGACTCACAGTGTGATTCTAGACAAGCAACACAGTTCCTTGGACATTTCCAAAACACATTCACTAGTCTGGAAAGGGTAAGGTGACTGCGCACATTTTACAAACTTCACTACTGCAGTCTACTGTGAATGACTGCCTCATTCTGCGAATGCACAAGCAATAACTGGCTTCTAATACTACGAAAATTTGACAACATGACAGGTTTTAAAGCGGTTATCTGTCTGCAAAGACATAAAGTACCCAAATGCTTCTCTCACAATGGTTGCCCAAATGCAGATAGACTCACAGTGTGATTCTAGACAAGCAACACAGTTCCTTGGACCTTTCCAAAACACATTCACTAGTCTGGAAGGGGTAAGGTGACTGCACACTTTTTACAAAATTCACTACTGCAGTCTACTGTGAATGACTGCCTCATTCTGCGAATGCACAAGCAATAACTGGCTTCTAATACTACGAAAATTTGACAACATGACAGGTTTTAAAGCGGTTATCTGTCTGCAAAGACATGAAGTACCCAAATGCTTCTCTCACAGTGGTTGCCCAAATGCACACAGACTCACAGTGTGATTCTACACAAGCAACACTACTCCCTGGACTTTAGCAGGAGAAAAACATTAGTCTTATTAAAAACAAAGACACAACATACAACACCTCACAAATTAATAACTCACCTTTCAATTTAATTTGTTGATTAAGAAGTATGTCAGTCACACACCAGATGTTCTTAAACCAAATGTCTGTACTGCACTGCTCTTACCAAAACCAAAAAATGGCAAACTTTCCCTCTCTTTCTGCACACATATACATGTAAATATCAAATTACATTACTTCCCACATTAATTCAAAAGCTAACACACATTTCTATTGGTTACACATTTCAAGCCTATCCAATTGATATAACTTTCAACCCTACCCCCAATCTGCTTACAGCCTGTTACCATAGTAACAGTTCATGGAACACTGAACTGAACTCACAGGTCACAAGTTCAGCACACAATGTTGCTAATCCAAACAACAAGTGCGCTTGACTTTTCAAAATATCAGCTTATCCTGTCTTTTCTTCCTTTCAAACGCTTTTCATTAACCAATAAGAAACGTGCTCTTGAAACTCAGAAACATGCACCCTACTTTTTAGTCTATAATATTCTCAAACAGCCAATCATTTTTTTTCAGTTTTTTTAAACTGCATCTTATCCACCATTTCAGAAAAACTTTAGTAGTCAAACTGCCATTTCACATACAGACACCTTCTGAGTGCATCCAGACCTCCTTTCAAGATGCTTAGAGTGTGGATTGTGGGACACAGCTATATTTTCTGGAGCCAAAGGTATGCAGAAAACAGCGGCATTGACAAAGACCTAGCTTTGCCAAATGTAGACATTAAATGGATTGGACAGAGAGGATTAAAGTGGCACCAATTGATGCCATTGGTTAAATCCTTTTTGCATCTCCAACACCCTGACCTCATAATTGTGCACTGTGGTGGCAATGACCTAGGCACTTTGACTGGGGTAGGTCTGGAAATGCTTATGAAGGACACCTTTGGAGAATTGATATCACTTTTCCCCCAAACTGACTTTGTATATTCTAATATATGTCAAAGACAGAAATGGAACTGGTCCAATAAATTTTGTCCACAGATTGAGAAAGCTAGGAAACACGTCAATAAAGCTGTTTCTGCTTATCTCAGAGATTATAGAATGGGCTCCATTTACAACAACAATCTGCGTTTTAATATGGACGGCATCTATAGGAGAGATGGTGTACATTTTACAGATGAGGGTAACAGAGTCTTCCTCATCAACTTTAGACTCTGCATCGGTACTTACTTGTAGGTACCAAAATATCCCCAAAAACAAAACGGCTCTTTTTAGAGCCACCCAAGACCTAAACACCTAAACTTCATTTATATCTGAAATTTTTCTTCATTTTTTTTTCTTGGATTCGCGTACCCAACGCGTTGGAAACGTGCACCAAACGCGTAAGGGGTCGCGCACCCAACGCGTTTCATTCGTGTACCAAACGTGTAACAGGTCGCGTATCCAACACGTGCACACCAGGGGCCGCGCTGGATGCGCGTTTCCTAATTTTACCGTAAAAAAAATTAGCACCTTGTACTAATTTGTATTCTCCCCGGGGACCCCATCCCCCGGGGCCTATATACAACGTTGGGAACCGTGTGGGGGTCCCCAATACCCCCACAGTCCCAGCCGGCTCCCCGCGTCCTACGGGAGCAGGCATTGCTTTTCCACATGGGGAGCAGCTAACATGTTGCTCCCCATGTGGAAAAGCAATTGGGTTTGCATTTTGAAAGAGAGAGCAGGTTTCCTGCTCTCTCTTTCAAAATGCAAACCAAGTTTGCTATGACAGGACGGGAGCCGCGAGGCTCCCGTCCTGTCATAGCAAACTACAGTGTCCCGGGGGTAGGCACCCCGGGACACTGCAGGAGCCGGCCCTGGGGGGTGGTGATCCCCAGGGCCATCAAGGGCTCCAGGAGGAGGGCCGCGCGGCCCCCCTCCCAACAATTTTACAGCCCCGGGGAGGTGGTGGTCCCCGGGGCTTCAGGGGTCCAAAACGGACCCCCATTTTTAATTTTTTAGTGCCCCGGGGAGGTGGCGGTCCCCGGCACTGCGGGAGGGCCGAGAGCCCTCCCGCACCATTTATTTTTAAAGCCCCGTGGGGTAGCGGACCCCGGGGCTTGGGGGGCCTTAGAGGCCCCCTCATATTATAAATACCCCCCCATGCCCCCGGGACTTGGCCCACCCGGGGGCCAATTAACATCGAAGCGCGGGAGACCGCGCTTCGATTTTTTTCGGCAGGATACGCGCACCCTGAGCGCATCCTGCCGATTTTAAAAAATGGTTTATTTTGCCCAGGGGGTCCTTGTGGGACCCCTGAGCACACCTAGGGGGTTAGGGTGTTTCTACCCTGCCCCCTTTTTGCGCTTTCCGCACTTGTTTCTGTCCCTCGGTTCTACCGAGAGACAAAATGGCTGCCAACATTTCCTGAATCGGAATGTTGACAGCCAGCTAACAGCCAATTAGCATGCAGCTCGTGATCGGGACGGTGCGCGCAGGGTGCGCTGAGGGTACGCGTATCCGACGCGCCCATAGATATATATGTACTTTTACTTTTGATTTTCTCAGGAACTACTGAACGGATTTACACCATTTAAGCAAAAGGCACCAGTCTGAACCAAGGACTACCTCTTTGCCAAATTTGGGGTAATTCCGTTCAGCAGTTCGGGCTGTAGCTGCGACTAAAGGTTCCTATGGAAAAATGAATGGGGAAAACGCGTTTTGGGACCCCCTTTTTCTTGGCCCCCGCTTCACGTATCACCCCGAGACTTTCAGGGTAGGAGCGGAGCGGAGCGCCCCAACAAGTTGGAAACTTTCACGAAGATTCGTCAACCGGCGCCAACGTTATTTCAAATAGAATGTCGCGGATTTCCTATGGATAATAGGTTGTAACTATAACTATCTACTGGCGACCGCCAGTAGATAATATATATACAATTTTTCAATATCGTGTGCGAGCGCAGAGCCCACTGTGGCAACAAGTAAAGGAGCACTGGGAAAGAAAATTAATAAACCTACGAAGGTAAAAACAATTTGATTGCACTAACTACAAATACCAGCATGCAGCACTGACTGAAATCACCTAATTCCCAATTGAGGGTGTTATAAAAATACATGCTGAGAACAGTGCCTCTTTGATTTCTTTTGTGCTCGCACACGTATGCCTGTGAACAAGGAGCAGAAGCGCTCCGAAACGCGTAAGGCTGAGCAGAAATCTCCGAATGTTGAGAAGCCGTCTTGCTTTTCACTATGCAGATTCCGAGTGCGTTTTCAAACGATGGACCCTTTGTATAACAAAATATTTACGGCAATCCTAGCCGCGAAGATGCACCACCTCATGTTAAGGGGCCAAGGAGACAGAACTGTGTCAGGTCTCCCTCTTGGTGGAATCGGCTGGCATAAATGACGACAACTCTAACGATTTGGAGACCTACTAAAGGAATATAACAATTTTTCAATATCGTGTGCGAGCGCAGAGCCCACTGTGGCAACAAGTAAAGGAGCACTGGGAAAGAAAATTAATAAACCTACGAAGGTAAAAACAATTTGATTGCACTAACTACAAATACCAGCATGCAGCACTGACTGAAATCACCTAATTCCCAATTGAGGGTGTTATAAAAATACATGCTGAGAACAGTGCCTCTTTGATTTCTTTTGTGCTCGCACACGTATGCCTGTGAACAAGGAGCAGAAGCGCTCCGAAACGCGTAAGGCTGAGCAGAAATCTCCGAATGTTGAGAAGCCGTCTTGCTTTTCACTATGCAGATTCCGAGTGCGTTTTCAAACGATGGACCCTTTGTATAACAATATATATATATATATATATATATATATGAAAGAACAGTTCAAACTCAGAGGAATGAGGCGGCACACAATCCAGGTGATGGGAGTGATTTATTTGCTTACAAACAACGCGTTTCAGCCGTAAAGGCCTTTGTCAAGTTCATATATATATATATAAACAATCAATTACAAACTGTAACAAATATAGTGGAAAAAGTTCTAAAAAATATACCAATTTAATTACACACATAAAAGTAAACAAAATAAAAATTACATTCTACTAAAGATATATTACATATTACAAACATTAATAAATTAAAATAAGATAATGGTAAATACACAGAAACATCATAATAATATAAATTTAAACAATACAAACAATACTTTAAAATTGTAGGAATAATAGATATACTTTTCCCACTCCAATCTCTGCACCAGTAAGGAAATCATTGGACTCAGGACGGGTACAAACAACTATTCCCACTCCAGTCAGTGCAACAGTAGGGAAAGTGTTGGATTGCCGAGGGGTAAAATTTACTATTCACACTCCATTCAGTGCAACAGTAGGGAAAGCGTTGGACTCAGGAGGGTTAAAATTTACTATTCCCACTGCAGTCTGTGCTACAGTAGGGAAAGTGTTGGATTGCTGAGGGGTAACATTTACCTTTCACACTACAGTCAGTGCAGCAGTAGGGAAAGGGGAGGTAACAATTTGCTATCACCCTCCAGACTGTGCAACAACAGGGAAAGTGTTGAATTGTGGAGGGGAAAATTGACTATTCCGACTGCAGTCTGTGCAGCAGTAGAGGAAGGGTTGCAGAGTAGTTCACGTCAAACAAATAAAATATTTTAACAACTTCATTAAATAACAACAAAGATAAATATTTAAATTTAAAACATATAAATATGTTCTATATGAAAAATTACATATTTATTACAATATATAAAAAATATTTCAAATTAAAACAAATATTAATAATGTAATTAAAATGCCACAATATAATTTCGCAATATCAACCAACAAATATAATGCTATTTACAATTAAAAAGCATAACAAAATTAACACATAACATAATAAATAACACATTTTTTTAAATAATAAATAATAATTTCTACATTTATTATTACTTAAATAACTTACTACCCTATACATCCACAAAGTAAACAACACACACTGAAAATATATCCTGTAATTATAATAATTAAAACATTTGCATAATTAATTTTCAGTTAAACAATTAATGGTAATTAACTAATAATGAAATAATTATATTTAATTAACTTCCCACCCATTACCCCTAGAAACCCAACGCGTACCTAATATATATTAAAAATAAATATCTTAAGCACATAATGTACATAATTAATTGTCAATTAAACAATTAATAACAATTAACTAATAATAAATTAATTATATTTATTGAACTTTCCACCATTTACCCATGCAAACACAACAACCAACACCTCATATAGAACTTTAAAAAAAATAATTACACAATTTACATAATTAATTATTAATTAAATAATTATTATTAACCACTATTAATTATTTCCTTCACACCCTTTACACCTACAAAAACCAAAACCCACGCCAAAAATATTAATAAAAAATTAAATTAGTTACACAATTTACACAATTAATTATCAATTAAATAATTATTAAATACAAATTAATTAATAAATTACTATAATTAAATTACTTCCCACCCTATAACCCTAAAAACCCCATAACCTGCACTTATCTTTGTGTATCATAATCTGGCGGGCGGGCAGCGTTTGGTTTTGGCGGTGCGGGAGTGGAGCGGGGGTGAACCGCCCCTCTTCTGCACTGCGAAACTCGTAATGAGGCACTAAGTCCTAAAAGTACATAAATCTATATGCTAAATAACCAACACTGATTTCACTTTGTCATCATTCAGTAGCCAGTAGTGAACGTAATAGGTATATTAGAAGATGAATAGGCTGTAGATTCCCATTCCATTGTTTAGCAGCTGAGTTGACTCCTTTGGTTATAGCAGTGAATTTGGGCAGCAAGGCTTTTGTCTTTCTTGTGTCAAGTTTGCTTTGTTTCCACTAAATCTCATTTATTCATTATATATCATGTAATACATTGGTCCGTCTCATTTTCTAATATATGCATGTTCATATACTGTTTTAACTTACACCTATGGAACCTATAAGTACTTTTCAGTTCTCTTGCAAAGTAAGGTCGCTAGTACCTTTTAAATCTACAGAAGTAAAAAATGCCCTATATTGAACATCTACACCCATTAGGTCTCTCTAAAGACAGCTATAGAAGTTGGGAGACCTAATGATACTAATAGTTAAAAAATAGAACATGTAAGAAGCAATAAAGAGAGTGGGCTTTGGGTCAGCCTACCTCAGCTATTCGCTTTCAAGAGTGTTTTATCTTGTCATTGCTTGGATTCGCAGGCTGTCAACATCAAGGCAGTTTGAGGATGGTTATATTGCCCAATTTGCATTTCCATTACAGAGGGTACTCAAGCAGTTCTTTTGTTTAGACTGCAGAAATCTGAGTCAGTGTTTGTTGTTCGATGCATTTATTTTACTGACATGATAACATTTTATTTGCTGAGTTGTGGATTTTTTGCTTAGGAAGCATGACATTATTGTTTTCGTTCACACTAAGGCTATTCACTAATTACCTTTGCTACTTTGTGTGTATTAATTTCCTTTAATAACATTTTGTTGGACTTACAGCTTTTTGTTTACAAAGTAAAGACATGCATACACATAGGGCATGATTAGGAGTTTTCTCCTAGTCTGGTGGGTGGTTCTTTGGCATTCCCACGGCGGTGCCTATCAAATAGGCAGCGCAATGGGAACATCAAATCAGTACCTGCATGGCATGGACTGTTGCAGTCCATGTCGTGAAGGTACTGGGGTGGATGTGATCGGGGGGGCACATCCTCATGCCCAAAGTGAACAGGGGGCCCTTTGTTTACTCTTTTCCATGTTTTCATGGAGATGGAACCGCCATGAAAACTGCGGCGGAAAGGAAACTCGTAATATGCTTGGTGGGACCGCGGCAATCCCTCAAGCATATTGCAACCTCAAGACCACTGCACCACTGCCAGGAATCTCTGAACCCTGATGATTGCGGCGGTCCCAGGGCTGCCCCACCTCCATAGTTATAATAGGGTGGCCCCTGCCATGCTCCCATGAGTCTGTGGTCCATGGACTGCCAGCCTCGTAATTAGCCCCATAGTCTTTCTTACAGCTTCTATGAAAATGCTGTCCCATTGTCAAAAGTATCTACTATGCAATATTTTGTGCAATTGCCTTTTGTGTTCACCAACTAAAATGCAATTTTTGGCTTCTGACTCCTTTGTATAACACTCTTCTTTGAGGATAGAGATGAACTCTGCTCATGCACTCCATTAAAAAGGGGCTGTAAACTGTTGGAGCCAAAGTTTATTTGTTATTTTTTATTATGGTATTATGGTATCTTCTTTCTTGAACAAACACAAAGTTGCCCAGCCATTCCTTAGCACTGTCCCTAAAAAATCCCAGACCTATTACATTTGCCATGTCATATTTAAGGAAAGTGAGTCCTCTTAGCTTTTCAAATATCTGTTTTTCCATAGATTAATTATTAATTGTAATGTTCTGCATGTATGGGATCCTTATTTACCTAAATGGTATGTAGCACACTGCAGACTGGGGAAGATTCACAGGTATCACAGAGTTCTTCATTTGAGTTGATTGCCTGATTTCTGATTACTTAGTGGGTAACTGCATTTTCATAACTCTTCTGTTTCACACTTGAACTATTGTGAACATGTGAAAAATAAATTATATGAATAAAGACGACCAACTCATTTTCCAGAACTACTCACAGGTCGGTTCAACCATAATAAATTTGCTACCAACAAACGTTCCAGAAGTTGTTCTACAAGTTACACTGAAGGATTCCCTGATCCTGCCAGGCCCTATTAATGTCAAACACATGAAGTCCTGTTCGCTAGTTGCAAGAAGAGCTTGATAAGGCCCTAAAAGAACCTTGTTTGTGGACTTTGAGTTTTTGAGCTTACACCCCAGTTTCTCCCGAGGGTCTGAATATTGTCTGATAAACTATATTCCTGCGACTCTGGCAAAATCCGTCTTTCCTGAATTCACAGTTAATATTAATGTTAATGTTAGTGAAATTTATAAAGTGTACTGTTACCAAACGGCGTCCTGGCGCTGACCAATGATCAGATATTTAAACACGTATCTTTACCAGAAATCTGACACACTAAAAAGCCACGTTTTCAACTCCTGTCTAAATTTAAGAAGGGAGGTGGCAGATCGAATAGACAATGGGAGTGAATTCCAGATTGTTACAGTACCAAGGTAGAAAATTCTACCACTCCAGTTCATTCTATTAAATTTTGGTACCACCATGAGGTTCAGATTAGATGACCTTAGTGTCCTATTAGGTGAGTAACGTCTAAATTTCTGGCCTAGTTATTGTGGTCCTTGTTTGTGCAAGGCTTTGTAAGCAAAACACAAAGCCTTAAACTGGATCCTCTCCTTTACTGGCAGCCAGTGCAGCTGCTTAGTAAATTTCCTAACTGAAACATGTTTAGGAGTACGAGTTAAAACTCAGGCTGCTGTATTTTGCAGTACCTGTAGTTTCCGAAACTGTTGGTCCCTAAGATTGAGATATAGACCATTACAATAATCCAGTCTTGCCAGTACCAAAGCCGATATTACCAGCTTTTGGGTATTTTCTGGGATATATACTAGAATCTTCCTAATTTTCCTTATAATAAAGTAGATGGATGATGTCAGAGCATTAATCTGACTCCCGAAAGAAAGCTTGTTATCTATAATCATTCCAAGATTTTTTGCTTTTTTGACTGGCCTGGGTAATTTGCATGGGTTTGCCGGCCACCAACTAGGGGACCAAAAAGAGGGGTCATTACCAAACAGCACAACCTCTGTTTTATTACGGTTCAACTTTAAACACTTGAAACTCATCCAATAGTTTACTGCTGACATGCAGTCATTAAATTGCTTGCTTACAGTGTAAGATTGATCCTTGACTGCTACGACAATTTGTGTGTTGTCAGCGTAAGAGGTTAGTGCAAAACCAAAGGATCTTACAACTGGAGCAAGGGCTGCAATATATATATTAAAAAGAGTGGGGTTCAACGAGGAGCCCTGCGGTACACCGCATGAAAGCTGGAAAGGAGTGGACCTATACGAATCCATTGCTACAAATTGTATCCTGTCTTCCAAAAAAGATTCTAGCAGACGGAGAGCTGATCCCTGCACTCCTATTGCTGCTAACTGCTCTGCCAAGATGATATGGTGGACAGTGCTGAAGGCTGCCAACAAATCTAATAGAATGAGGGCGGCCTTCCCAATCTTTGTCCAATGTTTCCCTGATTTCCTCACCCGATTTGATCAATGCCTACTCAGTGCTATGTCCAGCTCTAAAGCCGTGTTGCGATTCATCTAACCACATATGTGCATCAATGTATTCCACAAGCTGTGTGTTCATGGCTCTCTCTATAATTTTAGCAGGGAAGGGTAATTGTGATATGGGACGGTAGCTGTTTACGTTTTCTGGATCTAAATTAGTTTTTTTATAATAGGCCGAATTGAGGCTGTTTTCCACATCTTTGGGAATACTCCTGTTTTAAAGATCAAATTGATAGTTCTTAACAAATTATCTGCCACTATCTCTTGGGCCATTTTCACCACAGCCACTGGGCAGGGATCGGTGGGAGATCCTGATTTAGTTTTTGCCATTATATCCATTATTTGTGTTTTGTCCAGGTCGATGAACTTTCCAAAACTGGGCTCCCCGACTGGTCGAACCACTACAAGCTCGACATCAGGAGTCAATAACTGCACCTTAGATCTAAGGCTGCCTACTTGGTTGAAGGTACTCTCTACTTTATGCACAAAATATGTGGCGATCTTGTCACACAGAGATTGAGTTGACACAATCGCTGGAGTGTGTGGAGAGGTAAGTGACAATACAGTTCTGAACAGTTCCTTAGAGGAGTTCTTGGCACTTTCTATTTTTTGGGAGAAGTACAAAGTTTTTTCGCTTCTTATCAGTTCTTTATATTTACTCAGAATCTGTTTATATTTATATTTCTCTACGGGATCATAAGCTGTTCTCCAAATGCGTTATTGTTTTTTACTTGTAGTCCTAGCATCTTTCAGTGATGACATATCAAACTTTGAAGGTACTATCCTTTAACTTAAACACCAAGTGCCCCAAAACGAATGTGATGATGTATTTTTGAAATTCTTACAGGTTGCAGAAGATGTGTATGTTTTGTTCATAGCCTTACTAGTGAACATGATCAATTAGTGGTTGTGAGCATTATAGTAAGATCCAAAACATTGTAGTGGGTGTATCAGATGTTCAGATGAAGCCCCCGTCATTCGCATATAATAGTCATTTCATTGTTTCCCATGAGAGTCAATTGCCTTCTGCACAGTGTGAGTAGAGTTTTATGATCACTAATATGATTGGGAACAAAGTAGTGAGTCATAATTTTTGGCAGGAGGATCGGGGATCAGATCCACTCCTTAGGGCAACATTGGTCTTCATTTCCTAAGAGAGATAACCGCAAATGTTTCTGAACACTTGATTGCAAACAACAGAGTGACAGTGATTAGTGATCAGTGTAGTGATGGCAACCATTATAGTTTGATTGCAATTTGAGTATCCAGGGTTCATACTTGTACTCATGTTTTACATCATCGAGTGCAGTCAGTAAAAGCAAACAGCATTAGTCCACAGCCAGGGTTGGACTGGGACAGAAATAGACCCAAGCACCAAAATAAAAGTGGCCCCCATTAGTAAATTAGATAGCTAATAAAGTGGCCCATATTTGCATATTGGACATCTTTGAATTTGAAAACACACTCTGTATATGTGTTTTACAACGTATGAAAGACTGCATGGATTTGAGCTTGCTGCAGGAAATGTTTTAATAGATAACAGGGAAATCAACAAGAAAAACAAGCCGACAGACCATAAAACAGGGTCACAAAAACTGCCAAAAAAACGGCCCACACACTGACCTGTCAGACTAAACCTTCGGGCACTGACTGATCGGCCTGTAGGACAGTCCGACCCTAGCCACAGCATACCCTACATCGAAGCCTGTACCACATTAACTACTGCATGACAGTGACTGAAGCTCACGCTTCTGAATTGTAATGTAATGTACAAAAAAAAACTCTAAATTCCACCAGGTATGTTCTTAACTGACACTGGGACAAAACATACTAAATTGAGGAATAGGATAATGTCTGTGCTCTCTCCCTGTGCTCTCTCCCTGTGCTCTCTCTTTCTTATGTAAGAAATCTTACATATCATTTTATGCTAAATGTAACTTTTTGTGAATTATTGTTTCTTTTTCCCCTCACTTGTACCTTTTTCTTCTTATTTCCACACTACACAGATGAGTTCTTTTCTAAACCCTCGTGCTGCTTTCACCTTTATTTAAATCGCAAATAAGCAGTATTACATTTTTGAAATATATTTTATTCCTACTTATTTACCTTCCCTTTGATTGCTTGGTGCCCTTGCCTTGCCCTTCCTGTGCTCTTTAGTTATTGTAACTCACAAAAATGGCTGATGAAGTTGTAAACAGCTATGAGAAATCACACAAATACCAAGCCTGGACTTTTTAATAAGGATGTGACAGCAAGTTGTTCTAAGGCTATGCCTCATATTCAACAATGATTAATGGTGATATTTTAAACAGTAAGAATAACTGGAAACTGGCTGTCCTTGCTTAGACACTTGACCTGAACATCCAATAATGTTGCAACATCAGGGTGCTTTAAGGTTTCTTGCTTGTGATGTCATTGACATACTTAATGATTGATGATGGGTGTTGTATTACTTGTTATGGTGTTACTTTAATTCTGTAGTGCCTTTATTACATTAGTCCAAATTACCCTGTATCTTTTTTCTCTAAAAAGTTTCGTTTTTTCCTTATATTTCTTTTCCTTTTCCATTCACGTTATTCCACATTTGTGGCAGACGAATGTGCACTATTTCTACCTGCTACACAAGTCTTCACCCACACACTGCATGACCCTCAACATCTTTCCAAGTCAGTGTTAAAATTCCTGGAGACATCCACTAATCACAAACTCTAAGCAAGTAACTGCTCGAATTATATAAACCACTTCATACAGTATTTAGCTACCAAACAATATTCACCACCATAGAATGCAAATGTATTTAATGGCTTATCAAGGAGTTAAAAGGTGATAATCTGACATGATACAAAAAACTGAAGCAAAACACATTCTCCATGCCAAGTCAGAAAGTGATTCAAGCAAGAGTATTTTCAGGATATCCACCCGTACAATATTATCCAATCAAAAAAAAAAAATCAATCTGAAGCATTTAGGAGGGCAGCAAGTCCAGAGATGAGCCAGACATCGAGTACAGGTAAACCAGCTCATCACATGCTTAAGATGCTTCACAAATTATGCAAAGCAAAGAACTGATCTCTGGAATGGTCCAATTTAGATGCAGAGCATACTCTAAAAACACATCAGTAATCCACCAGCGATGCTCCTGATTGATCACTCATAGGTCTATTTTCTAGCTGAACATTAAGCATTACATTCACAAAGTGTCCTGTGGCTTCCCAGACCTAGGGGCTCAGCCCCATCCATCTCACTCCCCAGCAAGAGGGTTATAGCCAGGGCTAGATTGGGATCGCAAACCAGCCCTGGCAATTACATCAGACCAGCCCGGGGAGGGCGGGGGGGGCTGGCGGCAACACAGCTGCTGCGCTCTTGTTACAAGGGGCCGATTTTGCAGCACTGCTCCAAAACCAGCCCCGGTAACAAAACCGACCCCACTGGTTCAAAACCTGCCCCCACCCTTCTGGCCCACCGGGGAAATGCCCGGTGCCCGCTACAGCCAGTCCGGCCCTGCTTGTAGCCCCTATCTCTTTCACTCCTAAGCAGAACATACCAGCCCCTTACCTCAGAATGCCCAATGGGACATGCTCAGCCTCTCCCCTATTGCTCCCTAGCAAACTGCGCTCACTTTCTTCTCCAGACAACATTCACACCAGAACTCAACAGGCAAAAATAACCAATTGCCACATCTGAAAGATGTTAGAAAACAGCCAGATCATTTTCTTTGATTACCTCTAACAGTGTCCACTCCCACAGGTGGGACAGTCATAAGTAAAGGAGGTCAAGGCAGCAATAATAACTTCAGATTCGGGAATAGGTGGTAGCGAGAAATGCCTTTGCCAAGCTGCATGAACAAAGGGAAGTCTCTCTCTTTAAAGGTAGAGGAACCATTAGTGCTCATGTGACAGAAAAGATAGAAAGACAGAAAGAACAGGCGCTATAGGGAAGGTCTTTTTTGATCTTTCCTATAGGAATCCTTGGAATGTACTAAGGCAGAAGTAACTTATTCAATTTGTTCCTGCCTGTTCACCCTCAATAGGGTCCCCATGGGATTGGAGGGGAATCAGTAATTATTTACAAATGTTCTCCAATTTTACCTGTCACCCTTCCTTCCAAAGGGTCACCATGGGCCCTGGAGGGACACCAGGAATTATGCTTTTATTTATTCAAGTTTGTTTCTACCCCTAACCCCCAACTAGTAGTGTGCCAGGAGGCGCGTTTGCAGGGTGGACCTCTCAGCAATCCTGCTGTGTGGGTCTTACTAGAGGTAACAGGAGGGCTTATTGGCCCCCATGGACCCTCACCAGGCAACATGTTGTGCACCAGGAGGCCCCTTTGCAGTGTGGGTGAGAAAGGGGCAGGGCTTCCAGCGACTTCCCCCGGACCAGCCTTCAAAAAAAATATATATATTAGGGGAGAGGGCCACAAGGCCCCTATTTCCCGGGCTGATTTTGGCACAAGGGCCCCAGCCTTTTTATTTTTTTATTTTTATTTTCTAATGGGGTGAGGGGTTGCACGCCACCCCCGGGCCATCCTCTGGGGCCCAGC
Organism: Calotriton arnoldi; assembly: GCA_963921515.1. Classification (NCBI taxonomy): domain Eukaryota; kingdom Metazoa; phylum Chordata; class Amphibia; order Caudata; family Salamandridae; genus Calotriton; species Calotriton arnoldi. The sequence continues at coordinate 637,033 of CAWUFW010000727.1, forward strand.
CATTTCTGCTGGGTTCCTCCAGGGCATCCAGTCTCCACTGGGACCACAGGGGGAGCCTGAATGTCCCCACAGTCCCTGCCAGCTCCCTGCCTCCTGTGGGACCCAGCATTCCTATCAGACATAGGGAGCTGCTGAACATGCAGCTCCCCGTGTCTGAAAGCAATTTTGCTCCGCTTCCAGCAAGCAAGAGCATTTTGTTTGATCGCGGTTGCTGGAAGTGGAGTGTTGGCAGGAGCAATAAAGCTCCTGACAAGCCACTTCAAACAGCTATATGTTATGTTATGTTATCTGATTTTATATAGCGCACAGCTGCCCCAGCAAAGGCGTCCCGGCGCTGCCAGCGTCAGAAGGAACAGGGCTAAGAACAGAACAGGTAGACGTAAGGAATATGCAGAAAGACAAAAGGACTAAGCAGAGGGGAAAAGGAAAGTTTTAATTGCTTTCCTAAAGTCCAGCATGCGATCCAGGCTGCGGGTCTGGGGAGGCAAGGAATTCCATAGCTTGGCAGCTAAGTAACGGAAAGATCGACCCCCGGCCCGAAGGCGCTTCACACGGGGGACAATTACCAAATGCTGCCCCAGGGAGCACAGATGGCGAGTGGGGCGTACGGGGCTAGTAAATTAGCCAGGAGGCTGGGCGAGGCAAGTTTCAAGATCTTAGAAGATAAGCAAAGAGCCTTAAATTGGATCCGTTTGGCCACTGGAAGCCAGTGTAACCTCCGGATAGCACCAGTAGAGGGACAGTTACGTGGGAGCCCTAACAGGGCTCTGGCGGCAGCGTTTTGAACACACTGCAGTCGCAATACCTCAGCCTGATTAGCCCCCAACAGGAGCAAATTAGCCCGGGGTGGCAGGAACATAGCAGGAACAGGCCCTGGCGGGTTGCTGTCCCCAGAGCCATCTACGGCTCCAGGAGGGGGGCCACATGCTTCCCCATCTCTGTTGTTTGTAGTGCCTGCCCCATGGAGGTGGCAGTCCCTGGGGCTAAGAACAGCCTGGGAGCTGGGTTGCTCAGCCACCCTTCCAATAATAAAATTCTATTTGGCCCTCGGGAGGTGCTGGTCCCTGAGCCCTGGGGGGTCCTTGAGGTCCACCATTACAAAACTAAACAGCCCCGGGGAGGTGTTGGCCCCCGGAGCTTGGCCGGGGGTCAGTGAGGCCCCCCCGATTTACTTTTTGAATGTGGCCCCGGGGAGGTGGTGTTGCCCGGGGGCTCTGAGAGGCCCCCCTTTTTTTAATAATGAATAAGCCCAGGCGGAGGTAGTGCATTAATAAGCCCCAGGCAGGTGGTCCATGCCCGCGGGACCTGACCCACTAAGGAATGCTAATTCCTAACTATAACCTCCCTGTAACCTTTGTTTTTTTCAGTTAATTACTATGGTTTTTTAAGTAGCAATGGTGTTTGCAGAATGGTGGGGAAAAGGGGCGGGCCCTCTGACCAGCTCTCAGGAATCCTGCTGTGTAAGACTTACAGAAAGTACCAGGAGGGCTTCTTGGTACCTAAGGTCCCCTAGCATCCAAGAGAACTTCATTCCCCAACAAGTAGTGTGCTAGGAGATGCGTTTGCAGAGTTGTGGAGAAAAAGGCATGGCCTCCGAAGACCTCTTAGGAAACTCACTGTGTAGGACTTGCTGGAGGTAACAGGAGGGGGAGTTGGCTCCCAACGACCCTCAATAGCCAAGGAGACTTCATCCCCCAACTAGTAGTGTGCCAGGAGGCACGTTAGCAGAGTGGTGGAGAAAGGACGTCCTTTATGATTGCATAGGTAGTTCCTGTGTGATTCTATGAGTGCAATTGCCAAGGACACACTGCAAATACCAGGTGTTTTTGGCAAAGTGTAAAACACATATATAGACATATTTTACATAAAGTTTCAGTGTAGCTATTTAGTAAGATACTAATGTAACTTTCCCCTTTGTATTCATTTGTTTACATCAAAAATGCATTTTCCTTCTTCACAGCAACACCGGACGTTGAAATGAAATCAGTAGTCACAAATACAGATGACAAAATGTAAAACAGATATATAAACATGTTTTACACAAAGTTTGAGTCTAGCTGTTTATAAACATAATTTTTTTACTTTATTTTAACAGCACATTTAACAAAAACAACAACTTCAAAAATGTACTTTCAACATCAGAACTCACGAATAGAACATAACTACAAAACATCCATCAAACTTACCATTCTTACCCAAACTCAACAGGAATAAAAAAAACTGCTCCAAAAGTAGTACAATGCAATGCAATGTGAAAAGACCCACTCTAGAGGGACGAAGAAAAAATATTCATGTGGGATAACATTCATGTTCTATCGTCTTAAAACCTAACATAGAAAACGTCCCCAACCATAAAACCAAAAACATTTTTTTACAACTTTAAAAAAACACTTAAAAAAATCAAAAACAAAACTGAAAATCATGTCACCGGGAAATAAAGGAATATCATTGGATAAAACACTTTTCAACTAAAGCAATAAGAACACGCCCATTTATCTATCTATCTTGAACATTCTTTAAAAGGAGTTCATAGGGACAGATTTGCGCAATGCACAATATGTCACAAGACATTGTCATGAGGTGTAAATAAAAAATATTTTTCCGGGACTACGTCCATTCTTTACTAAAAACATACCAAAGCAATAGTGTAAAAGCAGCAAGAAGGCAACGCAAGACTGAAGGACTCTGAACTTCAATACCAGCCACAACAACACAGGGGCAGAGACTCCCTTCAGAGGTCCAACCTCAACTTCCAGATTTGGCTCCACAGTTTTCCCGAATGACATCATACTGCATGGATTGTGGTGTTGTAGTGAGTGCTGGAGAGCAGTCCATGAGAGCCTTTCGCAATGCTGCAAATAATCATAAATGTTGATTTTTTTTTATTTTTGGCCCATCATAGTTTTTATTATCTTACAAAATGGGTATCTAATATCTATGTGTTGTTCATTTTATTTTATTTTAATTTATTGTAACACTGCTTACATATAACTTGCCGTATAGACAAGTCAAAGCATCCCTCTACAAATAAACATGCAGCTAACTTTTGCCAGTTATCATTATTTACTTTTTCACTCTTTAAATATAAGTGGACAGTCTGTGTTTAAATTTTCTAGTAAGTGCATCGACAAAATATACAAACATACTCTGGTTTTTAGACCACACTGTATTTCGTTTTGTAATCTCATCTTTAAAACCTTAAACTGTAATATATGTGTCCTGCTCTGCAACTCCTCCTCTTAACAATTCTTAAATTTTCCTAGAATCCTGCTGCGGACCAAAGAAACGAAACTGCACATCACCACAAACCTTTTCTACGTCTGCCACAGTACCATGCAAAAGTGCTCTATTCATTTCTCCTAAACATAAAGCAGGAGGTTTTACATAGTACAGCCTCCTAACTAAAGTTTGCATTGTTGAGTGGTATGACCTATTTTGTGTTTCAAACTTTGCCTTGGAAAGATACATAGAAATGTTCTTAATATATCAATGGATTGCTGTCTAATAGTACAAACACTACTACAATTTCATTTGTATACAGGAGCCTGACTACGCCTTCCTTTTACCTCTTCTGCAATAACTTCTTCTACATTTCTAGGTACTATCACCTCTTTTGCTATAGGACTACTATTCTTCATTTCATAACATCGTCCTCTTTCATCAATAGCATGAACTAATCTGTTATCCTGGAGATAGCTTTCTTCATTAAAGAAAGGCTCTGTACTAGAAGTACGTATCCATTCTCCACTAAAAACTGTACAACAGTTACTTCTATTCACTAATCTTTTCTTCTGGTTTTGTCTCCTCATGCAGAACACTATTTTGTCATTCTATTTAGAAACAAAATGAAAAGCTTCCTCTTGAAAGCAAAGGTCTTATTAACTACTCTCTCAACGCATTCTTTCTGTTTCACTCCATCTCTCCTTCTTGTACACTTTTTTAAATTTCTCATTAAATTTACAACCATTCTACTACGAAACATCCTGGCTCTGATTTCCTTAAACTGCTTCTTTCTCCTGGTTATGTTGTATCGATCTTTGTTACAATCTTTTCTGTTCTTCCAATGTACACTTTGTCCACTCTTGTTGTTTCTCATAGTCATAATTGTATTTTCTTTATTTTGCAATCTTTGCAAATGTCCACATATATTTTTAAGAAATGACTTTGCCCTCTTACCAGTAGGTCTTTTTCGTTCAGCAATGTTTCTGCATTTTGTCCCTTTTGTAGATACTGTAGTTGCTTCTGTTGCTTTTTCCTCTGAGCTTTTGTAGGCATTCTAACTGTGTGTAGTTATGTATATATTGTTCTGTAAGAAAAATAACAAGTATATTTTAATTTTGACCCTAGACAAGGTACAGACTACTTTACTACTGACTGGCACATAATACAAAAACTGTTTTTATGATATGTTGCAGTTTTAAATCTGCAGATGAACCTAGCTATATTACTACAAGCACTTACGTCAATATAGCAAACCCAAAGCAAAACACAAAACTTTATTTATTAGTTACCTTTTAACATTTTATCACCCTGTCCTACAACACATATCTCACTTCTAACTTATACATAGTGAAAGACCAGTTCATCCCTTATGTAGTAAATTTTAAATTAAACATCAAGTCAAGGGAGCATATTTACAAGCCCCATGCTCCGCCACAGCGTCACTTTTTTTGACACACCATTGGCGTAGTGTGGTGCTCCATATTTACAAGGCCACGTAAAGCCACTCTGCGTGGCTTTTCGTGGCCTTGTAAATACGGGCCCTTTTCACGCAGGGCTTTGTGTGAAAGGAGCATGCCATGAGTGTTGCTGTGGGTGTTCCCATGCAACACTCATGCATTTTGCCGCATTCCCAGATTTACAACGATTCGTACACCTGAGAATGTGTCAGAATTCTACGCCTCCCCAGGGGAGGTGTAGGGAGGCAGAACAAGGACAAATACTTTTATTTCTCCTCATTGTTTCCTCTTTTTATGTGTGCTGCATTCTGCATGCTGCATCCATCATTTTATTGTAAATATGACACATCCCTGTGCTTTGAAAGTAATGGCTTGCGACTCTGCACCGCATTACCAAGTGTAGAAGTACATACAGTGTCTCAACACTGTAAATCCAAAAACACACTATAAGAGCTATTTGCTTGCCTCTCTACCACTGTGTCACTACTGTATTTAGTATCTCAGTACTTTTCTACTTAAATGTATCAGATTTAAATTTTGGGAAACGGTGCATATAAAAATCTACACATTAATCTATATCCAACCATATAGCTTACTAATTGTTCCGAGTACTTGCAAAGAGTGTGTTACAGATTGCATATATCATTCCTCACATGGTTCTAAAATACTACATATTCCTCAGTAAAACTTGTAAATGTTATGTTATGTTATTGGCATTTGTATCGCGCACAGCTACTCAAGAGTGTCCCGGCGCGGAAGCCAACTGAAAAGCAGTGGAACTGAAAGATGCGCAGCTTAACTAAAAAGCAGAGTCTTCAGTTGCTTCTTGAACAGCCTGAGGTCTTGGATGTTCCGTAATTCAAAAGGTAGGGCATTCCAGGCTTTTGCGGCCTTAAAAGATAAAGAGCTGCCCCCCATTTGAGTAAGGCGAAAGCGGGGAACCACAACTAAAAGCTGCGCAGCTGAGCGCAGTTGTCTCCTGGGCTCGTAAAAGCCAAAGCGTCTCCTAAGATAGGGTGGCCCCGATCCATGCAGCGCTCCATGAGCGAGAATGAGGGCTTTAAACTGGACACGACTGGCCACAGGAAGCCAATGTAGGTCCCGAAGATGTTGTTTCATGCTAGGGTTTATAGTTGAATACATCAATACTCCCTGGGCGATTGAATGAGTGCATAAGTAGTTCCTAGTGCCCTGACGATACAGGTAGTACCTAGATGTTTCCTTGACTATGTCATAACTCAATGGGTCATTCCATATCTGCATAGTTACCAACTGCATGTTTGCATGAGTATACAACTAGTATCTGGGTGTTTGGATGAGTGCATGAGTAGAGCCTGAATGATTAGACATGTCTAAATACTTCTTCTGCTTCTAAAACATATGTTCAGCATATCTCAAACAAACGTTACACTCAAAATGAAGCTAGCACAAGAACTCTCGAGGCATTCTGGACTTTTAATCCTGCTCAATTTTAAACAGACCATGTTTAAAGAAAAAACACTACCCTCGCCATATACAAGAAATTTTCATGAGCCTTACTGAACATATATATGATATTTCTTAATAGATGTAAGCCTTCAAGTCATCTTTCCAAAAATATATACCTCTCTGCATTTTTAAGTAAACTCAAGAGTCCCACCGTATAAATAGCAATGTGCAATGTCTCACCTTCTAAGCATATGCAAAGCGGTCATGTAAATTAAAAAACACATTGACAAACACTTCCCAATACATACCTAACAAGTATTACTTCTTTCTAATTCATATACAGGCGGACAACATGTTCTCATCTTTTATTTCTGACTACACTATTACTGTTTAATAATGTTATTAAAAGTACTACAACTCCCAGAATACAAATAACAGATGTATCTATTCGGCACATGATGTTTAGACATTTAAAACATTCTTAGTTCCTCATTGCACCCACCTTTCCACAATACTATAATTTTTTCAATAAAATACACAATGTAATAAAGAGGCACTAATTCATTTTTCTCTTACTTCCCAAAATATTCACGACTAACCTCTTAAACACATACCCTCTAATAGATACAGTTCATCTCATATATTTTTTCACATCACTGTGATATTCTTTTTAATCAAACTGCCATATACATCTTCATTTCTAATGTAGTTTTTTATTGGATTAAAAAGTTATGTACATACCAGCAAATTGAGCTCGTAGATTATATTGTTGTTTTAGCTCTTTCTGGATAGTTTTGAGACTGTTAAGATTTGTAAAAACTAAGCACGAGAATGGTACACCACTCTCATACAATACAACTCTAAAATGGCAACCTCTTCAACTTTCCACTCTATCATCATGAGAAAGGCAGCAAATAAAATCATGTCCTTCATTTTAGACTGCTGCATCTCCACTTGTGAATGGTTAGCATCTGTTAACCCTTTCCCTCTCTTTAAAAACGAGGTTCCTGTCAGCGCATTTTCGTGATGTTTTCGTGATCCAAACAAAACGGGAGTTCAAACCTATAGCTAGCTTCATTTAAAAAATGTTTAAATACTACACAACAGTTTATTACATAGTCCTGAGTTGGAAATTAAAACTTGCCATTACTTAAATTGTGTCATCACTCCTCAACTTTTAAAAAAATGTTCTGTCTCTTCAACACCCTTCCCCCTCAATTCACTCTTAGATCAGTGTACCTAGCAACCTAGTGGAACCAGTAAGTCATATGTTCACAGCACAGCCTAGAAGGAACATGCTACTTCCAACTAAGATGCAGCAGGTGTTCTTTACTCCACAAATTCAAAAGCATAGCCATGTCTTTATCACATTTGTTTTTTAAACAACAGCCAATAATAAGACTTCTTGCTAAGGCATCCAACACACTACCTAATTGTATTCACTATCATGCTGACAGCAGCCAATTAAATATATCTTTTTTTTTAAACACCTCCTTTTTAACTGCTTATCATTTGAAAAACTACCTCATTCAGCTCCAGCCTTCTCCTGACTACTATTGCTCCTTCACTTCAAAATGCTTAGAGTATGGATCGTCTTCCTGTGTCAAAATCTCAAAAGCAGTCACATTTAGATCAGGCCTTCCACCAGTCATGGTTCTGGCAGTTGGCAGCTTGGCAGTTAGATTCTCTCTCTTCAAACAAGCATTGCAATATGTTCCAATGATGGAGTTCCAGTGGGTTGGGTGGGGTTCCACTGAGGTGGAATCTCCTATATGAGGGCTTTCACAGGGTCTCTTTTATCACGCTGAATGATCCTCAGTTAGTCCATGTTTCGGAACAATAACTTAAATGAGTGCCAATCCTGCAATAGGTTGTATACTGCTTCTTTGAAGAAGTTCTGCACAATTAAGTTGATGCAATGAGCTAAACATAGGACTTTGAAGTATCTCCTCTCAGTCATGGCTTTCATAGTATTACTGCTATTGCCAGTGGCAATAACTTCATTGCTAAGAACTCTAGGTTGAAGCCATTCATTGGTTTTAGTATTAACTTCTTATAGAATGTTGGCAACTGTATGTGATTTCTTCTTAGAGAACATTGCACCAGATGCCTTGAAAAGCTTTAGCAATGGTAAGATTAGCTGCTAGCCTTTACTTAAGCCCCTTGAAGGAGACCCAGTGTGCTGTGATGCACATGTAGTCTGTAGCTTGGCAATTAGTTCACATGTCTGTTGTGAGGTGGAAAAACAGAACAGTGTTCTCCTCAAGTGCTTCACCAACCAAATTCCAGCACTTGACAGTATAGCTGTGACACAGCAATGGTTGAAAAATAGGTCCAGCTTGAAACGTTCCATTTTGGACAGAGGCCCTCCACAAATTTCAGACAACCCTCTCCTTCCACCAAAGAAAAAGGGAAGCGGTCACCTGCTAACATTTTGACCAGCTTCTCATTAAATAAGAGCACCTTGCTGAACACAGTCTTGATAATGAGTTGTGATGTTTGTTGTTTTCTTTGTGACAATCTTGTCTCAAGTGACCTATGGGGAGCAGGTAGGCTGCTTAGACACTTGACGTGACTGTATCCCTCTTTTGCTTGCGCCATGCCAAGGTTACTGCAAGTGATGACTGCACACTAAAGGCAACAGGACTTCTTATGTCAATGACATCTTTCTCATTAGCACCTCATTCTATCTGTTCAACTTCTTCTCTCTCACAAGCAGCTCTCATTTTCAGATGTTCCCACATGATTGCATGTTGGTTTTTCAGATGGGCAGTTGGACCAAGTACCATAATGTCCACCTGGCCACCCACGACACACTGGTTTTATGCAATCTTTGCAATTTGAAATGTGTTCATTGTGTGGCCTAAGTGAAAAGAAGTTCCAAATCAGGGAGTCAAAATGCTTACGGAGCCAAATCCAGAAAAACTTGTTGTGGTGGGGAAAGGCAATTGCGTTGCCTTTCCCTAGAGTGAGATGTGACTGTGGTAGAGATTTTGGGTTCTTGAATTGATGGAAGCAGGTGATGTTTGTGGTTGTACGTGATGTAGAGCAGGTTGAATAGAAGTGTTCTAAGCTTCCTCAGAGTAGCTCTCAACATAAGCAATTACTGGTTCATCTTCCTCACTTCCAACTAGGCTTTCTGGAAATTTCCATTTTCCTTGGCCCGTATGGTGGAGCTCCAATCCATGTCGCAATCATCTTATGGGGGTTGGAGAAGACGGGTGAGTGTTCTTTCTTGTCCTCTGAGGAGATTATGAAGACAATGTGTCCAGTTAAAGAGTGGTCATAACATCCTGCCATACAGCAAGCTCAGCCTCCTGCTTTGCTCCTGCCTCCAGAAGATCAGGTTTAGCAGACTGCAGTTGCTCTTGAAGTTTCAGGAAGATCTGGTTTTCTCCTGGGACAGTTCAATTTTAGCCTCAATGCTCTCTGCCATGACTGTAGTCACCGCAACACTCAGAGACATCTGCTCTGGTGTTGGGGTGGAAGTACAGTTGTTGAGGCAGGGGTCATTCTCCTCCCAGCTTCTTCCCAACCAGAAGAGGGTGCAGCATTTACATCAGGAAAAGGGATAAGGGCTTGATGCCATCAAAGACTGCTTACTTGGCAGGAGCCTGCTTCTTTGGGGGCATATTTTTTACTTCTTGGATTGTTGGTCCGCAGTAGGAGCAGAATCACTAAACAGAGAGGTCTCTGAACTCTGGTGTCAGGTAATTCACAGACTTCTCTCCGTCTTTCAGTTGTCACCTGCAGGCAATAAACAATTAGAGGAAGACAGTGAGACTTGCCAATTCTAGTCAATGCAATATAAATCCTCTATGCCATTATCAAGCTTAATAATAAAGTTTTGTTAGCTAGGACACTACTTAAATTCAAGAAAAGCTATGTAAAATCTTGTGTCCCTGGAAGGCCCATGGACCACTGTATGGGCTGGCAAAAATCTATTAAATTAATTTTAAAATACCTGGACCCTCGTTTGGCTAATTGGAGATCTCCATAAGCCTGGCAGAGATCTCAGTGCCTTTAAAGGAGCCTGCTCCATGGCGACTTTAGAAGTTTGCTTAGTTGCTGCCTTGTTCCTCGCAGCCATTTCAGTGAACTTGCTTAACAAAAATAAACTCCCAAAGCGGGAATTTGTTTCTGTAAAGCAAAATACTAATGACTCTGCCACCCATAGAGTTTTCTTCAAGAATGTGGATGTCATTGTTTTCAGCTCAGGACTGCCTGGTGTTTCCTGGTAGTCCTGAACAGAAAAAAAGTAAATCATACTGTCTCTGTTGGGGTCGTGTATACAAGCTTTCCACCGATGGAACCAGTAGGGACACTGCCAGGGGAAACATGAGAGTCAACCTGGCTTTAATTAAAGTGGGCTGGCTGTCAGTTTGGCAGATAGGGTACTTCACATGTGTGATGGGGTTCCCTGTTAGCCAAACTCTAAATAACTCCAGTTGGAATCCAAGGAGGAGTCACAGGAGTCAGGCAAATTTAGATTAAGTAAATTAGTAAATACCTGGTGTCCCGCCGGGGCCCAAGGAAACCCTTTGGGATCCGGGGAGAGCATGGCAAAAAATTAAATTAATAAATAAATATCTGGGTTTCCATGAGGCACCTATGGAAGTTAGAGGGAGGCAAAGTCCACTAAAATAATTAACAAATACATGGTGTTTCTCTAGGACCCATGGGACCCTTATGGGAGTCAGGGGAGCAAACAACAATTGATTACATTATATAATAAATATCCGAAATACCTGTTGTCCATCCAGGGACCCAAAGGCCCTATGGGAGTCGGAGTGAGACTGGCAAAATCGATTAAATAATTACCAAGTTCTTGGTTGAGGCCTTTAACAAGAATGGCACAGTGCATACAACGAGATAAGGACAGAAAACGGACTTAGCTGGTTAAGCGAACAAGTTGAATTTAGATGGCTCAGCGGAGTGTGATGACAGAAGGGTATGGTTACTGATCAAATCTAAACAAAGATGCAGATTATCAGTGTCTCAGTTAGTAGGAAAATTGCTCATGTGAGCAGCTACATACTGAAAGTGTGCTTGATGGCTGTTGAGAGTGGGTGAGTGTCACGTGGCCCTCCCTGTTCAAGAGCGGACAGCCTGAAATCATTGCATTGAAATCGCACATGATATGAAAGGATGAAATACCACTTAGTATAAAAAAAATGTTTTTGATTGCATCATTGAAAAATACACAAATATAAGAAAACAGCTTATGAAGAGTAGGACTTGTAGAAGTGATCTCACTGACCCTCTTTATTATATGTGTCCCCTCTGGCATTCATCTTCACACCGCAGTACACTGGCTATTACATGTGTGCTGATGGCACTCTGTTACATCTAAAATGACATGAGAGTGTTGTGCACTGGCATCAAGCCCTGGTCTGTCAGATGCACATGCGTAGGCATTGCGCCCACGTTTAGTTCAACTGTATGCCCTCAAATGAACACTCTGCTAGCAAAGACAAAAATGTGTGAACTTTTTCGCATAAGACAGTGTTGCCCACATTACTTATACCAATACCTTAAATGGGCGGGCCTATATTGTGGCAGCATATGCAGAAAATATATCTGAAATTGTGTGGGTCGAATAGGTAGTGCTCCAGTGTAACAGATTGAGGGCGTGAGCCATGTGGGTCAAACAGGGCTGGAACAATGCGAAAAGTCCAGGATGCCGGAGCCTCTGTGCAGGTACTGAATGGATGATCAATGGTGATTGCCTAGGACAGCCAACTATATGCTGGCTCACTTGAAATTAAAGTACGTGCTTTACATGCATTTCCACTGCATTTTTCGGATATCCATGTATCCATCAAGAGTATCCTTAAAAAATAATATTCCCTACACCTCACTACACCAAAAACAATTTTGTGCATGCTCTAGAACAATCTTCGCACAGAAAAAAGTGCAGCGCTCCTCCTCCCTACAGTTAATGCTCCAGTCATGTGACCAAGATGGCCGCTGTCAACCATCTTTTACGTGGCGGTTTAATGCGTCATAGAAAGGCAAGGCCCACATTAAGGGAGATCAAACATAATTATAAACACAACGAGCCCACGGGTCCAGACTAAGTGATTAAACAGAAGGTGGGTATGAGAAAGCCAAGCTTAGTAACAGGGGTATCCCTTTTCAGGACAGTTCCCCTCACACACCAGAGGTGTCATGCTTCATCATAGGGGTGCCTCCTCGCGTCAGAACCTAGTTCTGATGCAGGCTACAACCCCCTCTCTACTAGGGGGGAGCTCAGGGATGTTTTAAGTGGGCAGCTGGGTTGTACTAAAACCCTATGTGTGCTTGGTGTATGAACAGATTGAGAAAAAATGTGCAGTGCTAAAAAAAAGTGAAAGTGAGTTTAAAACTGCCTGCGCGGCTAGCTATCAGCAAACTTTATTTAGCCCCCTAGCGACAGGATTAATAAGCAATAAGCTAAGGTATGAAGCTGAACACCATTAGAGACAGCCAGATATGTTAGATCGACATGTTTCAGCCAACAGGCTTTCATCAGGATCAGTTAGTAAACAGCTACTGCAACAAGTGTGAAAGTGCACAACAAAAGAATGTGTATTCAAAAATCCTCGGTATCCGATACTGAACCAGGAGAATTGTGCCCAGTAGATCTCACCGGAGGAACCAAACTAGGGTAAAGTTGTTACCTCATCTGTCCGGGGCTAATTTAGCCATAGGTACACGCGCCAACCAACGTGAGTAGGAGAACGTTGTCTCCCGAGGCAGGTGTCCGGACCGGTAGATGCTATCAAACATAATGACAAGCCAAAACATTTTTAGTCTGCCACCGCACAGTAAGTAGCGGACTCGACATAAATGTATCTGACCACTGTTGGGTTGAGGATTGGGAACATATTAAATGTGAGCTCAAAATATGTTGGCTTTTTCTGAAATTCATAATGCGCATGAAAACAACTAGCAAATTATTTCATTCAGAGTCAAGTTTACTTCTATCGCGTACGTTTTTAGGTCGAGCTAGACAGTGCATGCACTGTCTCTTCGAGACCCGCTGTGATCAGTGTGTGTGTTTCAAGTCCATCCCCTTTCTTGACACTATTATTATTATTATTAGGAAGTTTGTAAAGCGCAATGGTTACTCCCAACGGAGTGTCCCCGCGTTAGGACATCTGAGAGCCCCGTAACCCTGCCACACTAATCAACTACCTGCATATACCTCTCAGCAAGGAAGGCAGCAGAGTTACTGAAGACCGCCCCCCGAATCACGGAAGAGTCAGGTTTTCAGTTTCTTACGGAACAAAGGTTCTGACTCAGATATCCTCAAATCCAAAGGGAGCTTATTCCAGGCCTTAGCTGCCAGGAAACCAAAGGATCTTCCGCCAGCCCTGGCACTCCGCACCTTGGGCACAGTCATTCTCACACTGCCAAGAGATCTCAAATTCCGGGAGGGTTGGTAAACCGACAGAAGGGGGGTCAGGAAGCGCGGCCCCCTTTTCCTGAGGATCCTATGGCTGATGCAGAGAGCCTTAAATGTAACTCTAGCCTGGATTGGGAGCCAGTGTAGTTTTTTTAGAGCTTCTATTCATTTGTCTACGTCAGTGTCCTTTAAAAATCCCTGTTTGCTAGTGGTCAGTCTTGCCTCTTTGTCCCTCCTTTCTCTCTTCTGTTCCTCCCACAGAGCAGGGGCTTAGTACTGTCTCATTCAACTATGGTTCTTTATCTGTTCTCTGTGGGACTATTTCTTTCTTGGTTTCCTGCTCTGTTACTATTTGTCTGTGTTCAGCTTCAGCACCCTAGCTGCTTTCATTCAAACATAGTATCGCTCCTCCCATCTCCTCTTAATGCCACAGTTGTCACACTGATGCCTTTTCTACTGCTGCCTTCCCCACCGTGGCTTGTATTTTTTTTTATTAGGCTTTCTTTTTGCATTTTTCGATCTCCACCGTCAGTTGGGCTTTTTCTAGGAGGACATTTGCTTGGTTTGGGCTTTCTTTTAAGGGGGATTTTGCTTGTTTTTAAGGTATGGCCTGCAAAGGGTTTACATCCCACCTCCTCACTTTCCTGGCTTTTCATTGGTTGCTGTGCGGGCCACTTACTTTTCCTCCAGTTCTATTTGCTGTAGCATATTTTCTTGCATTGACCAATGCTTGTTTATAGTGGCTTATAACTATTGGAGAGCCTTCCATGAGTGTCACTTAAACTATTTGGTAGGTGTTGCTTAAAGTATTTATTTACAGTTGGCAGACACCGCTTAAACTTTGTATTTAGATTTGGCACAGCGAATCTAGCGATTCCGATGTTGAGTCTACGTGGAGACTCGAACCTTTCTCCTCAGCTCTAAAGCCGGCACCTTTAGCTGTTACGCCATATGGTGTTCTGTTCTTCGTAATATAGCTTTAAGCAGATGAGGCATTTTAAGTTCGGATGGATGATTACATTTAGTAATTGCGGGGCATATTAGCAAGACTGGCGATAAAATTATCGCCGTTTTAGCGGCAGGAAACTGCCGCTAAAGCGGCGATAATTAGCTTGCTAATATGCGTTATAGAATTCAATAGAAGCCCATGTTAGATGTCCTGCACATCTAACCTGGGCTTCTATTGGAATTCTATAACGCATATTAGCAAGCCCATTATCGCCGTTTTAGCGGCAGTTTCCTGCCGCTAAAACGGCGATAATTTTATCGCCAGTCTTGCTAATATGCCCCTGCATTTCTTAAAGCATTAATATTGCGATTCACCCAGAATCACAGGATGTTGAGCTGCTGCCAAGACTCGAACCGGATCAGCCAGCTCCAAAGTCAGCTGCTCTGGCTGTGACACCACTGGACTGGTATCTGCAGCTTGAGGCATAGGCTTCTGTTTATTCCTGATAACCTGCCCTGAGCAAACCTGGTTCTTGCTGTGAGCGTATGCCCTCCCTGTGCTGCCGTCCTTCTCTCGTTTTGAAATCTTGTTCTCTTCCCTTATAGTAGCAGCGGGCTCTCTCCTCCCCTTCCCAAGAGCAGCTCTGCCTATCTATCCATACACTCTCTCTTTAACGGACCGACTTTCATTCCTGCAGTCCTTTAATGGCTCAGATGAACACGCACTGGGTGGAAAACTAACCCATTATGGCCCAGAAATGTGAATTTGTTGCTTCCTTTCAAATGGGTGATATTTGTGGTCTGTAAAACGAAGCTCTTGCCCTGTGTGTGTGATTTTTCTTTACCTCACTTTTTAAACCTCACCCTGTATTTAAATATAGGTGGCTATAGTCGGGCGCACGTGCTGTACCATTGTATTTATGGTCTGTTTCAGTGATCTCTCGCTTTGTCTGCTGAGTTAGTGAGGCTTGGCTCCCTGCTATCTCCCTCCTCCCCCACCCCTCTCACGCTTCCTTGTCCTAGGGACGGCTTCCTATTGACAGAGAAAAAAGGCCATTTTCTGCTTTAGAGACAATGAAGATTTTAAGGGCATGTTTTTGTAGAAGGACCAAGTAGTCCGGTTATCATCGCTAATCTGTTCATCCATGCCTCGTGCTGCTGTACTACATGGACACAGCAAAGTTTACAGACCATATTAAAATGATTGTATGGTTTTGTGTAGCGTCGACCGGGCCTCAAGAACGCCTGAGCGCTGTGCAGAAAATAGGTAACATGCAGTAGCGGCTCCTGGTGGGAGTGCTGCTGGGCGGTGACGCGGGGCGGGGGTGGGGGAGGGGCACGGTGGGGGGTAGTAAACTCTGGAATACGGCCCAACAGAGGTAAGTAAACAAATAAATAAATAAAACGAATTTCATTGCGCGCGCTGCATCGCCAAATGCGATGCAGCGCGCGCAACAAATTTTGTTTTATTTATTTATTTGTTTACTTACCTCTGTTGGGTCGTATTCCAGAGTTTACTACCCCCCACCCTGCCCCTCCCCCGCCCCGCGTCACCGCCCGGCAGCACTCCCACAAGGAGCCGCTACAGGTAACATGTCTGCTCCCTAAATGGAGAAACATAAAACACACATTGCAAAATCACGTTTACAGTCAGGCCCTGCAGTATGTACAAATGTGTCACATAGCAGTAGCAACATGCTCAAGCATGTATAATGAATACTTTGGCACACAGAAATACGAAATATACATTTGCATGGTGAAAATATCTGACTATAGATTGTTCACATCGGCCTACAAATAGTTCCTTTCTCTTAAGTAGTAAAGCTGGTTCAAAGTACGCTTTATTATTTAATGTATCTTTTATATTAACTTTACATACCATCTATTTTTTCTGCACTCCTTTTTAACATTTATGTTAAAGTGTTTGGGCAACCTTTTAGCTGCCTGCAATGTGAGAGGTTAGTTAGGTGGGGATTTATTCATGTCTCCTTCACAAATAATAAAACAATGCATAGCAGAGCTGAAAGACTTGTTATTTTTTTTTTAAATCACTAGTAAAACAGCTGCAGTGGAGAATGTAATTTTTTTTTGCAAATATAAAGCAAGTCATGCTTACGTGATAGCATTATTCATTTTTTTATTTTAGCATAGTTTACTTTTTTTTGTTTTTACAGCATATGCTTGCAACAAAGGAGAAACTTGCACTAGCATGTCAAGGCCAAACCTATTGTCTTTGGCAGTGTTTGTTTCTCATGTGTTAATATTTTTGGCGTATCCTTTTTTAAGGTTGCAGACTACCACACAGTGCAGCTGTCTGGTTTTATAAAGACATCTTGGGGACATTCAAAATGCATTCCGCCCATTGATTACCATTGGCTTTGTGGTTTGTAACTCTCATTTTCTGGCTTTTTATTTGTTGGCTTTATTTGCTTTTTTATTGGGGCCAGTCAGGCCTTTAGTTATGATGTCACATATTGGCAACTCTGCACCACACAACATATTTACACTCCACATAATACCACTCAAAGCCACATAATTACACTACACATAATTACACTCTACTCAATACAACATGAATACACCCCACATAAATGCACTCTATAACGCATACAAGCAATCCACATAAATGCACTCCACACCATAACATATAATTCCAATAAGCATAATTTTGCTCAATGCCACACAGTTCCACTCTACACAATTCAACTCCACACATTTCCAATACACACCACATAATTCCACACCAAACCACATATTTCAAACACACAACTACATTCCATAACACACCAGATTCCTACAATTCACAAGACACATTTACACATCATACCACAACTAACAATTACAATACAAGCCACATAATTCCACTCCACACCACATGTGTCCACTACACTCCAAACCAAAACACATAGATAAAACACATTGTCATTTACAACACCATTAGCTGTAACTCTTAGAACCCTGTTCTCAGGCAGGTCGCTTCCCACGCCGCACAACACCACCTGTGTGCCCGTGTCCCGCACGCCGCTGCTGCTGTGAGTTCGAGGCCCTCCTCCACCCACAGGCTACCACCTGCGCCTGATCCCTGGTGGCCCAGTGGGGAACCGTAAGTTCTGTGTGCCCCCTGTGCCCCCTTTGACTGTCTGCCTCGGTTTTGCCTTCTTGTATCCCCGTTTCCACCATAATTCCTGTTGTGCCCCCTGTGCCCCCTTGACTGTCTGCCTCGGTTTTTTGCCTTTTGTATCCCCGTTTCCACTGTAATTCCTTTCTATGCCCCCTGTGCCCCCTTGACTGTCTGCCTCGGTTTTTGCGTTTTGTATCCCCGTTTCCGCTGTAATTCCTTTCTGTGCCCCCTGTGCCCCCCTGACTGTCTGCCTTGGTTTTTGCCTTTTGTATCCCCGTTTCCACTGTAATTCCTTTCTGTGCCCCCTGTGCCCCCCTGACTGTCTGCCTCGGTTTTTGCCTTTTGTATCCCCGTTTCCACTGTAATTCCTTTTTGTGCCCCCTGTGACTGTCTGCCATCGGTGTTTTCATTCTTGGATCCCCGCCCCGTTCCAGTGATTATCCCAGTGTTATTCCTTTTGTACACCCTGTGCTTTATTTCGTTCTGCTGGTGTATTTCTCCCTTCCTCTCCTTATTTAATTATTTACTGTGCCCCGCGTTTCTCTGCCCGTCTCTACTCTCCCTTTCCCGCCGCTGCATCCCCTGTGGCCCCACCCCCTGCGCGCCCATTCGTCCCGCTCCCGCCTCCCAGATGCTCCTCCCTCCCACCTCCCCTTCTTATGGCGGCTGCGCCAAAGGCGCGCCAAAGGCAAGCCCGTCTGTGCCCGTCCGCGCCTGGCCCGCGCCCAGCACCAGACCCCCTGGTCCCCGCAACCGAGACGACGACCGCCGCCACTACGACGCCAGCACCCTCCACGCACTCAACACCGGACGATCACACACCTGCTTCCTGGCCGCCCCGAAGCGCACCCAAGGACCCTTCACCTGCCGGAGCTGCAGCTTCACCAGCCTCCGAGCCGCCAAACCGCTCGCCAAGAAAGGACGCAAAAACCTCAGATGCATACTACTCAACACCCGCTCCACACGCAAACACGCCGTCGAACTCTGGGACCTGCTCGACACATCCTCCCCGGTCGTCGCCTTCCTGACAGAGACCTGGATGAACGCCTCCTCGGCACCCGACATCGCCATAGCCATCCCGGACGGCTACAAGATCACCCACAGGGACCGCACCAACGGAGTAGGAGGAGGGATTGCCATCATCCACAGGAACACCCTCAGGGTCTCGACCAGCACCGATGACACCCTCAGCACCGCCGAACACCTGCACTTCCAGATCCACACTGACCCCAACACCACCCTCAGAGGAACTCTCGTCTACAGACCCCCTGGACCATGGCCTCAGTTCAGCGACTCCATCGCCGACTTCGTCAGCATGCACGCCCTCGCCTCCACAGATTACATCCTCCTCGGAGACCTGAACTTCCACCTCGAAAACAACAACGACAGCAACTCCACCACCCTGATCGTCAACCTCGGACTCAGACAGCTCGTCACAACGCCCACCCACTCTGCCGGTCACACGCTCGACCCCATCTTCTCCGCAAGCTCCCACATCTTCAACAAAGCTAGCGCCACCATCGCACCCTATCTCCGCAAGATCATCAACATCTCCTTCGAGACTGCGACCTTCCCGGAGAGCTGGAAGCACGCCGAGATTAACGCCCTACTCAAAAAACCTAAGGCGGACCCGAGAGACCTCAAGAACTTCCGGCCCATTTCCCTGCTCCCGTTCCCGGCGAAGGTTATCGAGAAGATCATCAACGGACAACTAACCCGCTACCTCGAGGAGAACAACATCCTGGACCCGTCCCAGTCCGGGTTCCGCAGCAACCACAGCACCGAAACCGCCCTCATCGCCGCTACCGATGACATCAGGGCCCTGCTGGACAACGGAGAAACCGCGGCCCTCATCCTCCTGGACCTCTCAGCCGCCTTCGACACAGTCTGCCATTGCACTCTACGCACACGCCTCCACGACGCAGGGATCCGAGACAAGGCCCTGGAATGGACCACCTCCTTCCTCTCCGGCAGAACCCAGCGCGTCCGCCTCCCGCCATTCCGATCCGAAGCCTCCGAGATCATCTGCGGCATTCCCCAAGGATCATCCCTCAGCCCAACATTGTTCAACGTCTACATGGCACCGCTCGCCCACATAGCCCGATCGCACGACCTCAACATCATCTCCTACGCCGACGACACCCAGCTGATCCTCTCCCTCACCAAGGACCCCCTCACCGCCAAAACCAACCTCCACGAAGGAATGAAGGCCGTCGCCAGTGGATGAAGAACAGCCGACTGAAACTGAACACGGACAAGACGGAGGTCCTCATCCTCGGCTCCACCCCCTCAGCCTGGGACGACTCCTGGTGGCCGACCACACTGGGAGCAGCACCGACACCCACCGACCACGCACGCAACCTGGGGTTCATCCTCGACTCAGCACTCTCCATGACCAAGCAAGTCAACGCCGTCTCATCCTCCTGCTTCAACACCCTCCGCATGCTCCGCAAGATCTACAGATGGATCCCCACCGAAACCAGAAGAACGGTCACGCAGGCCCTTGTCAGCAGCAGGTTGGACTACGGGAACGCTCTCGACGCCGGAGCCCCGACCAAAGTTCTGAAACGACTGCAACGTATACAGAACCCCTCTGCACGTCTAATCCCCCGCCACAGCCACATCACACCCCACCTGAGAGACCTGCACTGGCTCCCCGTCACCAAGAAGTACACCTTCAAGCTCCTCACCCACGCACACAAGGCACTCCATGACACCGGACCAGCATACCTTAACAGACGACTCACCTTCTACACCCCGAACCGCCAGCTCCGCTCCGCCGACCGAGCCCTCGCCACCATCCCCCGCATCCGAAGAGCGACCTCTGGCGGCAGATCTTTCTCCCACCTCGCCGCCAGGACCTGGAACACCCTCCCCATCCACCTGCGACAGACCCAGGACCTTCTAACCTTCAGGAGACTGCTCAAGACCGTGTTCGAGCAGTAGCAGCACCCCTCCCCCCCAGCGCCTTGAGACCCTCACGGGTGAGTAGTGCGCTCTACAAATGTCTGATTGATTGAATGCGAGACCTATTGCATTGCAAATGATTGTTCTGTAAGGGATTCTCCCTTCAGAGAGCATACATTTCTGTCATCAACGGTCGGCACCTCTAGCTGTTAAATAAAAATCATCCCCTGCTCCCATTGGTTGCGGTGACTGATTCAATGAGAGTTGTGGATAGCAAGCCCATCCGTCTCCTCCTCTCTATCGCCCATCTTATTACACTCTGACATGCCCTCTTTTCAGAATGTATACCTGCTTAATAGTGAGAAGTGCTTTTATAAAGTGTGTACTCATCATTATGTCCATCGAGAGGAAGGGGAACCTTGTATTAGAGCTTACATTCTTATTTCACCTCTGCGCAGAGGTCAGACATGTCTGTCATCATTCAGCACCTCCTCCGACAGAGGGTATGCTCTCGCAGTGACCTCCCATCATGTCCGGTGAGGTTGCATGCTTGTGTGTGTACTCGTGTACATGCACGTGCGTGCACGCATGAGTGTGCGTGTGCGGTGTGTTCACTTGGGGGGGCAGTCTGTCTAGGGGTATTTGTATGAAGTAGAAAAGCATGCATTTGTGCATAGGCGTTGAGGTGGCAAGGCACTGGCTGTGGTGTCGCGGAGTGAGTTAGAAATGGATAGTCTCTTCTGTAATTAAACAATTCACTGAATATACGAAAGTCACACACTTCAAGTACAAAATGTCCAAAAACACACACTTCAAGCACCAAACACCCAAAGAATGCATCTCCCATGTCAACCAAATGATAACATGGAATTAACTAGAGATAATAACCTCCTTCTTTACATCATCTAATTATATACGCCTGATGCCGGTCAACTGTTTCCATCAGGATGACGTGGCACTAAACAGTAAAGTGCCTGCGCCCCGGACAGTATAAAGTATCAAACCCCAGGAAGATATGAGCTGAGGAAGAAATTCATTCCCTCTCAGGTACAGCACCAGACTGAGCCAATGCACTTAGCTTCACTCATGGCTGAACTTCCTCCCCCATTTCCCAACACACGCAAATGCCTCCACCACCACAACTTCAATTTCATATATTTTCTTTGCCAATAATCATTTCCTATTGGGAATTTAACTGTCTCTTTCTACACTATTTTCATTCTTGCGCATTAGAACTATTCTGCAGTTCTACCGAAACGGCACTCAATATTAGGTAAACTCACTTTATTTATAGCGCCCTATGCACATATTGAAAATACCGCTATGTAGCCCTCCAGGTATTCTGGATGCCTTAAGGAATAGGAAGGATAAATCTCTTTCTCATAAAACGTCTACGTCTTGACGTACACGGTAAGACGATGATCATGGTTGAGTGTATAAGGCAAAAAAATGCAAAAGCAAAAAGAAAATGTATTAAAAATCAACAGAGAAATACGTCCAACAGTCAAGCTTTTCAGTAACACATGAGCACGTGCAATTGAATTGCAGACAACACGTTGACCCTTAACAGTGCACTGGGGTGATGACATCTGCTATCAATAGCCACCATCTGCAATCACTATTGTGTTGGGCAGCCCCTGAAGGTCACTGACAATGAAAAATTAATTCCTAGTAACCACCAAAAGCAGTTTCCTCTGAAATACGTGTTTCATCATCATAATGACAACTCCCAAACCATTCTACACATTTTTCCATTGTCAGTGCCACAAGGGTTATGATGCAATGTTATCTAACTTAACATTATGCAGTGAAATATGCTGATTATGTGGCACATTCTCTGGTAGTATTATTTTACAATGTGTTTGTGAAATCTGAAAATTGTGTGGCAACATATGTGGCAAACACCATAAATCCATCATTTTATGTCAAAGGCTGCAGCCACAGAACCACATAAATCCACTGGACCTCACCATTGTCCATTGTTATATCAACAATTTAATAATCATAGCTAAGCATAAACATTTTAATTCCAATCAGCAATCTTTGTCATCTGCACTTTGAAGAAAAAGCTAATTTTCTAACCTTACTACCCGAAAAGATACATAACAGTTGACCTGTGTAATATGGTCCTATGTTGCCATTTCGGGGTTCTGCTGACATTTAGAAACAATTTGGTTTTCAACATAGTGGTTTATGATGTCATCAGAATCTCTTGATTAGGTACACCTGCAAATCATATCTGGCACAGCAAGTGCAATGTTTATGACCGGGAAACAGACTTCACAACTCAGCTGGAAACCGGCATTCGTTTTTACCTCGCTTGTCTTTGTCACACAACTTTTTACCACAAATATGCCGTCAACCACGTATGCCTTTACAATGAAAATGTAAGTATTTCACAGGTAAGTGTATAATACATATATATAAATATATTACATACTGGCATATATATATATGTATTACGTACTGGCAGACGCCAGTAGGTAGTTATGGTTAGAACCTAGTTTCCAGATGAAAAGCATTTTTGACTTGCTTATAACTTTAGTGCCGTTTGATGAATCTTCACAAAATTTTCCAGAAAAAGTGACCTCCTGTTTCTAGTTGTGCATGGAAAGTTTCGGGGTAATCCTTTAAGAGGGAGAGATAAAAAGGGCGGGGGTTCAAAAAGTGTGTTTCCCATGTTAATTCCCATAGAGATTTTAGATACGACTACAGCTTGAACCACTGAACGGAATTACGCCAAATTTGGCAAAAAGCTTGAGTTTGGTCCAGAAAGTGCGCTTTTTGTGATTTGGTGTAAATCCATTCAGTAGTTTTTTAGATATTAATGGAAAAAAAATTAAGATATCTAGGGACGCTGACTCTCCACAGACCCACCACGGTGGCTTGCGAATTCATGTGCCAACAGCAATGCTGTGATTGGCTGGCCGCAACCTGACTGAAAAGTTGTTGCCGCCATTTTATGTATCTGGATTGGTCCCCGGTTGCAAAAATACAGATGTAATGAAGTAGAAGGGGTCAGCGTAGAGGTACCCTGACCCCATGGGTGCAATGTTGGGGTTTCTGTGAAGGACCACTGATGGGTTAGAAAATACCCCAAAACAATTTTTTTCCATGTGCAAGGGTTTGCTAATCCACTGCAACAGTCAGCATGGCACCCCATGTAAAATTGCAGTGGATTTGTGAATTCTGTGGAAAAAATACACACACACTCTCTAACACACTCATACAGTCACTCACAGACCCAATCAGACACTCTCACACCCACTCACTGACCTACTCAGACACTCATGCACCCACTCACAGACCCATTCTGACACTCACACCCTCTCACAGACCCACTCAGACACTGCCACACACACTCACATACCCACTCAGACACTCTAACACTCACCCACAAACCCACTCCGATATTTTCATACCCACTCACAGACCCACTCAGACACTGTCACACTCACTCATACACCCACTCAGACACTAATACACCAACTCACAGACCCACTCAGACACTCTTACACCCACTCACAGACCCATTCAGACACTTTCATACACACTCACAGACCAACTCAGACACACTTACACCCACTCACAGACCCACTCAGACACCTTCACACCCACTCACTGACCCACTCAGACACTCACACACCCACTGGTAGGCTCACTTAGATCCTCTCATACCCACTCACAGACACACTGAGACACTCATACCCATACACAGACCCACTCACACACTTATACTCCCACTCACAGACTCACTGAGATTCTCATACCCATTCACTGACCCACTCAGACACTCACACACCCACTCAGAGAGCTACTCAGACACTCACACACCTACTCTCAAAAACCCACTCAGACACTGTCACATACACTCACAGACCCACTCAGACACTCTCATATCCACTCACTGACCCATTCAGACACTCTCACACCCACTGGTAAACTCACTTAGAACCTCTCACACCCACTCAGACCCACTCAGACTCTTATGTACCAACTCACAGACCCATTCAATCACACAGCCACTCAAATACACACTCAGACACTCTCATACCCACTGATAGACTCACCTAGTCCCTCTCATACCCACCCACAGACCCACGCAGACCCTCACACATCCACTCACAGACCCAATGAGATTCTCACACCCATTCATCGACCCACTCAGATACTCACACACCCACTCAGAAACCCACTCAGAAACTCTCACACCCAGTCACAAACCTACTCAGACATTGCCACAAGCACTCACAGACCCACTCATACCCACTCACACCCACTCACTGACCTCTCAGAGACTCTCACACCCACTGGTAGACTCTCTTAGATTTTCTCACACCCACTCACAGACCCACTCAGACACTCTTACACCCACTCACAGACCCACTAAGACACTCATATTCACTCACAGACCCCCTCACACACTTATACACCCACTCACAGACCCACTGAGATTCTCACATCCATTCACTGACCCACTCAGACACTCACACACCCACTCAGAGAGCTACTCAGACACTCACACACCTACTCTCAAAAACCCACTCAGACACTGTTGCATGCACTCACAGACCCACTCAGACACTCTCATATCCACTCACTGACCCATTCAGACACTCTCACACCCACTGGTAAACTCACTTAGAACCTCTCACACCCACTCAGACTCTTATGTACCAACTCACAGACCCATTCAATCACACAGCCACACACAGACATACTCAGATATTCTCACACCCACTGATAGACTCACTTAGCCCCTCTCACACCCACTCACAGACCCACTCAGACACTCACACATCTACTCACAGACCCACTGATATTCTCACACCCACACAACAACCCACTCAGATACTCACACACCCACTCAGAGACCCATTGAGACACTTGCACACCCAGTCACAAACCCACTCAGACACTGTCGCAAGCACTCACAGACCCACTCAGACACTCTCACACCCACTCACTGACCCCCTTAGAGACTCTCACACCCACTGGTAGACTCTCTTAGATTTTCTCACACCCACTCACAGACCCATGCAGACTCTTATGCACCAGCTCACAGACCTACTCAGACACTCACACAGCCAATCACAGACCCACTCAGGCACTCTCACACCCACTGGTAGACTCATGTAGTCCTTCTCACACCCACTCATAGACTCACTCAGCCACTCACACAGCAACTTGCAGACCTATTCAGACACTCATGCAATCACTCACAGACCCACTTTGATACTCTCACACCCACTCACAAACCTATTCGGACACTCATGCAGCTTCTCACAGACCCTCTCAATCAATCAATCAATCAATCAATCACAGAATTTGTAAAGCGCACTACTTACCCGCGAGGGTCTCAAGGCGCTGGGGAAAAAAAGGGGGGGTGCTGCTACTGGTCGAACAACCAGGTCTTGAGTAGCCTCCTGAAGGTCAGCAGGTCTTGGGTCTGTCGTAGGCTTAGTGGAAGGGTGTTCCAGGTCTTGGCGGCGAGGTGGGAGAAGGATCTGCCGCCGGTGGTGGTTCTTCGAATGCGAGGGACGGTGGCGAGGGAGAGGTCGGCGGAGCGGAGTTGGCGGTTGGGGACGTAGAAGAGGAGTCGTCTGTTGAGGTAGGCTGGGCCAGTCTTGTGGAGTGCCTTGTGTGCGTGGATGAGGAGTTTGAAGGAGATTCTCCTGTCGACGGGGAGCCAGTGCAGGTTCCTCAGGTGGGGGGTGATGTGGCTGTGGCGTGGTACATCGAGGATCAGGCATGCAGAGGCGTTTTGTATGCGTTGCAGTCGCTTGATGAGCTTGGCCGGGGCTCCCGCGTAGAGGCGTTCCCATAGTCAAGTCTGCTGCTGACGAGGGCCTGGGTGACTGTTCTTCTTGTGTCTGTTGGGATCCACCTGTAGATCTTACGAAGCATGCGGAGGGTGTTGAAGCAGGAGGATGAGACTGCGTTGACTTGCTTGGCCATGGAGAGCGTTGAGTCGAGGATGACTCCCAGGTTGCGTGCGTGGTCGGTGGGTGTTGGGGCTGCTCCCAGCGTCGTTGGCCACCAGGAGTCGTCCCAGGCTGAGGGGTTGGAGCCGAGGATGAGGACCTCTGTCTTCTCCGTGTTCAGTTTTAGTCGGCTGATCTTCATCCAATCGGCGACGGCCTTCATTCCTTCATGGAGGTTGGATTTGGCGGCGAGGGGTCCTTGGTGAGGAGAGGATCAGTTGAGTGTCGTCGACGTAGGAGATTATGTTGAGGTCGTGCTGTCTGGCGATGCGTGCGAGCGGGGCCATGTAGATGTTGAACAGTGTTGGGCTGAGGGACGATCCCTGAGGTACGCCGCAGATGATCTCGGAGGCTTCGGATCAGAATGGTGGGAGGCGGACTCTCTGGGTTCTGCCGGCGAGGAAGGAGGTGGCCCATTCCAGGGCCTTGTCTCGGATCCCTGCGTCGTGGAGGCGTGCGCGTAGAGTGCGGTGGCAGACAGTGTCGAAGGCGGCGGAGAGGCCCAGCAGGATGAGGGCTGCGGTCTCACCGTTGTCCAGCAGGATCCTGATGTCGTCGGTGGCGGCGATGAGGGCAGTCTCAGTGCTGTGGTTGCTGCGGAACCCCGATTGGGATGGGTCCAGGATGCTGTTTTCTTCGAGGTATCGGGTTAGCTGTTTGTTGACGATCTTCTCGATGACCTTGGCTGGGAACGGAAGCAGGGAGATGGGCTGGAAGTTCTTGAGGTCTCTCGGGTCCGCCTTGGGTTTTTGAGTAGGGCGTTGATCTCTGCGTGTTTCCAGCTCTCTGGGAAGGTCGCGGTCTCGAAGGAGAGATTGATGATGTTGCACAGGTGGGGTGCGATGGAGCTGCTGGCTTTGTTGAAGATGTGGTGCGGGAAAGGGTCTGACGGGGAGCCGGAGTGTATTGTGCTCATGGTCTTGATGGTGTCCTCGATGTTCACGCTGGCCCAGGCTGGCAGGGGGTCGTGGTCGATGGTGTGCGGTGGGTCTGGTGCATCGATCTTAGTTGGGGCTGTCTGGGTGTTGAAGCTGTCGTGGATGTCGGCGATCTTGCGGTGGAAGAAGGTGGCGAGGGAATTGCACAGGGGTTGCGACGGCGGGATGTCGTTGGTGTTGGAGCTGGGGTTGGAGAGTTCCTTCACGATGTTGAAAAGCTCCTTGCTGTTGTGTGCGTTGTTGTCGAGGCGGTCTTTGAAGGAGATTCTCTTGGCGGACTTGATGAGGTGGTGGTGGTTACGGATGGCGTCTTTGTGGGCTGCGTGGCTGTCCGGTGTCTTATCACTGTGCCATTTCTTCTCTAGTTTCCAGCAGGTACGCTTGGAAGCTAGGAGTTCCGAGTGAACCAGCTGGCTCTTTTGGTGGTGTCACTGTAGGTGAGTTTTTCAGCGGGGCGAGGGTGTTGGCACAGTCGTCCATCCATCGTCTGAGGTTGCAGGCAGCGTCGTCGGTGTTGGATGGGTCGGAGGGAGGGCTGAGAGCGAGGGTTGCTCGTAGTTGGTCTTCGGTGACTTTGCTCCAGCAGCGGCGTGGGATCTGTTGGGTGCGGTGGTGTGTGGTGGGTTTCTGGAAGGTGAAATGGATGCAGCGGTGGTCGGTCCAGAGGAGTTCCGTGGTGTGGCTGAAGGAGATGTGGGAGCTTGAGGAGAAGATGGGGTCAAGCGTGTGGCCGGCGGAATGGGTCGGTGTTGTGACGAGCTGGCTCAGACCGAGGTTGGCGAGGTTGTCGATCAGGGTGGTGGAGTTGCTGTCGTTGTTGTTCTCCAGGTGAAAGTTCAGGTCTCCGAGGAGGATGTAGTCGGTAGAGGTCAGGGCGTGCGTGCTGATGAAGTCGGCGATGGAGTCACTGAACTGGGGTCGGGGCCCAGGGGGTCTGTAGGCAAGGGTGCCTCTAAGGGTGGAGTTGGGGTCCGTGTGGATCTGGAAGTGCATGTGTTCGGCGGTGCTGAGAGTGTTGTCGGTGCTGGTCGAGACCCTGATGGTGTTCTTGTGGACGATGGCGATTCCTCCTCCTACTGCGTTGACGCGGTCTCTGCGGGTGATCTTATAGCCGTCTGGGATGGCTATGGCGATGTCGGGGGCGGAGGAGTCGTTCATCCAGGTCTCTGTCAGGAAGGCGACGTCTGGTGATGATGTGTCGAGCAGGTCCCAGAGCTCGACGGCGTGTTTGCGTGCGGAGCGGTTGTTCAGTAGGATGCATCGGAGGTGGTTGAGGTCCTTCTTGGCGGGCGCCTCGGTGGCTCTGAGGCTGGTGTAGCTGCAGTTCCGGCAGGTGAAGGGACCATGGGTGCGTTTCGGTGTGGCCTTGAAGCAGTTGTGCGTCCGTCCGGGGTTGAGAGCGTGGAGTGTGGTGGCATCGTATCGGCGTCGGTCCTCGAGGCTGGTGCGGGGGGCGCACGGTCCAGGGGGTCTGGCGCTGGGCGCGGTCCAGGCACGGACGGGTGCAGACGGGCTTGCCTTAGGCGCGCCTTCGGCGCGCCAGCGGCCGCCATATATGGGGAGGTAGGAGGGAGGAGCAGCTGGGAGGCAGGGGCAGCGAATGGGCAGTCAGGGGGTGGGGCCGCAGGGGACGCAGCGGCGGGAGTGGAGAGAGGCAGCGAGGGGTACAGAAGGCAAAAGGACACAGGGAAATGGGGGCAGCGAGGAAACAGACGGAAAACGGGCACAATTCAATGGGGGCAGCGGGGGAAACAGAGAGAAAAAAGGACACAGTGAGAATGGGGGCAGCGAGGAAACAGAAGGCAAAATGGGCACAATGCAATGGGGGCAGCGAGGAAACAGAAAGAAAATGGACACAGGGAGAATGGGGGCAGCGAGGAAACAGAAGGCAAAATGGGCACAATGCAATGGGGGCAGCGGGGGAAACAGAAAGAAAATGGACACAGGGAGAATGGGGGCAGTGAGGGAAACAGAAGGCAAAATGGGCACAATGCAATGGGGGCAGCGAGGGAAACAGAAAGAAAAATGGACACAATGCAATGGGGGCAGCGAGGGAAACAGAAAGAAAATGGACACAGGGAGAATGGGGGCAGCGAGGGGAAACAGACGGAAAACGGGCACCGAGGCCACAAGCAGAGGGGCGAGCTTACCAGCAGCAGCAGTGGGCAGGACACCACAGACGGAGCTGTGTGGCGGGGGAGCGACCTACCTGGTAAGGTCAAGGGTCGCTCTCCTCACCGCGCAGCGGCCGCCATATATGGGGAGGTGGGAGGGAGGAGCAGCTGGGAGGCAGGGGCAGGGGCAGCGAATGGGCAGTCAGGGGGGCGGGGCCGCAGGGGACGCAGCGGCGGGAGTGGAGAGAGGCAGCGAGGGGTACAGAAGGCAAAAAGGACACAGGGAAATGGGGGCAGCGAGGGAAACAGATGGAAAACGGGCACAATTCAATGGGGGCAGCGGGGGAAACAGAGAGAAAAAAGGACACAGTGAGAATGGGGGCAGCGAGGGAAACAGAAGGCAAAATGGGCACACTGCAATGGGGGCAGCGAGGGAAACAGAAAGAAAAATGGACACAATGCAATGGGGGCAGCGAGGGAAACAGAAAGAAAATGGACACATGGAGAATGGGGGCAGCGAGGGAAACAGAAGGCAAAATGGGCACAATGCAATGGGGGCAGCGAGGGAAACAGAAAGAAAAATGGACACAATGCAATGGGGGCAGCGAGGGAAACAGAAAGAAAATGGACACAGGGAGAATGGGGGCAGCAAGGGGAAACAGACGGAAAATGGGCACCGAGGCCACAAGCAGAGGGGCGAGGTTACCAGCAGCAGCAGCGGGCAGGACACCACAGGCGGAGCTGTGTGGCGGGGGAGCGACCGACCTACCCTCTCAGACACTCTCAAACTCACTCACACTCACTCACAGACCCACTCAGATACTCCCCTTACCCTTCATAGACTCACTCAGACAGTCAAATATCCACTCACAGACTCATTCAGACACTGTTACATCCACTCTCAGCCCCATTCAGACACTCTCATACCCACTCACCAACCCACTCAGATACATACCACCTAAATATGTTCTTAACAGACTGCAGGTGGTGCAAAACGCGGCAGTCAGACTTTTACGAAAAATTCCTCGGCATGAATCAACTAAGTCAGCTCTGAAATCATTACACTGGCTGCCCGTGCATGCAAGGATCAAGTTTAAAGCGCTATGTATAGCACATAGAGCCCTTAAGGGAAAAGGCCCAACATTACTGAAAACATTGATCACTCCATACATACCAGACAGAATTCTGAGATCCTCCTCGGAACATCTTGCCACAACAACCAGAATAAGGAGAGCCAGATGGGGGGAAAGATCCTTCTCACATCTGGCACCGAAATTATGGAACTCAATGCCATTAGAGCTAAGAATGACCACGGAGGAACAAACTTTCAGAAAGAAACTAAAGACCTGGCTATTCCCAGGCTGAGAGGCATCCACACTTACTCCTGTTCCACAGCGCTGGGAGGCCCATGGGCAGCTATGCGCTCTACAAAATCCATAAACATACACCCACTCACAGACCCACTCAGACACTCACACACCCACTCACACACCTACTCACACACTGTCACACCCACTCACAAACCCACTCAGACACTCTCTCACCCACTCACCAACCCACTCAGACACTCTCACACCCACTGGCAGACTCAGTTAGACCCTCTGAGACAGTCACATACCCACTCACAGACCTACACAGACAATCTCTCACCCACTCACCAACCTACTCAGACACTCTCATACCCATTGGTAGACTCAGTTAGACCCACTCACAAACCTTCTAAGATGCTCTCACACCAACTCACCAACCCACTCAGATATTTACACACACACTCAGAGACCCACTCACACACCCACTCACAGAGATACTAAGACACTCTTATACCCATCCACAGACCCACTCAGACATTCTCACATCTACTCCTAAACCCATTCAGACTCTTATGCACCAACTTATAGACTGATTCAGACACTCACACAGCCACTTACAGACCCAGTCAGACACTGTCACACCCACTGGTAGGGTCACTTAAACCCTCTCAGACCCACTCACAGACCATTCCGACACTCACACACCCACTCACAGATCCATTCAGACACTCTCACTCTCACTCACAAACCTACTCAGACACATAGCTACTCACAGACCACACAGGCACTCACACAGCCAATCACAGACCCACTCAGGCACCCTCACACCCACTAGTACACTCACATAGTCTCTGTCACACCTACTCACAGACTCACTCAGACACTCACACAACCACTTACAGACCCACTCAGACACTCATGCAATCACTCACAGACCTACTTAGACACTCTCACACCCACTCACAAACCCACTCAGACACTCATGCAGCCTCTCACAGACCCATTCAGACACTCTCAAACTCACTCACACTCACTCACAGACCCACTCAGATACACATACACCTACTCACACACAAACTCAGATACTGTCACACCCACTCACAGACCCACTCAGTCAAACACCCACTCACAGACCCATTCAGACACTGCTATACCTACTCTCCACCCCACTCAAACACTCTCACTCCCACTCACCAACCGACTAAGACACCCACAGCCACTCACAAACCCACTCAGACACTCACACACCCACTCACAGACCCACTCAGACAATCTCTTACCCACTCACTGACCCACTCAGACACTCTAACACCCACTGACAGACTCAGTTAGACCCTCTGAGACAGTCACACACCCACTCACAGATCCACACAGACACTCCCTCACCCACTCACCAACCCACTCAGACACTCTCATATCCACTGGTAGACTCAGTTAGACCCTCTGAGACAGTCACACACCCACCCACAGACCCTCTCAGGCACTGTCACACCAACTCACCAACCCAATCAGATACTCACACACCCAGTCACAGACCAACTCAGACACTCACACACCCAATCAGACACTGTCACACTCACTCACAGAGACATTAAGACACTCTCACACCCACCCACAGACCCACTCAGAGACTCATGCAATCACTCAGAGACCCTCTTAGACACTCTCACACCCACTCACAAACCCATTCAGACACTCATGCAGCCTCTCACAGACCCATTCAGACACTTTCAAACTCACTCACAGACCCACTCAGATACTCACACACCTACTCACACACCCACTCAGATACTGTCACACCCACTCATAGACCCACTCAGACAGTCAAACACTCACTCACAGACCCATTCAGACACTGTTACACCTACTCTCTACCCCACTCAGACACTCTCACACCCACTCACCAACTGACTCAGACACACACATACCCACTCACAAACCTATTCAGACACTCACACACCCACTCACAGACCCACTCAGACAATCTCTCACCCACTCACTGACCCACTCAGACACTCTAACACCCACTGACAGACTCAGTTAGACCCTCTGAGACAGTCACACACCCAGTCACAGACCCACACACATACTCTCCCACCCACTCACCCACCTACTCAGACACTCTCATACCTACTGGTAGACTCAGACCTTCTGAGACAGTAACAAACCCACTCACAGACCCTCGCAGACACTCTCACACCAACTCACCAACCCACTCAGATACTCACACACCCACTCACAGACCCACTCTGATACTCACACACCCATTCAGACACTGTCACGCCCACTCAGAGAGACATTAAGACACTCTTACACCCACCCACAGACCTACTCAGATACTCATACACCCACTCATAGACCAACTCAGATACTGTCTCACCCATTCACAGACTCACTCAGACAGTCAAACATCCACTCACAGACTCATTTATACACTGTTACACCCACTCTCAGCCCCATTCAGACACTCTCATAGCCAAGCACCAACCCACTCAGATACACATACCCACTCACAGACCCACTCAGACACTCACACACCCACTCAGACACTGTCACACCCACTCATAGTCCCACTCAGACACTCTCTCACCCACTCACCAACCCACTCAGACACCCTCACACCCCCTGGCAGACTCAGTTAGACCCTCTGAGACAGTCACATACCCACTCACAAACCCACACAGACAATCTCTCACCCACTCACTAACCCACTTAGACACTCTCACACCCATTGGTAGACTCAGTTAGACCCTCTGAGACAGTCACACACCCACTCACAGACCTTCTCAGATGCTCTCACACCAACTCACCAGCCCACTCACATATTCACATACCCACTCACAGACCCACTCAGATACTCACACACCCACTCACAGAGATACTAAGACACTCTTACACCCATCCACAGACCCACTCAGACATTCTCACATCCACTCCTAAACCCACTCAGACACGCTCATACTCACTGGTAGACTCACTTAGACCCTCTCACATCCACTCATAAACCCACTTAGACTCTTATGCACCAACTCATAGACTGGCTCAGACACTCACACAGCCACTTACAGACCTACTCAGACACTGTCACACCAACTGGTAGGGTCACTTAAACCCTCTCAGACCCATTCACAGACTCACTCTGACACTCACACACCCACTCACAGATCCATTCAGACACTCTCACTCTCACTCACAAACCTACTCAGACATGCAGCTACTCACAGACCCACACAGGCACTCACACAGCCAATCACAGACCCACTCAGGCACTCTCACACCCACTGGTAGACTCACATAGTCTCTCTCACACCTACTCACAGACTCACTCAGACACTCACACAGCCACTTACAGACCCACTCAGACACAGATGCAATCACTCACAGACCCAATTAGACACTCTCACACCCACTCACAAACCCACTCAGACACTCATGTAGCCTCTCACAGACCCATTCAGACACTCTCAAACTCACTCACACTCACTCACAGACCCACTCAGATACTCACACACCCACTCAGATACTGTCACACCCACTCACAGACCCACTCAGACAGTCAAACACCCACTCACAGACCCATTCAGACACTGTTACTCCTAATCTCCACCCCACTCAGACACTCTCACACCCACTCACCAACCAACTAAGACACCCACAGCCACTCACAAACCCACTCAGACACTCACACACCCACTCAGACAATCTCTCACCCACTCACTGACCCACTCAGACACTCTAACACCCACTGACAGACTCAGTTAGACCCTCTGAGACAGTCACACACCCACTCACAGACCCTCTCAGACACTGTCACACAAACTCACCAACCCAATCAGATACTCACACACCCACTCACAGACCCACTCAGACACTCACACACCCACTCAGACACTGGCACACTCACTTACAGAGACATTAAGACACTCTTACACCCACCCATATACCCACTCAGACATTCTCACATCCACTCATAAACCTACTTAGACACTCTCACACTCACTGTTAGACTCACTTAGACCCTCTCACATCCACTCACAAACCGACTCCTAAACTGACTCAGACACTCACACAGTCACTTACAGACCCACTCCGACACTGTCACACCTACTGGTAGACTCACTTTAACCCTCTCATACCCACTCATAGATCCAACACTCACACACCCACTCACAGATCCATTCAGACACTCTCACTCACAAAACTACTCAGACACGCAACCACTCACAGACCCAATCAGGCACTCACACACCTACTCAGACACTGCCACACCCACTCACAGACCCACTCAAACACTCTCACACCCACTCACCTACCCACTTATATAGTTGTATGACAGAAACATGCATGGCTAAACCACACATGCCTCTACAATGCAGCCGAACCATGAATGCATCTTAACCACGCATTCCTTTACCACCCATGCCTTTACCATACATTTTCGTTATAAAGGCATGAGTGGTAAGGGTGTCTGCATGGTTAAGATCACCACTACCCAGA
The DNA here is from genome assembly GCA_963921515.1 of Calotriton arnoldi. Taxonomy (NCBI): domain Eukaryota; kingdom Metazoa; phylum Chordata; class Amphibia; order Caudata; family Salamandridae; genus Calotriton; species Calotriton arnoldi. The sequence goes on from CAWUFW010000727.1 coordinate 672,349, forward strand.
CACCCCTTCCTGCCATAAGCTGTAATATTCTATCCTCCTACCTCACCCCCTGCCCTGTGGCCTAAAACCTGCCCCCCTTAAAACTACCTCTTCCCCTCCCTCTGAGGCCTAAAATCCTGCCCTCTACCATTAACTACCCTGACTACAGCTCCCCCCTGCCTTGAGCCCCAAAACCTACCCCGGCGCTGCCCATAAAACTACCCCAACCCCTTCCACTGCCCTGAGACCTAAAACCATGTCCCCAATTAAAAAAACTACTTTGAACCCCCATCCTGAGCTCTAAAACTGCCCCCACTTCTAAAAACTCCCCCAAGCCCAGCCCACCCCTTAAAACTACCCCAACCTCCTCCCCATCCTGAGCCCTAAAACCCTGCCTCTTCCCAAAAGTACCCCACCCTGAGCCCTAAAATCGACCCCCACCCCTAAAAACTACTCCCCCAAACCCGGCTCAGCCCCACTTACCTGTCCACATCTGGCGCTTCCTGATCCAATGTATCCTCTTATTCTCCCCTCCCATCCTGAACACTAGACCGCTATCTGCCTTAACCACGCCTATGCGTGGTTAAGGAAGATGAATGGTTCAAGCAAGCGTGGTTACACTTGCAAGGAAATGGCATGTGTGGCTCTGCATGTGTTGTTCTGGCCATTTTCTACTCAGACACTGATATACCCACTCACAGACCCACTCAGACACTCACATACCTACTCACAGACCCACTCAGACACTTACACACCTACTCACAGAGATACTCAGACACTCTTATACCCACTCATAGACCCACTCAGACACTCTCACACCCATTCACTGTCAGTCACTCACACCCACTGGTACACTCACTTAGACCCACTCAGACTCTTATTCTCCCACTCACAGACCACTCAGGCATCCTCACACCCACGTGTAGAACCACTCAGATACTCATGCACCCACTCAGACATGCTCACAAATACTCAAAGACCCACTCAGACACTCATACACATATACTCAGAGACCAACCGAGACCAACCGAGACACTAGATCCACTGCCACTACTCACAGACCCACTCAGATGCTCATCCACTGATTCACAGACCCACAGAGATACATACCCACTCACAAACCCACTCAGACAATGATACACCTACTCACAGACCCACTCAGACACTCTTACAGTGACTGACAGACCCACTCAGACAGTCACGCAGCTACTCAAAACCCCCACAAACTATCATGCATACATTTACAGACCCAGTGAGACACTCTCACACCCACTCAGAGACCCACTCAGACATTCATGCACCTACTCACAGACCCACTCAAACACTCACTCACCCACCCATAGACCCACTCAGGCACACACACTCAGTCAGAGACCCACTCAGACACTCACTCACAGATCCACTCAGATACTTACGCACCCTCTCACAGACCCACTCAGATACTCATACCCACTCACAGACCCACTGAGACACTCATGCACCCATTCACAGACCCACTCAGATACTCACACAGTCACTGACAGACCCACTCAGACACTTACAGACCCAGTCAGATGCACAGTCACCCACACAGTTGTGTATTCTAAATGTGCCACTGTGTATTGACTGTGCACTTTTGTTTTGTGGTGTCGTGACAGATTCACAAATTTGAATAAGAAATTACCAAAAAGGGATTTAGAAAGTAAATGAACCAGTGTTTAGGAAAAGGAATGGCTCTTAGAAGAGCCTTTGTGTTTATGGTGTGTAGATGATAACGCCACATAAAACAGGATGCCGTCTTTTAAGTTGTTGAGGAACATCCTGTTGCCTTTCTCTTTTAAATGAACTCCATCACATCTATAAATACTGTCCATGTCAAAGTGTAAATTGTTGTGGTATATAGAGCCCATGTTACGGTCTCTGAGGAATACAGAATCAGTTTTATTGACATGTTTCCTGGCTTTGTCTATCTGTGGACGAAATTCATTTAACCACTTCCATTTCTGCCTGTGGCAAATGTTGGAGAACTCCAAGGCATTGTGGAGGAAAAGTGCCATTAATTGACCAAAGGTATACTTCATTATGATTTCCAATCCAACCCCAGTAAGTGTGGCTAGGTCATTGCCACCACAGTGTATAAACATGAGGTCTGGATGTTGGCAATCCATAATGCCTTCAACCAAAGGCAACATCTAATGCCATTTTAACTCTCTCTAGCCAACCCAAGTAATGTCAACATTGGGGTCAATATTGGAAGAGTTAAGTATGCCCTTTTGAAATACGACAGCCAAGTCTTCAAATGTATGGTTAGTGTGTGTTTGCCATGTATCATATGGAGCCAATAATGGAATGGAGGGAATATTTAGATTTTTGGCCGTGGCTAAACCAAAACAAGCAGTCTGTTGTACTGTGTCATTTAAAAATAAGATATGAGACGGTATCAGACATGCCCGATGCAAAGCTTCAGTGCCTTGCACTTGCCATTCTTTAGTACCCCAAATGGATTTTAAATCAATTGTGTCCTTCCAATGCTCATAACCCTTCACGGACAAATCATTCCTGAAGTACATGGAGTAAACCAATATAGTGTGTGTTAACATACATTTAGACTGTGAAGGCATCTTCAATTTATAAAAAGATGACTCTGGGTCAGACATATTGTAACCAGAAAAATACACAAATTTACTTTGTTGGGTCTACGAACTGCCCGGTAACAGTGTTGGACAATGCTCCCATTGAGTATAATTAAAAAAGGGTCTTTGAGTTTGAGTTTTGTGTAAAAAATGATAGGCATAATGTTGATAGCAGAATTAATCTGCATAATTATCAGTGCCAAAAGCCGCGTAATATTTTAAATCAGAGAACAATGAATGAACGGCATGAACATCCCAGACATCCGAGTGTATGTCGGGCAAAACCACATCCCCTAAGGAAACGCAGAAAACGTATGGAATGTTCAAAATTTTGGTTGGGCCATGGACATTGTATGATACTTTATCCAATGCAATTAACAACAGGGAACGCTGATATATTGACAAGGGCGTGGTCTCTTTTCATTATATGGGACGACGTGTGAGGGGCCAGAACTCCAGCAACAAAGTTCACAGCAGAGCGTTTAGGTAAATAATGGCCATTAATGAGTAGGAAAAATACAGTCACAAATCCGATCCACATGAAGAGGAATATCATCATAAGCACCATCCAGATATATGCCCAGGGCGGAACCAAATAAGTCTTTTTGAACCAGAAGATGAAAATTCTGGTACGGGTAGGGGTCTCTGGCACAGAAGATGACGAGGCCGATGTGTCAGAGGAAAAGCTATTACAATCCATATAATAACCACTGGACCCCAGCTGAAACAATGGGGGATGTTACGCATCCGATGTCACAGGTATGTTACTCTCAGGAATGTCAATTATGGCTTCAACTGGAGGAGAAGCATACTCAATATCTGCAGATGTGGATGCAGTAGGAAAAACAGGCAATAGATCAATTGAAGATTCCATCTCCCCCTCAAATTGCTTGGGAGTAGTCAAAGAAACAGAAGCCATCGGATTCAATGAAAGATCTCGACGTGGAATGCTAGAAGGCATACTATTCAGTATTGGCCATATGGTGTAGCTTGACATGTTCGATGGAAACGTAACGGTTCTCCATCTCTTTACGACCAGGTAAAGGAGGCAGGATCACAGTACGGGTGCCTTTCAAATCAAGGACTCTGACCGGTGCACGGTAGGATGGACCAAATAATTTTTTGTTCTCCACCTTTTCTCGGACCAGACCTCCAACTTTAGGAAGCCAGACAGAAACAGTAATCAGCACCGCTGGATCTGCAGAAGAGGGTAACTGGGCTCTTGCTTGTGAGTCACAAGCTTTTTGTAGATCCTGTAACATAGCACAATGATTATCTATGTCAAAGGTTGCAGCAGCCGCCACAACGTTTAGACCATCAAGGTCTGGCACAAACATTTTAATACCAAAGAGCATTTCATATGGGGTCCGCCCACCCAGAGATCTTCTAGGGAGATTATTTAGTGCACGTTGGACTCCATACAAATGAGTCAGCCAACCACTGCCAGTACCTAAGATCCTAGATATTGCTTTAAGTCACGGTTCATTTGCTCCACAACTGAACTGCCCCCAGGCCGGTATGGAGACGAAAATTGCACCTGCACCCCCAGAGACTTCATTGCATCCCGAGTGAGGTGGACGTGAAACAGTAGAAGGCTTAATTTGTTGACAAATGTCACAAGAAAGTACATATTTACGTGTCTGTTGATATAAACCACGCCACCAGAAACCTTGCTGTAAAAGAGACACTGTCGCCTACACTCCGGCATGCGCAGAGGCCATGCCTTCATGAGCGGCAATAATCAAAGAAAGTCTGCTGTCCTCGTTGGGAATCAGCCGAATCCCCAACAGATGGGATAGTTGCAAATGCGACTTGATCAGACGACAAGTGGTATGTGTAACGTGAAGGGAAACCTTGGGGATACTCCGTTCCCTCCTTTGTAGCTGCAACAGCTGCTAGAATATCATCATCAATTTTTGTCATAGACCTAGTGACTGCTGCTACTGAACAAGGGACTACTGCAGATTTGGCTGCCTCATCAGCCAACGAATTACCAACAGTGTGTGCTCCCACACGTTGATGGCCCAAAGTATGGATAACATGTGTGAGTGGCAAGCGCTCCTTAAGAGCAGCCACTTAAACTCAAAGCGTTTTATGCTTAATTGCGCTACCTTTAGAATCACAAAAATCATTTTGTGTCCAGAAGAACAAGTTGTCATTGAAGGATTGTACACAGTAAAACGAATTGCGCACTATAAGCGTAGGAACATCTGGATCAGCAAATTCAAGAGCCAAAACCAAAGCACGGAGCTCCGCCAACTGAGCTGTGCAGGCACCAAGGAGTATTTAAAATCACCGTCAACAGTCTCACCCACCGCTATCATCGTTCTTTAGCTCACTTCGCCACCCCAGTTCAGACACAGCTATATGGAAATCAGTCTTGACCCTGTGCCTCATGGGAACAGTCCAGTCTGAACTGCCAAGCCATGTCTTCCCTGGACCGGAAACAAGCATCCTGGGACAGGTTTCGGGCTAACAGCACTCATCAGCCAGGCTAGCTTGAATCCAGTGGCCAAGTGAGCAATGGACCCATGTATGGGTATACCCTGCCAACTGATTTGCATATAGCTGTGTCTGAACTGGGGTGGCGAAGTGAGCTAAAGAACGATGATGGATTCAACCCAGATCTGTGACTGGGGATGAGTGTCTGAAAAGTTTCAGCTCTCCATCCATCATCTCCTTGTGTTTGCTTTGTTCGCCCTAAGTTGGCAGGGTATGCCCAGACGTGGGTCCCCTGCTCACTTTGCCACTGGATTCAAGCTAGCCTGGCTGATGAGGGCTGTTAGCCCGAAACCGGTCCCAGGATGCTTGTTTCCGGTCCAGGGAAGACATGGCTTGGCAGTTCGGGCTGGACTGTTCCCATGAGGCACAGTGTCAAGACTGATTTGCATATAGCTGTGTCTGAACTGGGGTGGGGAAGTGAGCTAAAGAACGATGACGGATTCAACCCAGATCTGTGACTGGGGGTGAGTGTCTGAAAAGTTTCAGCGCTCCGTCCATCATCTCCTTGTGTTAACTTTCTAGAATTGACATTTTCAAAATTGTAATGAAATCTGACTTTACCCTTAAAGAGGGTTTATCAATAAAATTTCATAGATACGAAACATCCAATAGATATCTGCTTCTAATGGGAAATTACAGCTTATAAAATGTAATAAGGAATTTCCAATGTTATCCTATGGGAGGGATAGGCTCACAGCAGTGAAAAACGAATTTAGGAGTTTTTCACTACAAGGACATGTAAAACTTAAAAGCACATGTCTAAACTTTTCATTGTAATTCATCCTGCTCTATGGGCTACTTAGGGGTTACATATGCAATAAAAGGGGAGTTCAAGGCTTAGCAAGGTGGTTATATTGCCAAGTCAATTGACAGTTTAAAACTGCTTTTGGGCTGCAATGGTAGGCCTGGGGCATGTTTTATGGTGCTATTTAAGTGAGTGGCACAATAATGGCTGCAGGTCCACTAGTAGCATTTAATTTACAGGTATATGGTATACCATTTTACAAGTGACTTATAAGTAAATGAAGTATACAATTATAATTTATGTGTATGCCATTTAAACCATGTATAGGGGAGTGAGCAAAAGCACTTCAGCATGCGCTGATTAGCAGTGGAAGGGTGCACAGAGAGCGAAGGCCAACAAAAATTAATTCAGTATCTTCAACTGCTTTACAGCGGCTGCAGCTGCGCTTCGACTCCACATGCAGGAAGCGGCGATTCCGTACTTCGACAGCGACGCATGTGGCATGCACGAGCAGTTTGCTTGGACCAAGGCAAACTCTCAGGGAGAGCACACCGGTCTTTGGGTTACTTGTCCCCTATCTTGTCACCGGTTGTAGCGTCTACCCCAGCCTGGGTACCCGCCAATAACTATGCCACACACGGAGCTTGGTACTACACATCTTTGTTCTTGTACATGTAACTGTGAACTCAACATTCTAAAACAAACTTTCATTATGTTCCGCTCTGACACCTATGTCACAGCTCTATGGAGTCCATTCGAAGGCAAAAGGGTTCCGTCATAAAGCTTGCAAGAAAACTACAGGGATGAGCAGAGATTTCATCAGAACTATGTTTTAACCTAACCAGATTGTGTTTATTTAGTTGGTAGGAGATTTTGCCTCCCAAATTAATAACACCATTTCTGACAATGATCAAAAAACATAAGCACTAAAAAACGTTTGTTTAATTTATTGTTCCTTAGAAGACTTTTATATATTTTTTTAAACTTCATAAATGCCCTAAAACACAGTTACATTGATGTTATGGCTATAAAACAAAGCCTAAAAACACTAAAATCAGAGAGTTATGGTTAGATGAGTAAAACCATATTTTGCCCCAATTTACTACCCATGACTACACAAGATATTACAATTAACATCACAAAAATGATGTAATCGACGCAATTGCTGATGATATGAAATATCACCTAACCATCGATGATACAAAAGTATCCCTTTGATTTCCTCCTTTCAATTTTACAGTTCAGCTCTAATGTATAATAAATAGAAATCGCTGAAAACTAAATTATTCAGAGTTTACAGTCTTCACTTCCTCACTCACCTATATATAATGGTCAAATTGCACCACTTTGTTCAGATATTCTATTGTACACTCTCCTTTCTTCCCATTCATTGTCACTGGTCTCTTTCAGTCGGCAAATATTGGCAGTTTTTTTTTATCTCTATGTTTATGCTATGTTTAAATGTACTTTGGAGACCCTGGTCCTGATAACGCCGATTCTTATCTAATTATCTATAAGAACCTTCTGGTCGCCAAGATCTTTTTACCTGTTGAATAGTGTAAAGGAGAGAATCTCATCTGGTTATATATCAGCATTCATTTTGTCTGAAAGGACCACTGACTCCGAATTCAAGTTTGAGAATTTATTATCGCCAAAAATAACTGAACGTGCAAGCACCTCAACACGAGGTTAAAGAAATAGATGGGCACTAATACAAATAATAATCTACGCAGAAATCTCATCCGACTCAGGATAAGGAGAATGGAAAGTTCTAGAAGGATCAACCAGACTATGATTGCTCCTATTTCTAAGTTGCTCTTCATTGGCCTAAACAAGCTTAAAATCAATTGCTGTCCCTACACTAACGCTAAATGACATCCCTGCATAACGATTTTCCCAGGCAAGAGTGAATAAAAGTGTCAGCTGTGAAGACTTCCTAAGAAGTGCAATCACATAGTACCTAAGCTCAGCTCTGTCCTTCTCTCAGGTCTCCCCTACCTCTTCTCTGTCCTCCTCCCTCAGGGCACTATCCCTAATACAAAACCACAATACAATTGTACACGCCTTTGTCACGCCTCCTTGGCCAGGTCTTCTTTCTTGTGCTTTTCCATCGAAACGGTTACTTCATCCTGGACGGTTGCGATGACCTTGAGTCCCAGGCACCTTCTCCGCCGAAAGTATCATCCCTACATTCCATTTCACTCCCCGTACCATGCCTCCCCTCTCTCTAGCTTTCGAAAACAAAGAGTTAGTCTTGCTAACGAGACATGTGTCCTTGCACCTGCAACAAAAGATACTTTCAACAGAAACCTTCTACTGTGCAAAATTAAATCTACCGTTTGTGCCCAGAGAGCCTTACCAAGAGAAACTTTTCTCGGCCTACAATATAAGCTAACATAAGAATATACCAGGCCTTCCCTAAGCATATATGTAGTCAGGCCTTTACATATAACTTTTAATCACACATCTTATGTTTCCCTATAAACATTTTCATTATGATTCATATGCAAACACTGAATTACATGTGCAACTTTAATATAGTGCACGTTTAAACTACTGCAATTACATTACACACACAAACTAATTTCCCTATGCATTAAGTTCACACAATTCAATAAGCATTACATTACATCATTATCCTAACACCATTATGCAGCTGATTCGCTTTGTCTCAGCAAACTATTCATTCTTTACTAAACATACATGAATATGAAACTGAATATACGAATATATGTCTGAATTCAAGTGGGTGCGGCCTATCAGTGATTATGATGCACCCCTACAATTCACAAGAACATTTCGCTCTATCAGTTCCCCCCTTTGATGACTCCTGTCATCACATTTCATTCTACTCCCTCGGAGAAGGAACCGACCTAAACAGAACTTGTTGCCATCTTCCCTGATCTAAATTTCTCCATGCTCTTGAGCCTTTGATACTGACTGTCCTGCAGTCTTGCCAACTTCATGTCATTTTCCCTCAAAGCTCTCTTGACTCGGCCTGCTCGATACCACTTGTAGGCCTTGATCACAATCCACAAGCCAGCCACACAAACCACCAAAATAAGGAGTGGTCTCAGGAAGTACCCAAGGAAACCCTTTCCTAGGTTCGCAAACCAACCTCCCACTTGACCAAAACCCTTTCCGACCTTTTCCCAGGCCCCTTCTTCGGTCAAATCCGCTATCTTTGTGTGGATCATAGTGATGTTACTTATATATTTCTCCAGATCCTTGCTACGGTCTGGTATATAAGTGCAGCACTCTTGAACCTTCAACATTTTACAGACTCCGCCCTCTTTTGCCAATAGGACATCCAAAGCAAGGCGATTCTGCAAAACCATTCCCCTTATCGACAACATCTCTCCTTCCACCAACACCAACGACTTTGCTGTGTTCATCGAAAATTCATCCACCACAGTCGCTAACCTCCGGATCTTCACGTCATTCAAGACTACTCCCAGACTAGGTATCATAGCTCCAAAGATATCCCCCACAACGATTCCTGCACTTGCAGCTCTTCTCGTTCTTGAATGCTCTCCACCCTCTAGAAGATTTAAATCCTCTGTATGGTAAATCTTTGGAAATATTATTGACAAATAACATGTTCCATACCAATTTGCAGGCAACCTCACATAAGCATTCTTCCCACATACGTAATACACGGTTGGTATCACTTGTACAGGACCTTGGAGAAAATCTTTTGCCACATCTGCCATGGTGAAAACGTGATCACAAGTACTTTGTCCCACTGGAACCTTTTCGTAGTAAGTCTGATAACGCCTTATACACAACTTACCCCTCTGCTCCTTATCTAACGCTATAGGACCATAGCTTCCCCTGGTCTTATGCAACCGTTCTTCCTCTGTCCAATCTGTCCTGTGATGCCCGTAATCTCGGGATTCAGTCAGCTTTCTATACCTATCTTCAACTTGATCTACGAACTTTCTCTCTACATCCGACATCAAACAAGTCAGATTGTTTCTGTGTGCGAATGCTGTATCCAATTCCAAACTCGGTATGAAGTACTTCCTCAGTCTGTCCTCGGTCTTATAATAGTCATACTTATTCAAATGCTTGTAAGCTGGGACTTCAGGAAGCACTGCGTCGAAATTGGAAAAGAAATACTCGAACTGATCTCTCTCATAAAACAAACTCAGCAAAAGACTACATGAAATACCATAAGTCAGTGGAAGATGGTGATACCTAATACCCTCATCCACCGAAGTAGGCAACTGCATACACACATAACAATCTTTCGCATCCATCACGTCAACATACTCATACAGCAACTTAGCATATGCATTCAACTTAAAATTCCCTTTAGATAAATCTACATGTAATCTACGACTTTCTTCTAATAGCAAAGCTCTATCAGCTGCCCTGTCTACCCCCTTCTGACTAGGTGTGATAGGTGTAGGTGTCCCTGTCACCTCCTCTACTTCTTGCTCATGCGAACCAGTGTATGAGACTATAACTACTATGATTATAGAGATTATTACACTACTTATAAGGATGCCTACAATCCACTTTGATCTACGATTGGGATCTCCCGGTTCCATGGTTTCGAAAGTTCTCAAAAGTCTTGGTTATCGCAAAGAACTCTGAAAAAGTCTCTGTCCTTTATTAGTGACTTGCTTAACCAGCTCGAGCAACCATGAAATCTCCGGACTTTCCCTTTCCGATCACAAACTTATTTACACAGTCCAGAAAAAGACTTCCCTAGTTTTCGTTCCTCTTCTGTGGAAAGTCCCTAAGTTTATTCTTCTTCCACTCGGACCTAGGTTATCTTCTTCTTTTAGACTTTTATTTACAGTTCATAACTGATCCACAATGAGATCCTCATTGAGCAAGACCAGAACGTGATACAAAAGTTCAAGACGCAAAATCAGCACTTCATGTGAAAACGGCTCAACTCCAAAAGGCGGAAATTCGAGTCGATGCAAAAGCAAGTTTCGGACTTCACTCAGAAGCGGGGGATTCGGAACCGTGAGTGTCAGTGTTCCTTCTATCTCGAGCCCTGGCATCCGCAGCACCACCTTCACCACCACATTCGGGCTCCGACTGACCACTTGCACTGACCTCAACCTTCCCGTACTCACCACCCCCTGCATCAAACACAGTGTAAGTCCACTCAGGGGTAGAGTATCTGCGACAAGGCACTCTTGTTCTCTTTGACCTTCGCCGACTGTCTTGTGCTTGGTCTTCGTCGCTTGCTTCCGTTTCAGATACTTCAGACACTGGAGCAAGGTCTCTTTCAGGTGCTAACCTCAGGTTCAGTCGCCTCTGTCTTTCAGGCCAACTTTCTGCACTTCTGTTCGTTCGTCTGCCTTCCCCTTCTATACCCAGTGCACTACTTCCTCTTTCTGCTGAATCTGACTCTTCTCCGCCCACTGCACCGTTTCTGTCCTCGGTGTCTGAGACAGGGTTCGAACTGTGGAAACCCCCTTCAGCTTGCTCTATTGCACCACCAGCTGTGTCAGCGACCCTTACAGCTTGACTTGTCCTCCCATGTGGCCTTGCCACATCAGCTGGATTTTCATTTACGAGAGGAGCTGTTTCTTCCAAGGGTGCTGAAACTCTGCGGGTATGGGAAGCATGCACCCAGTTCGGCAATCCTCCACACTTCACTGCTGTGTTCGTGATAAGTATCACCTGATACGGGCCACGCCAACGGGCATCCAAGCAACTCTTCCTCACGTGCTTTTGGACGAGTACCCAGTCACCGGGACACAAGTCGTGGCATAGATCACTCGAGGCTGGGACCACTGCTGCTTGCACCTGCTGGGATACAGAACGGACCACATCAGAGAGTCCTTTACAATAATCAAGAATCAAATCATCAGTGATGTTTATCAAGGCTGTAGCTGGTACTGCTGGCAGTCTCATTGCCCTCCCCATTAGTATTTCATGGGGGGACAACCCGGTCTTTCTGTCTGGGACACTTCGCATGCTCATTAGCACCAAAGGCAAGGCGTCGGGCCATTGCAGGGATGTCGAAGAACACATTTTTGCCATCCGGGCTTTCAAAGTTCCATTAACTTGTTCCACCATCCCAGAAGCCTCTGGTCTGTAACTACAATGAAGTCTCTGGTCTATGTTCAATGCAGCACAAAGCAACTTCATGATTTCGCTATGGAAGTGCCCTCCTCTATCTGATTCCAAAGAGGTCGGGATCCCGAATCTAGGGATGAGCTCCCTCAACAGTAATTTAGCCACTGTGAGAGTGTCACACCTGCGTGTGGGGTAAGCCTCCACCCACCGTGAGAATACACATACTAGCACCAAAATGTACCTCAATCCATTGCACCTAGGCATCTCCACGAAGTCCAACTGTATTCGATTGAAGGGCCCTCCCGACCTTCCAATGTGACTCAATGTAACTACAGTTTTCTTTCCAGCATTCATCTGTTGACACGTAACACACCTCTGGCATACCATCTCAGCCATTGCTCGGAACCGTGGGTTATACCACGTCTGTCTAAACACTCTCACCATTGCGTCTCTACCAAGGTGTGCCTGTCCATGTATCAGTCTTGCCATCGGACTCAGCAATTCCTCAGGCAACACGGCTCTCCCATCGTTGGATACCCACACATCCACATCTCCTCTCTCGCACCCAGCTTTGATCCATCCCTCTCTCTCCTGGACTGAAACGTCATCCTGCAATCTCTTAAGCTCTTCCCAAGTGTCTGCCATGGCCAACATTATGCTGAGATCGGTTCCTTCTTGGCTCTCTTCTATCTCTCTTCCTGTGAATATGCATCCTTGTTCTGCACAGAAGCGGGCTACTTCATCCGCATAGTTATTACCCAAGGATACAAAGTCCTCCCCCTTCCCATGGGCTGAGCATTTTACCACAGCAATTTCTTTCGGATGCTGTAATGCATCTAACAATTGTCTTACATATTCTCCATTACGAATGGGTGAGCCAGATGATGTCAAAAATCCCCTCTGAGACCATAACTGCCCGAAGTCATGCACCACGCCAAAGCCATATTGGCTGTCTGTGTAAATCGTGATTCGAATTCGATCCGCGGCCAAACAGGCACGGGTCAAGGCAATGATCTCAGCTACCTGCGCGGAGCGTACTCCTTCTAGGCAAGCAGCCTCGACCACTCCTGAAATGGTACATACAGCAAATGCTGCTTTCAATTGCCCCACACTGTCTCTTAAGCATGAACCATCGACAAAGAAAATTTCATCTGGGTCAGTCAGTGGTTCATCGACAATGTCAGGTCTCGGTTTGGTGCAAAGTTCGGTCACATCGAGACAATCATGGTCCTCACAATCTTCATCATCTGTGTTCGGTATAGGCATTAATGTCGCAGGGTTCAAGACGGAGCACCTTTTCAGAGTCACATTCTCTGCGGCAAGTATGACTTGCTCGTACCTCGTTAACCTATTGTTCGTTAGGTGCTGGGTCTTGGTCCTGGTCATCAATAACTCAACCGAATGTGGCACATGTACAGTCAATGGATATCCCATTACAATGCTTTCACATCTTTCAATGCTGACACCTGTTGCAGCAACGGATCTTAGACATCCGGGCAACGCAGAAGCTACTGGATCTAAAGTAGCTGAAAAATAGGCAACTGGTCTACAGACACCTCCATGGTTCTGAGCTAACACTGCTAATGCACATCCTTCCCTCTCGTAACAAAACAATGAAAAGGCCTTGTTGTAATCAGGCATCCCCAGTGCGGGAGCCCTGCACAAATCATCTCTCAGCTTCCGGAATGATATCAAGCACTCCTCGTCCCATGGTACCGGATCACTCACATCCTTGTGTGTAAGCCTCTGCAGAGGCTTTGCTCTCAAGGAGAAACTAGGAATCCACTGTCGACAATAGCCAACCATTCCCAGAAACATCCTAACTTCTCTCTGTGTGGTGGGTTCTGCCATGCTCATTATTGCCTCTATTCGATCTGGTGACACCTTCCTCTTGCCTTTCTCCAATCGGTGTCCCAAGTACTGTACCTCATTCAGACAGTACTGTAACTTGTTCGGGGACACTTTATGTCCGTTCTCTGCTAAGTGGTTCAACAAGGCTACTGTGTCAATTCTGCAAGCATCTTCTGTTTCTGAGGCAATGAGCAAGTCATCTATGTACTGCACGAGAACTGAGTTCTGCGGCAATACAAGACTCTCAAGGTTCTTCTTCAGGATCTGGTTAAAGATCGATGGACTTTCCGTATACCCTTGAGGGATACGACACCATGTTAACACGCGATTTTCTAGCCTGAACGCAAAAAGAAATTGGCTTTCCTCGTGGAGCGGTATCGAAAAGAAGGCTTGACACAAATCGATAACCGTAAACCACTCGGCTTCACATGGGATCTGGAACAGTATTACTGAAGGATTCGGTACCACTGGACAACAAGGGACAACTATCGTGTTGACCTTTCGCAGGTCTTGCACGATCCTGTACTTCCCGCTCGGTTTCTGTAGTCCCATTATGGGTGAATTACAGGGGCTACCTCTAATCTCTTTCAGAATGCCTTTCTCAATAAAGGTCTTGATCACAGGTCTTATCCCTGCAATCGTTTCTGGCGACAGGTTGTATTGAGGTGTCCTGGGGAAATCAACATTCTGTTTCACCTCTATCCGCACTGGCTCAACCCCTCTGATTAAACCTATTTCATCGCCTGCGAAATCCCACACCACAGGCGACACTGCGTCTCTCAGATCATGTGGAAGTTCTTCCACAGTCACCATTGGGTACAGATCTATACATAGATGCTGATTGGTAATTTTAAAGTCAGCATCGTCATCTCTCGTCTGGACCTCTACTCCATTGGGCGTACAATAAATCGTGCAGTTCAACTTGCACAACAGATCTCTTCCCAAAAGACAAACTGGACTCGTATCACACACTACAAACTGATGTCTAGTTTGGAAAGTACCTATCTTTACTAAGATCGGTTCTGTCAATGGGCTGCTTATTTTCTTGTTCGCTACTCCAACAACCTGGATTGATTGTCCCGAGAGGGGTAGGTTAGGGACTACTGCTGATCTTACAGTAGACCGGGTAGCACCAGTATCAACCAAAAGTGTTGCAGGATTGCCCTCAATCTCTGCCTCCACAAAAGGTCCTCTCTGGTCTACCTCCAAGACCGCTCCAAGTGTGCAGTCTTCCTCCCCCTCAGGCACCGTCAGGATAAAGGGTCTAAGCTATCCTCATCGTAACCTTCGAACAGGGGCATCTGTTGGTACGTTCGTGTTCCTTGTGAAATCCGTGGAGCTTGGGGAACCAGGGCGTGAGAATTGTAAACCCCCCCTTTCATCGTCCTAGGTCTCGTTATTGTATTAACTACCTCTTGCGCGGGTGCCTGAGCCCCCTCTTCCTCTTCCTGCAACTGATTAGCTGGGTTCAAAGGACACTCGCGTTTCCAATGTCCGACCTGGCGACAAAGATGACACGCAGTGGTCTTCTTCAATGTGGCCACGTCCACTCCTGTCTTGGGGTCTACTGGTTTTCCCTTTCCCTGTACCTGCCCATTCTGGTTTCCCTGGAAATTTCCTTGCTTTCTTCCTAAGGTCCCTCCACTAGGCTGACTCTGTGCTGTCTGCATCTGGACAAGCATCAATTTGTCTTTTAGCTTTCGATGTTTCGATTCCACCTCATCACTACAGTATCTCGCATACCGCAATATTTCATCTAGTGGCTTGTTCTGCCAGCAGATCAAATGGTGCTGTATCATGAGGCTGATTTCCACTCTCAGACCCAGTACAAACTTTGAGACAAACTGTCCCATATCCTTGGGGTCCAAGAAATCCAACCCACTATACTGTTTAAAAGCTTGCAAAAGTCTTTCATAATATTCATGCACCGTTTCCTTGGGTTCCTGTACAGTCCGATCTATCTTAACCCAATCTATATCCTGAGGTGAAATCTTCAATTTCAACCATGTAATCACCTGCTCATACTTTTTCATGACTAGTGGTGATGGACCGTTTGTAACCGCCTCTCTATCCGGTTCCGAAGTCGGCCACTCAATAGCGACTTTACAAGCTGTCCACAAATCTCCCGGTACCACTATGTCAAACAAAGTGTTCAAATCAATCCACAATACTTTTGAAATTTTCACAAACCGCTCAACCTGTTTGTACCACTCCACCGGTTTTCCCTCAGCCGAGGAAAATCATTTGTAAATGCAGCCAAATCACCTCTATTCCACGGCACATGCACGTACCCTCCATTCTGTACTTCTCGTAAAGGAAAATTTCCAACACCCGTCGCCCCCCTCCTGGCGGCGGCGTTTCCCTTCTGCTCTCTTTACTGGTTTCTTTTTGGACCACCTTTCTTCCCATTTGTCCAACAAAATCCATATTCTCATTCCTATAATCAGGTCTCTTGTGTGTGTTCTTAATCCTGTTATTCTTTTCTCCTCCAGCTCCTGATCACTGTACTGCAATCTATGTGGTCCCTGTAACGCTTTAGTTTTGTTCAGGTCCACTTCATATCTTTTGGCCAATTCCTTCAATCTATCATGTGCCATTCTAGCTTTTCGAGTCACATCTTTTGCTACAAACAGCAGCTCATCTGATCCATAAATTTCTATCCTTTCCAAAGGCAGACCCCCATTGATCATTTCGTCTACCTCTGCTTTCAACCTCACTACGTCTAGCAACCTTGCCTGTACTGCACTCCTCAGTACATCTCGACAACCCGAGCCATCTCGCTCATTACAGTCACTATTCTGTCCTTGTGACCTATTCCCTTCCGTCATATTCCTGGAACTTGGTCTGTCTTCCGAGACGTTCTGTGCCCTATCCCCTTGCATCCTATCTTCTTGGTTCGTTACTGTTGGTGTCCACTCCCTCAAAGCTGACTTAGATTCCCGCAAAGACCTCGGTCTTTCTGGTCTCTCCTCTTCTCTCCTGAAGGAAGAGTCCGCAGTAGCCGGTAACGGCGTACTTGTCTCCATTGGTCTTGGGAAATGAACCACCCTCACTCCAAACCCATTCCCACTCTCACTGTTTCCTTCCTCCCTTCTCGTCGGTACGGAACTCCCTTCTCTCACTCGGTCTGGGTCGTATACCGGTACTATAGGGCCAATGGTAACCAGTACTGTCAAGGAGTCCGGTAATCTTGTGTTCCCCGCAGGAGGCTGTGTTATCATAGACGCCGTTGCCCCCTCCGTTCCTGTGGAAATCCTTCCCACCACTCTCATGCTAGTCTGGTTCTGGCTCTCATCGACTATTGCCACTGCTGGGGTCGTCTTTCCCTCTTCTGAATCTGGATTAAATGGTGGTGGCCTCTCCGCCAACATCCTATCCAACAAGCTGTCATCTAGATCACTGTCGTCCTCATCGATTCTTATTATTTTCCCATTTTGTACTAACAATGGGTATAACTTATCTCCTTCGATCGTTTCCACTCTCCACCTTTTCTCCAATGCATCCCACCTTGCATCTTGAAATGCCCTGACCGATTTCTTCACCCTTTCTTGACATCTGTCCTTCTTCCTATCATACGCTGCTCTTATCCACGCATGTAGTGCCTCAAACTGTGTTGGTCTAGGTAGCGGTCGTAATGAAGCCATTACACTTTTTAACTGGTACAGCACCTCTAACCTGAAAGTACCATATCGAGGGAACGACAATTCTCCTTCTGCTTCTGTCATTTTATGCCAATTCTCAAGCCAAATTATAGTATGCAATCCTACATTCTTTGCCATATAATGTGCTGGTGTATCCTCGGGAGGAGCTTCCTCTCCCTCCCGAACAACCACATGTCTATCACCTCTACAAAGTTCCCGTAAAGCTTTAAAACATTTCATGATGAATCAACTTTTTTGTTTACACTCAAAATGTCCGCTTTACTTCCTGATTTCAATCCACCAATACCAGCGCGGCTCACACCAACCGGCCTATCGCAGCGCGGCACTTGTCTGACGTCACTTTTCCTCCGCTCGCAGCAGTTCCCCTCCTTTCTAATTCACTTGTTCTCACTCGCATCTGTCCCAATCATACTCTGAAATAATGTCCGTCCTACCGAACAATTACCTCTCTGACCGTCAGTCTTACCAATGACCGATCAGCCTCTTGAGCTTGTTGACCTCAATCTGGCAATCGTCTGTCCGCGAAACGACCGGACAATCGCCTTTAGCACACTCGATAGGATTCAATCACTCGATGTTCTGCACACAATAACCTACGACCTGCGTTGGTTATTCACGCACTCACTCATGTGTTCCCTATCTTCAGTGGGTCTGTCAATGACGTCTCGTGACCCCCACAACTCTGGTCAACGTTCTCAACTCTGGGTGTATTCTACACCACAATAAATCTCCCGGTCCCGCGCGCGCTCACGGTCCGTTTCTCAATCACAAAACTTTTGTTCCAACTCCGCAAGACATCACACAACAATAAAACACCGCAATCTACCAAACATCACTCTTTTCATACTCACTCTACTACGAACTGCTACTTCCGCCGCACCGTCACTCTCCGTCAGTTTTCCACGACCTCCGACATCCTTCTCCCGCGGTCCTCTGGATCTGCGTCACTCGGGCTCTATGGGGCAACTTAATCTCCTATCTTGCTCTAGATCTCCCCTTACCATCAAAGGTAACCATCCTACTCTGCTACCAACTGATAACGCCGATTCTTATCTAATTATCTATAAGAACCTTCTGGTCGCCAAGATCTTTTTACCTGTTGAATAGTGTAAAGGAGAGAATCTCATCTGGTTATATATCAGCATTCATTTTGTCTGAAAGGACCACTGACTCCGAATTCAAGTTTGAGAATTTATTATCGCCAAAAATAACTGAACGTGCAAGCACCTCAACACGAGGTTAAAGAAATAGATGGGCACTAATACAAATAATAATCTACGCAGAAATCTCATCCGACTCAGGATAAGGAGAATAGAAAGTTCTAGAAGGATCAACCAGACTATGATTGCTCCTATTTCTAAGTTGCTCTTCATTGGCCTAAACAAGCTTAAAATCAATTGCTGTCCCTACACTAACGCTAAATGACATCCCTGCATAACGATTTTCCCAGGCAAGAGTGAATAAAAGTGTCAGCTGTGAAGACTTCCTAAGAAGTGCAATCACATAGTACCTAAGCTCAGCTCTGTCCTTCTCTCAGGTCTCCCCTACCTCTTCTCTGTCCTCCTCCCTCAGGGCACTATCCCTAATACAAAACCACAATACAATTGTACACGCCTTTGTCACGCCTCCTTGGCCAGGTCTTCTTTCTTGTGCTTTTCCATCGAAACGGTTACTTCATCCTGGACGGTTGCGATGACCTTGAATCCCAGGCACCTTCTCCGCCGAAAGTATCATCCCTACATTCCATTTCACTCCCCGTACCATGCCTCCCCTCTCTCTAGCTTTCGAAAACAAAGAGTTAGTCTTGCTAACGAGACATGTGTCCTTGCACCTGCAACAAAAGATACTTTCAACAGAAACCTTCTACTGTGCAAAATTAAATCTACCGTTTGTGCCCAGAGAGCCTTACCAAGAGAAACTTTTCTCGGCCTACAATATAAGCTAACATAAGAATATACCAGGCCTTCCCTAAGCATATATGTAGTCAGGCCTTTACATATAACTTTTAATCACACATCTTATGTTTCCCTATAAACATTTTCATTATGATTCATATGCAAACACTGAATTACATGTGCAACTTTAATATAGTGCACGTTTAAACTACTGCAATTACATTACACACACGAACTAATTTCCCTATGCATTAAGTTCACACAATTCAATAAGCATTACATTACATCATTATCCTAACACCATTATGCAGCTGATTCGCTTTGTCTCAGCAAACTATTCATTCTTTACTAAACATACATGAATATGAAACTGAATATACGAATATATGTCTGAATACAAGTGGGTGCGGCCTATCAGTGATTATGATGCACCCCTACAATTCACAAGAACATTTCGCTCTATCAGTCCCACATGCTTTGTGAAATGTAAAGCTCACTGACACTTTCCCAGATAAGAGTAGCGCTGTATACAAAATTTATATTATAAAATCTCCCTGCAATTAGTCCTGGCACGGACACCGGTTTATTAGCTGTACTATGTGATTTTGTGATGAACATGATGATACTCATATAACTTTGTAAAGAGCACTGACATCCTACTCCGAATTAGACAAAAAAAACTTACATAAAAAAATCTACAAATCCAGTTAGACTGAGAAACCTGAGACTCCAAGTAAAATTACAGACATTCCTTTCCTGCCTTGGGAAAAGGACTGCACTTCTGGCAACAAAGGAACCAGCATTCACCAATGTAGGTATGTGTGTGTGCTTATAAAGCACAACCTCCCTGTAAAGTATTGGGTCGCTGGACAAGAGGAGGAGTGGGATTGTGAAGCGAATGAAGAACCATTACTTTAGATAATCATGTGCATTGTGTGTGGAATTTGTAAACACATAACGACAGATCAATGCCGCCATTCCCTCCTGGTGTGTGCGTGTGTTCGGGTGTAACGGGCCTGTAAGTGAGGGCCCAAAGCAGTCACCAACACCACCTTGAAATAATCATGCACACACTCGTGATGGTGATTAACTGACCCCGGGCCACGCGCCGCGTCCCTTTACTCAACTCAACCCGTCCCTACGTCACGGTCGTGACTATCGGGACAAGCGCACGCTGGGGTGGGGGCGGGGCATCAAAACACCCCCCCCCCTAGGGATTGACTATGTGAGCCTGGCTCGCTCACTTATCAAACCTCCCTCCTACAATTTTACTTCTTCCTCCTATATCGTCTCCCATGTACGGGGGAAGCAATAAGTAACGTCTGCATGCTTACGCTTTTATTTTGGAAACATATATTCTCTATCGACTCAGGTTTATAATTGAAAGCACAGTTGTTTTTGAGTGACGCATGACATCACGATGGGCTAGAGGGAGCTGAGAGGATTACATGTTTATGAAACTGAACTGAGGCTGAACTAACCTGAGAAACCCAGTTTAGCAAGGACTTGCCTGGAAACTGCCAATCACAGCAATCTTGCATTTCTGTCAGTTCCACTCCCATTTAACTGGAAATAGATCATACTACTATGTAGCCAGAATATCACAATTTAATCACTGGAAAGTCCACATAGATGTTTGTCATTAGCCTAGCAACACTTTGCTATTTCAAGTTCTTTTTTTGGATAACATCATAGAATTTTTGAATGATTAGTATTGTAGACACACGCATAACCTTCAGCTGAATTTAAATAACAAGGAACATTTTTGTTTTCAATTTCTGTGTTTTAATTGATTTGATTTTTACCAAATGGAAATGTATTGTTTTAAAGCGGACTAATCATTTGAAGGTGAAGCAGTGGGTGGGAAAGAAAAAGAAGGGATAAGAATAGGTGCAGGGAGAGAGGAATATACACCGGGAAATAAAACACCTGAGTACGGGAGGTGGTTAGGCTGCAACAAGAAGAGGGTCTTTAGCTCTTTTCTGAAGCAGAAGAGGTACTTAGGGGCATATTTATAAAGATATGATGCAGAACTGCGCTGCAAGCAGTTTAGCAGCACCGTGCTGCATCATTTCAGAAACACATGGATGCATCTTACTCCCTGTGTTTTCGCTTGCGCTGGTCGCTAAATATAGTGGTCTAACTCCAACACAGACATCATTGCGCTATAGTGCAAGGGTGTCTGCGTTGCAGGGATGATTGTTTATGTGCAGGAAGGGACACCTTCCTGCACATAAACAGTCATAAAGGCAATTTGCTCCTTTTATGTGTGCTGCAGAATGCAGCTCACATAGAAAGAGCAAAAACGAGGAAAAATAAAAGGATTTCTCCTCGTTGCGCTAATCTAACGCCTGCTTTTCAGTGGCGTTAGTTTTTGGCACTGCCTCAGATTTACACATCCTTGTAAATCTGGGGCAGTGTCAAAAACAAATGGGTATTGCAGCACCCATTGCACACCCCTTTCACACAGAAAACCGCGTGAAAGGGTACCATATTTACAAAGTGGCATTAAGCCACACAAAGTGGCTTAACGCTGCTTTGTAAATATAGAGCAAGGCATTGCATCACAGGAG
The DNA here is from genome assembly GCA_963921515.1 of Calotriton arnoldi. Lineage (NCBI taxonomy): Eukaryota > Metazoa > Chordata > Amphibia > Caudata > Salamandridae > Calotriton > Calotriton arnoldi. The sequence goes on from CAWUFW010000727.1 coordinate 694,216, forward strand.
CATCCTAAAAAGTGACATTTCAGTGGCGCAATCCCCTTGTAAATTTGCGTCTTAGCGTTGAAGGTGTAGACTGGGATGGGGATCAATTTACACATACCATAAAAACAGAATGTGATGTGAAAGGGAAGGAGAATTGAGCTGTGTTTTCTGTGAGTAGCTGTGACCCTATCATGTTTCTGAATATCCTTGAAAGCTAGGTCACTGTATGAAAGATACTTCCTGTGGATGCCACCATGTAGAGCATAGCCTCCATCACAATGGGGCACAGCCTGTGCCTATAGAACTCATCTAAAGTCTGTTAATCGGAGGAAAGGCTTTGCTTTTCAGCCCACATATATTGGGTGCTTTGGGATCTTTGTTTTGGAAGTTTTGCCGGTCCTGAATTTGAGGTTGGTGTGGACGTGGCATCCCAAATACTAGTCAGTGTCAGCAAGTTGTGAGTCACAGTCATCCAAAGTCATCTCTGTGAACCATTCCGTGTTCTTGTTTAATAATATTGTGACAAAGTCAATATCTATATTGGGCTTCTTCTCAAATGTGCTAGAACAACACCACTAGATTTTTTAACCCAACCTAAATTTGGCACAACCCACTTCAGTTCTATTGCACAGAGCAGGAAAAAGTGAAAAGGACATTGCACAAGCAAATGTGACACTGTATAATGATACATTTTTAAAAAGACTCTGCCCATAAATAATAGAAGTATGCACAATTGGTATGAATTAACGGGTGTGTACCCTGCAAACTAATGTGCTTATATGTATATAACTTTATTGGACAACATAGATTGCAGGAGACTGCAAACCTCCTTTCAATCTAGGTCTCTCCCCCAGGAAAACACATTAACTCTGTAACAGTCTAATGCCCTTCTCAAAATACAGAAATGGCTTCCTCAAGGCAGCCATTGGAGAAGTTGCTCCTTCAACCAGTTCCAATGATTCTGTCTCTTTGATGAAGACTCTCGTACATCTTACATAATTAGGAAGTCACCAATGCACATGAGGTCACAGCCATAAAAAAAACATGTCCACCTTCCAAAAGACATCCACATTCCCAGACACTAAGGGGCACATGCATCAAGCTAAGCAATTGCAATTCCTTAATAGCGATTATTAAGGAATCTTAAGGGCATGTGTGTGCGCCACACGGCACTTAGAAAAATGCAATTTTGTGCATTTTTCTAAGGAATTGCAGATTACCATCAACTTGAAGTTGATGGTAATTTGAGATTCCTTAATGCAAAGTCGCATTCTGAGAATGCTTCTTGCATTGCATTTAGGGAATCGCAAATTGCGATTCCCTATCTGCATTCCCAAATATTTTTCGAATGCCTTTGGGCATGATGCATCCCAAAAGGCTAATTACCAGTCGCAAAGGAGCCGATTCTGCGAATTGGCCCGTTTGCGACCGGTATTAGCTTGATGCATGTGCCCCTAAGATCCTTGGTCTGAGCCTGCTGGCCATTGCCCGTCATTGTCTTCTAGTCCATCAGTGCTTTGCATCGCTCTTGCATTACCTCTCATAAAATAAAACATATAATCATCACTAGAATTCAAAATAAACCCAACACAAAATGATGATAGAGTGAGAATGTGGATTATTAGTTGGAATTATTAGTTGGTGGAGGTGTGAGTTCTCCCCAAGTAACAATGTCACAGTTATGTACCAGGTCCAGTTAGGATACCCCACTTGTTCCAAATTCCAAGTCCCTTATGGCCAACGAAGGGCGTGATCTACAGAGTGACTGCTGTGCAACCAGGGCTGGTGCCTGCCTGACAACCAGTCTCTTAGAAGTTAAGGGGCATCAACTGAGTCTCATTCTCTGGCTAGAGGAGCAGTATACGTGTCCTAAAGTGCCTAGAAGCCTGCCTGTCTGCTAAAAAAGTGAGGAATTCTTCAAACCCTGCATGAGGGGGTATGTCCAGAAGGAATGAGGATCCACATGTCCCCAGCGTCTGTAAGTCACCCAGAAAAGAGAACTAAGGAGGGCGATAATTTGGACGCAGTGTTCCAGACCTGCAATCTCTCTGCACTTGTTCCTAGTGCGAACCACGATTCTGGTACTACGATTGTCGAGGTCTTGTCAATGCTGTGACTATCTATGTTGGATTCAGCATGTGCAGGCCACAACTGGCAGCTGAAGAATCAGTCTGTATGTGGGCATGCTTACTCAAGTTGTGATCTGCCTGTGTATGACAGCTACTGCCAAGTATCAGGTGCCCTACATTGTGATCGGCCTGTGCATGGCCAACACTGCCTAATATTGTGATTGGCTAAGTCTGCTCCTGCCCAGTGTTGTGATCAACCTATGCATGGTCACAACTACCTTATGTGACTAACCTATGAGAGGCTGCAATTGCCTGTACAGGACTGCATCTGGTGAAGTTGAGACCAGCCAGAATAGGATGCACCTGGAAAGTGTTAAAACACAGATATGGCACCAAAGCACACACAGTCCAATTTGCATTTGTTGGTTATTTTCCTTGTTAAGTTTCAACTTCTCAGAAGTAACCTGGAAAGGGTTGTCTGTTGTGATGGGGCCCCAGCAAGGACCGGATGGCTCCATCAGCCCATCGCTGATATTGACCCTGGAAACACTCACCATTGGTCCAATCAGTCCCGTGCCAAGACAGAACTGCCAGCTACACTTCTGCCAGGCACACTTTTGAGAGCAGCTTCCGTGGCAGAATTCAAAAACCCAGGAGGGTTGCCAGTCAGTGCAAATGCTCTCCTGCCAAGAGGATATTAATGCATGAGAAGGTTAGGTGGTGATGCTGACCAACCGACACTGTTCCAGAAAGACTGTGAACTGAGCTTTAGTGGACACTTATTTAGTGGTAATGCAATCTGCACCTGATACTAGTTTATCCTTACACCATAAATCCCATAGACTCGGAGGCCACCAAGAATTGGGAGAGAATCCGGATCTGGGGATAGAAAGAAAGCGGGAAGAGGCACACCACAGTTAAAAAAGCACCCTGTGACACTAAATTGTATTATGTTGAAGTAGTGAGTAGTTGTGTGATGTAGTGTGTGTTAAATTACTTTTCTTTCTGTAATGAGAAGAGCTGGGATAGCCATTCCATTATTGAATTGTTCTGTAATTGTTGAGCTCTGAGTTCTTGTACCCCTCTATTACCTCCCTGAGAAGCATGTGACTGCTCGCCAATGTTACCCACTGAGAGTCAATATATTATGTGATTGTTACTTGCAATTGTTTGGTTTATGTGTTGTAATTAATTTATGTGCTAGATTGAGGTGTTTTTAAATTTCTTGGTTGGTGATGGCTAAATTTTAAAATCATTTATATATAATTGTATTATATCAGTCTTCATTAACACTGGAATTTAATACATTTTTTGACTGATGTAATAATGTATTGTATTTATTATTTAAAACAAAAACAATTGTTTATGTTGGTGTAGATTTTGTAATAATTTTTGAGGACTTTGATAAGTTACCATTTATTTAATAATATGCTTTTGGCTATAATTTCTAAATAACATACTCTTTGTTATTTATGACGAGTTTTACTTTAAATTGTAGCACGCCATACATTCTTTTGGTTTGGTTGCTAAGTTGAGGGCCAACTTGGCTAATAGGTTTCTCTATTCGTAATTGTTGGTAGCTTTGATATTTTTGCAATGCATCTATAAATTCATTAGAGTAGGTTGGGTTCTGCCTAGTGATGCTTGAAAGCAATTGTGCCATCCCTCCACTGCGTTGTTTGTTTTAGATTCCTGGGCCAATATGCAGTCATAGACATTACACCATGGTATTTGGAATTTGTGTTGGCATCTGTGTTCAGAGCGATGCAGACTATCAACCCAAGTGTCTTCAAAATAGTCCATTAGGGGGCATAGTTTGTCTTTATTTTGTTGGTAGAAAGGGCTTTCTATTAGTAAACTGTAGTGGTTGGCTACCTCTGTGACAGGTACATAAGCTAGTGATTTTTGTTTTGTTTCAAAGGCAAATTGGCTGTTTGAAGAATATTCTACACTCTCTACACTACTCTCTACACTACCCTATTACAAGTCTGGCGGTCTGAGGACTGCCAGACTCATGGTGGCATGGTGGTGGCGGATCCAGCCACCTCCGCACAGGCGGTCCGACTGCCCAATTATGACTCGGGCAGTCGGACCGCCCTAGGACCGCCTTAGGACAGCCGGCTCCGCCAGGGAACCGCCGTTCCCTGGTGTAGAAGCAGCGGTCAGAGGCCATAATATGCTTGGCAAGCATATTATGAGTTTCCTCTCCACCAGGATTTTCATGGCGGGTCCACCGCCATGAAAACCCTGGCTGAGAGGAAACAAAGGGGGTCCTACAGGGCCCCCCTGAGCCTCAAACATATGTGGATGCACACTGGGGGGCATAAAATGTGCCCCCCTGTGTGCATGCATATAGGTTCCTGCACGGCATGGACTTTTGAGTCCATGCCGTGCAGGAACTTTGTAGTGCAGTCACATTGCATTGCATTTTTTAATGGCACTGTCGTCTTTGAAAGAAGCACTGCCATGGGACTGGGACCACCAAGGTGCCCACCTGCCAGACTACTCAAAAGTCGTAATTTTGTGGGCGGGTGGTGCAAGCTTTGGAGGAACGATGGCACAGCGGTTTGCACCTCAGCGCCACTGGTCCGCCAAAAACTCGTAATTAGGTCCCCAGTGCAGATTTTTGGAGGAGTCTCCATATGCTTTTATTGACATGATAGTAACAGCCTTGTATGGCTGTGTGGGGTAAATTTTTAAAAGGGTTTGAATCATGGCTTGCTCAAAGTCTTTGATTATTTTTCGGGGGAGTAGTTATTTGTTTTATGTTTAATATGGTTTAAGAGGTCGTAGTAAGTGCTGCTTTGTTTATTTGGTAGTAGGGCATTTATAAAAGGGATATTGATGTTTTGATATTAACCATATAAGATATATATCTAAGTGAATGGTTTGGGGCACATTTTGAAGGCCCCATCCGTCATCCCTGTTTGACATTGTCTAAGTTTTAGTAGGTTATCTGCTGTAGAGAATATTAGGATTAATTTCTCATTATTTAGGTTGTCATGTGAAAAGAATGGTTCCTCATTATGTGTAATTGTTAAATGTTCAGGTATGTGTATGTCTTGGTATTTTATAGGGGCAGGTGGGGTATCGCTGGTGGCATTTTTTGCTTGTGCAATTAAATGTTTTAAAGTGGGTATAGGTAGTAGTTCGCTTGTGATGTGTTCGGGGACTTTAGTAATATATCTGTAAGGATTTTGTTTGTGTATTCCTGGTCGCTAGTGCTTGCCTCCCTTATATCCTGCAATATCTCCATTACTTTTATTTCTGTTACATTTGGTGGGTGGTTGTGCTCTCTTACATGAATGACAACATCATCTTTTGTAGTCGCCCTCCCATAGCATGCATTAGAATAAGATTTAGTACATTTCCAGCTTATATTTTCTGTTGATGCACTGTTCTTGGCTGTAGGTATAGCCCATATGATTTAGTAACTGCTTTCCTTTCTGTGTAGGAATGTACTTTGCAGCATCTGAAAGTAGTTTAATGGTATAAATATATATAATATTTTTAAGTTTTTATGTTTTACATGCAAAAATATGCATTAACTTCTATTTTGTAGACTTACATGTATGTTCTATTTAGATGTTTCACACGGTTTGGCAGCTTTTCCATTGCGGGTTTCTAATGTCAAGCAGGTGTTTTCTTTTCTGTTAGTTGGAGAAACAAATGTTAATTTTATTTTAAATGTTAATTTGTTGGTAGTTTGTAGAGGTTGATGTTGTTAGGTTTATTTTTACTTGTCATTTGGGTTAGTTTATTTTTTTTACTAACTTATGTATACTTACTTTCTGATATAGTTTTTCTGGTTTGCGACAGTTGTTATTTTCTGGCAGTTTATCCCTTTTTCAAGGAGTAGTTTTTTGTTTAGGAAGTTTATGTAAAGAGATAGAAGTTGGAGAGTGTTTTATTATTTATTTGGCATTTTAAGTTTTTAACTTTATTAACAAGTACATTTTCATTTAAATATAATTTTACTTACTTGGTTAGGTAGTTGTTAAGATTTGTATAGTTCTTCTTTAATGCTCTGGTGAAAGAATCTGGCAGAGTTTGGTCGTCTTGCAGCGTTTGTCGTTCTTGAAGTATTTCATTGTTTAAATTAGTGTGCCTTTTATATTGTTGATTTAATTGTTTGCTTGATTTTATTGGTTAACATTGTTTATCGTTTTATTTTATTGGTTGGTTTAGTTTTAGTTTTAATTTTTCTATCAGATGAGTCTTTCTAAGGTAAATGCAAATTTAGGTATTATTTTTGTTGTATGATATATAGCTTGATAGCTTTGAATATAAATGTATTTATATATATATTTATTAATATTTAAGTTGCTGTTTAAATGATTGTAGTTAATGCTAATATATGTTGTGGTTGTATTGTTATTATTTAAATTATTTAAATTATATAAATTATTGGGGTGTATGGTAAAGATTTTGTTGATGTAATATATTTATATTTAATGTAAATATGTGTATAAAATGTTTTGGGTTTATTTGAAATAATTGTCTTATATAAAAAGTGTTTTTTTTATATGTAGTAATAATTATTTAAATATATCAGCGATAATATTGTAGTTGATATTGTGTGAATCAATATTTTTGACATATTCAATGTTTTTATAAGGTAAGAATATTTTTGTTTCCCATATTTCTATTTTCGATATAGGTAAAAATCTATATTTTTAACAACGATATTTGTGTTCTCGATATTTGTGCTTTTACTAGTTAAGTAAGTTAATTTGCAATATTTTTGGTTTCGATATCGTAATATTATGCCAGTGATCCCCACAGCCCTTTCACAGAGTGCATCAAGTTTATTCCTATTATTCACAAAAATTACAGACTGTTTCATTTACTGAACTACTTGTTACCCCAGATATTTTATCTTTCCTAAAAAACTGCACTACCTCTCTGAACCCACTCTCCATGCTACTCTTGACTTTTTTAAAAAAAATGCGTTTTTGTTTAAATCTTGTTGGATGCTTTTTATAAATGCTTTTATTGACATTTAAACATACAAAGTAAACACAATTGGCATCAAACAACAGCGTGCAATGTAGGTCCTGTCACAGTCACATATCAATATACAGGACATTCAGTGAGTACACAGTATTGCAAGTTAAGGATCATAAGTAATTTCCAGCACTGATAGGCTACAGATACAACAGCATCCTTTCCAAGTACCCTCAGGAAGTTCGTTCATGATCCCCCCATTTTCTTACATTTCCTCGAACACCCCCTCACTTTGTATATTTGAGCCTCTAGTATTCTACATTGTTCTAAGATGGCTTTCTACCTATCTAGAGTCAATGGCTCTACAGCTCTCAAAGTCCTTGTCTGTTTGTGTGTATAAAGTCTCCCTTAGATGCCCTGCATATCCGACTAAGGGGTCGATTCCGATCTCGGTCGGAGGCGCACCCAATACCATTCGGTCGGGAAAAAAGCCATGCGAAAGCCAGTTTCCCGACCGATCCGTACAGCACACCGAACGAGCAAGTACGATGCGCACAACAGCAAAAATCCCGGCCGAGCCGTACTCACCCAAACCAGGTCCTGTTCTCCGACCGAGGCGAATCCGGAAATGCCGAATCGAGTCGCACGGAAGGGAAGATGCAGCCCCGTCCGGCCGGACAAGTACGATGCGCTTTCCGTACGCGCCGAACCCGTCGCTACGCACGGCACGTCAAAGCATCCGGGAGAGGCGCACATAAGCTCCGAATCGCGCCACAACACGATCCACGGCTACGAGACGAACACAGCACAGACGAGGACGACGCGAAGCGACGAGGACGAAGCGAAGCGACGAGGACGAAGCCAAGCGACGAGGACGACGCGAAGCAACGAGAAGGACGAACGACACGAACCAACCATGAATCCCTTCGTCCCGATCATACCAATATTCTACATCTACTACCGGAACAGGCACGGACGCGTACGGCGCAGAAGGTAAGTCAGACACCAACCACAAAACACATACAACACGTACACGACACATCACACACATACACTGGGAATCTGAATATACTTGCAACAGCAGCACCATAGGGGCGGGATGCCCATCACCAATGCCACATATGCACACAGGGGCCTGAATGCGCGCCACCACCCCAACCCAGGGGGGGCTGGATGCCAACCACCACAACCACCCTTAGCCAGGGGGTGCCAGATGCCCACCACCACTACCACCCTTAGCCAGGGGGCAGGATGCCCACCACTACTACCACCCTCACCCAGGGGGGCAGGATGCCCACCACTACTACCACCATTAGCCAGGGGGGCTGGATGCCTACCACTACTACCACCCTTAGCCAGGGTGGTAGGATGCCTACCACTACTACCACCCTCACCCAGGGGGGGCTGGATGCCTACCACTACTACCACCCTCACCCAGGGCGGGCTGGATGCCTACCACCACCCTTAGCCAGGGGGCTGGATGCCTACCACTACTACCACCCTCACCCAGGGGGGCAGGATGCCTACCACTACTACCACCCTCACCCAGGGGGCAGGATGCCTACCACTACTACCACCCTCACCCAGGGGGGCAGGATGCCTACCACTACTACCACCCTCACCCAGGGGGGCAGGATGCCTACCACTACTACCACCCTCACCCAGGGGGGCAGGATGCCTACCACTACTACCACCCTTAGCCAGGGGGGCTGGATGCCTACCACTACTACCACCCTCAACCAGGGGGGCTGGATGCCTACCACTACTACCACCCTTAGCCAGGGGGCTGGATGCCTACCACTACTACCACCCTTACCCAGGGGGCTGGATGCCCACCACTACTACCACCCTTAGCCAGGGGGCTGGATGCCTACCACTACTACCACCCTCACCCAGGGGGCAGGATGCCCACCACTACTACCACCCTTAGCCAGGGGGGCTGGATGCCTACCACTACTACCACCCTTAGCCAGGGTGGCAGGATGCCTACCACTACTACCACCCTCACCCAGGGGGGCTGGATGCCTACCACTACTACCACCCTCACCCAGGGCGGGCTGGATGCCTACCACCACCCTTAGCCAGGGGGGCTGGATGCCTACCACTACTACCACCCTCACCCAGGGGGCAGGATGCCTACCACTACTACCACCCTCACCCAGGGGGGCTGGATGCCTACCACTACTACCACCCTCAACCAGGGGGGCTGGATGCCTACCACTACTACCACCCTTAGCCAGGGGGCTGGATGCCTACCACTACTACCACCCTCACCCAGGGCGGGCTGGATGCCTACCACCACCCTTAGCCAGGGGGCTGGATGCCTACCACTACTACCACCCTCACCCAGGGGGCAGGATGCCTACCACTACTACCACCCTCACCCAGGGGGGCAGGATGCCTACCACTACTACCACCCTCACCCAGGGGGCAGGATGCCTACCACTACTACCACCCTCACCCAGGGGGGCAGGATGCCTACCACTACTACCACCCTCACCCAGGGGGGCAGGATGCCTACCACTACTACCACCCTTAGCCAGGGGGGCTGGATGCCTACCACTACTACCACCCTCAACCAGGGGGGCAGGATGCCTACCACTACTACCACCCTCACCCAGGGGGGCAGGATGCCTACCACTACTACCACCCTCACCCAGGGGGGCAGGATGCCTACCACTACTACCACCCTCACCCAGGGGGGCAGGATGCCTACCACTACTACCACCCTCACCCAGGGGGGCAGGATGCCTACCACTACTACCACCCTTAGCCAGGGGGGCTGGATGCCTACCACTACTACCACCCTCAACCAGGGGGGCTGGATGCCTACCACTACTACCACCCTTAGCCAGGGGGCTGGATGCCTACCACTACTACCACCCTTACCCAGGGGGCTGGATGCCCACCACTACTACCACCCTTAGCCAGGGGGCTGGATGCCTACCACTACTACCACCCTCACCCAGGGGGCAGGATGCCCACCACTACTACCACCCTTAGCCAGGGGGCTGGATGCCTACCACTACTACCACCCTTAGCCAGGGTGGCAGGATGCCTACCACTACTACCACCCTCACCCAGGGGGGCTGGATGCCTACCACTACTACCACCCTCACCCAGGGCGGGCTGGATGCCTACCACCACCCTTAGCCAGGGGGGCTGGATGCCTACCACTACTACCACCCTCACCCAGGGGGGCAGGATGCCTACCACTACTACCACCCTCACCCAGGGGGCTGGATGCCTACCACTACTACCACCCTCAACCAGGGGGGCTGGATGCCTACCACTACTACCACCCTTAGCCAGGGGGCTGGATGCCTACCACTACTACCACCCTCACCCAGGGCGGGCTGGATGCCTACCACCACCCTTAGCCAGGGGGGCTGGATGCCTACCACTACTACCACCCTCAACCAGGGGGGCTGGATGCCTACCACTACTACCACCCTTAGCCAGGGGGCTGGATGCCTACCACTACTACCACCCTCACCCAGGGCGGGCTGGATGCCTACCACCACCCTTAGCCAGGGGGGCTGGATGCCTACCACTACTACCACCCTCACCCAGGGGGCAGGATGCCTACCACTACTACCACCCTCACCCAGGGGGGCAGGATGCCCACCACTACTACCACCCTTAGCCAGGGGGCAGGAAGCCTACCACTACTACCACCCTTAGCCAGGGGGCAGGATGCCTACCACTACTACCATCCCCACTCATAGGATGGACAATGCATGACACAACAAGCACACCACAACCTAGGGAATGCAAGATTAAGACATCCCCCCACCACCATGACAAGCGTGTGAGCAGGCTGTGTCAAATGCCTACAACACCGAACATGACATTGAACATACAATGTGACCCCCTAGCACATGTGCCACACATATATGTGTGTGGCACCCACAATGCAAGCAGCCCATGACCATTGTGGCAATGGGGCCTAAACCCCCATCATCACAGTGACCAAAAGGCAAGTGTGGGGTCCATAGCTGAAGCACATTTTGACCATTGTGGCAATGGGGTCTAAACCCCCATCATCACAGTGACCAAAAGGCAAGTGTGGGGTCCATAGCTGAAGCACATTTTGACCATTGTGGCAATGGGGTCTAAACCCCCATCATCACAGTGACCAAAAGGCAAGTGTGGGGTCCATAGCTGAAGCACATTTTGACCATTGTGGCAATGGGGTCTAAACCCCCATCATCACAGTGACCAAAAGGTAAGTGTGGGGTCCATAGCTGAAGCACATTTTGACCATTGTGGCAATGGGGTCTACACCCTCATCATCACAGTGACCAAAAGGTAATTGTTGACAAAGAAAGAGCTGCAACTGCCAAACTGCATGGATCATTCCTGGTCACAGAACCAAAAACTCATCTGTGGCAAAGTAGTGTATGTGTCCCATTGCAACATAAATTGGGGGAGCCAAATACTGCAGTGCAAATGAAACATTCCTTTGGCCATGTGCAGACAAACAACACCCATGGGGGCTGAGACCGTCAACAGTCATCAATGACACAATGACAGAAGTGACCATCAGAATGCAGACCCACATATTTGCACCAATGGGCACACAAATGCAGATACCCTGTGGAGACAGCAGATGTGAGGTGAACAGATACCATACCATGGCAGCAATGGGACACACAAACCATGATCACTGTGCTGACCGATGACCTAGGAGTCCCAGGGACAGCAGGGGAAACACACCATACAACATACAGCCAATGGCACACCCAAGATATGCCAATGCAGTGGTGCAGATGCACAAACACAAACAGGCAGACCAACACTGTCATCATACACAGCAGGTGAGGGGTGGGGGTGCCAGTGTCCCCAGGCAACAACACAACACATGAGGAGAGCTGAATACCAATCATACAGATGTGCATACACTGCCACACTAAGCTAACTCATGGATCCAAATCCCCTATGTGGGCAAGCAGGCATTGACAGGTGAGAGGGAGCACAAAACACACATGTCACACAGGCACGTAGGAACAACAACTGACACAGCAAGTCACAGACACACCACAGCACCACCCCCAGGGCCCCCACAATGTGGTGACCCTGGGCTGAAGAAAAATACCACTGTGATGACAAAGCTAAATGTCGTTCACACTGTGAACCACAGTCAGGTGTCCTGAGCAACTAACTACCATCACACCTACACAAGCACAAATCAATCAGCATGGCCAGTAAGCCAAGGCCAACATGGAGGCAGGGGACTAGCCGGGCAACAACTCTCATCTGCACACACTCAAGACCACACCCCTCGACCTCCAACAATGTGCAGCAGTGAAGTACACATGCACTGGTGACATTGCACATGCACCCATTACTATTCCAGGGTGGTGGGTGGGAACCAAGGTGTAGAAACACATCACACATGGACACTCAACAAGACTCCTGAATGTCTGACACACTGCACACTACGCTGTACATGGACATGACGGCAATACCACACCGACCAATGGGATCCCAGCCACAGTCACACACCAATGAAGAAGCCAAGGTCACCCACAAAGAACACACATAGACAACAACCAACATTGCAGCCCGGACCCTAAGGAGTGCCAGCAGTCACACACACAACGTGTCACAATCACTGAAAGATAACACAAACTGGAAATCACATGACAGGGGCAAACAACAAGTGCCAAAGGGAAACCTGACTGTGACCCATCTGCGTCAGCACACAAACTCTGCCCTGACAGCAAACACACCTATGGGTGACACCCTGATGACCAGTAATGTGCCATGCACCCACATCACAGAGAACACAGGGAGAAGACTTTGGGGGAACATAGCTCAAGTCAGCAAGCATCACAAACAGGTACAACACTAGGGATCACAGCATGCGCAGATGAATGGAAGTGAACACACAGACATGCACATACAACACACACCTTGGGCGCAGGCAATGTCACACGTGTACACACTGCCATGAGGGGACTCCACTCCTGTGTGAGGAAAGCTGTGCCATATGTTGCCTCAGTAGGGCCCCATCATGTCAGCTGAGCACTTGGTCACACAATCAACAATTAGCACCAAATGAGGGCTCCCATCACATCAGCCTGGTCATGGATGTGCCAACGGAATCATCAGCACAGATCCAACACACTTGTATAGCAATGTTGCACTGACTACACGGATGAGTCCCTCCCCATTGATGCCCAAACCTGCATGTCCACTGGAGATGGCAACACGGTCAGGGAAGTAGACAAATGCAACGATGGCAGGCACAACAGATGTGCAGGGGTGGAAGCCACAGATATGAAATTGCCAATGTAAGTAGGAAACCCATTGCCAAATACTGAACACATGACACCCTCAGATGCTGCTATTGATGACATGGATACACCACATGATAGGACACATTCCCCCTGGACCACATGGGTTCCTGCACAGTAACACTTCATAATCATGAGACCAGATATCACCATCACTGCAGCAAGGGCATGGTTAGCTGCACCAACAACATGTACATCTGAAGCATGAGCACTAGAGAAAAGAAAGTTGCTTTATTCAGCATATGTGTTGAGGCCAAACGAAGTCCTGAAAAAGAGCAAAGGCCAATGGCCAGTCCATTGTCAAAGTTCAAACAGGGTGACACTGGCAGATGTCACCCTACGCATGCCTGCACAATACCAGGGACAATCCACTAGGAGGGGCAACCGGGGGCAGGCCAGGCACCGCAGGGACAGGCTCAGGGCTCACCAGGGGGAGTCAGGGAAGGGGTGGTGGGTGCTGGAGAGCCACTGACAACTGCAGTGGAGGTGTCTGACATGGTGTGTGCCGGCACAACTGGGGGGCATGACACAGATGTCGTGGGTGCCGGCACAACTGCAGTGGACCCTGCAGATGGGGTGGACAGGTCCGCCACTGCAGTGCCCAAGTCAGACAGGGCGGTAGTGGACTCCACTGCAGTGCCTACCTCCAGGGGAGGAGAATGGGGAACAGGCAAGGTGGGTTGGACAGAGGGGGGACACCCTCACCACATCAGTGGCACAGACAAGCGCAGCGGGAGGTGTGGTGCTGGGAGAGCAAGTGGCAGGGGAGAAGGCCGGAGCATCTTGGGGATGGTATATCTGTGGGTGGGGGAACCTGGGGCAGGGTGTGGTGGGGGCACCTGTGCAGTGGGGGCCTGAGGGATGGAGGACGGAGACCTTGTGCCTGAGCTGCAGGGCGGTGGCGGGGTCTTGCTCTTAGCACTCCGGGGGACTTGCGGGTGGGGGCCTCAGTCCGTCTGCGCCTGGGGGAGGGTGTCCGGGGGCGAGGGGCACTCTGCTCCATGTGGGTGGGCTTCCTCTTCCCCCGGGATGCTGGAGCAGCTTCATCGGTGGGGAAGAGGCCGAGGTCACAGAGGAAGAGCTGCTGTGACTTTGGGGTTGCAGGTGAGGCAAGGGAGGGTGCTTTGGAGGGAGAGGGAACTGAGGACTGTGCAGTGCATGTGGATGCGTGTGTGTGTTCCAGGGCCCCATCCCCTGTGAGTCTGGCTTCAGTCCCCTGAATGTGCGTGCGTGTGCGTTTTGTCATTGGCGTGTGTGTCAGTGTGCTGGATGTGTGTGTGCTGGTGTGTGCCAGTGTGTGTGTGCCTGGGATGGGTAAGGTGCTGGGGAGTGTGGATGGAGCAGAGGCAGGAGGGGTGAGGGACCGTTTGAGGAGGGACACTGCTGCCGTCAGGGAGGAGTCCATGGACCTATTGCCCCTCTGTAGGTCAGACATGCCCGATGAGATGCCCTCCATGAACGACACCAGCTGAGTCAACAGCGCGGTGTGCGCATGGAGGACACTCAGCATGGCTGTCTGCCCTACATGGAGCTGGCGAAGGAGGTACACAGACTCCTCACTCAGGGCAGCAGGGGACACAGGGGCAGGGGGTGCGGTGCCTGGCCCAAAGGAGACACGCTCCCGGACATGGGAGCCTCCACGGACCTGGGGAATGGGAGCCGATGGGAGGGCGGTGGTGGTGCTGGTGGTAGCGGGGACAGCAACACTAGCTGGGGTGTGGTGGCTGCTGACACCCGCCTCCACAAGGGAGTCATCCTCCGAGTTGCTCTGGTCCTCAGCTGAGGTGGATGCTGCTGAGGACTCCTCGGTGTGGCTCCCCTCGCCCTCCGTGCCACTGGGTCCCTCCGACCACTCCTCGGCTGCTGACCCAGTCTGGCTCTCCGGCTCCTCCTGGTCCGTGGAGCTGTCCCCTTCCGTGGCCGTGGATGTATCTGCAAACAATGGGGAAACAGACAGACATCAGTCACCTGCACATAACGCACACACCACTGTGAGCACAGCACATCACAGAGCAAGCCCTGGCATCATTAGTTGTACATTGCTAAAAGTGCACTAATTGAACAGGAGAAGTCAATTGTCAGTCTGATGCCAAGCATGGCACTCACATCCCACATGGCCTTGCACCCATCTGTCTGGTGTCTGTTGGATTGCAACACCCCAGTGTTGACACATGCACCAAGTACACAGTAGTTGGACAGTGCAGAGGACACGGTGTGGACACATCACAGCTCTTGCCACTGAGTCAGTACAGGTTTACGGATGTAAGGGATGCCCAGAGTCAAATAGGAAATGCATGTGATGCATACCAGCGACAGACACCATGATGCACCCATGTCCTGATAGCCAGCGCCACTATGGTGTGCATGTAGCACATGTCACTCCCCTGCAGGATCACCAATCAGTAGACACATGCCATGGCGGAGGCATGACTGCAAAGTCATACATCACTGTCTCAGTGATGTATGACTTTGCAGCCAGACAACAACACTCTGCACTGTGTCACAATAGTAGGTCATGGGGAATGCAAGTCCTGGAGCTGCACAAGTGCACATGTACATCCCCCCACAACACATCCTCTTAACCCTCATCTGTCCAGGTCATACCTATTGGACATATGGGAGACCTGTGACACTACCCTCTGAACCTGAGCCCCTCACACTCTGCTGTGCATGGGGAACAGCTACCTGAACTTCACATTTACATGCCCCAGTCTGCATGGGCAGCTGATCAGACACCTATGTGTCACACAAGTATCGTCTCCTATGGTCACATCTCCAGTGGCATGCTGAGCCCCTACCAAGAAACTCCACAGCAGTCCTGGCGACTAATCCACAGCACACTGACACAGAGGCAGACACCTGAGGGGCAAATCACTGTGCACAATGTGTCCACTGATACACGGGAGTGGGAGTACAGAGTGTATTGTATGGCCTGGAGTAGGCATGACTGTCCAGCCCCACATGAATGAGGGATGAGCCCTGGACTGTAGGCAGCTGGCTAAGTATGTGTGACACACGTCATATACATACTCCTGGGGCCCAAACATTGTTCCCACCCGCAGCATGGGTGTGTGCCAGGTACCCCAGCCACATGTGGTGGATCAGCTCAGCAATTGGACCACAGATCAAAGTAACACGCTGAATACATGTCAGAATACAGGCATTGTGTAAGCAATGGACCCACCCATGATGCCCACCACAGAGTCAGGGAAACAGATGCTGTCTCCCACCTTGAGTCAAGCAAACTGCAAGGACACAGTCCTAAGTGACAGGATTCCCTGCATGTAAGGGCCACACCTGGGTATCAGATGAGGAGTGGGCAGTGCACAATAGAGGGACATGGCTCCTGGACAACATGACTGCTGTACTGTGGCAGTTCAACCTGGCCCGAGGAGGGCACATAACATGTTAGACAGAGTACACAGTGCAGTCTTTGACTCACCCCCTCCTTGCTGCTCTCTGGCCTTCAGCTGCCCATCCAGGTCTGGAAAGACCACCGCCAGGATCCTGAGCATGTGGGGGGTCAGGGTCCGTGTTCCGCCCCTCCTGCGAGGAGGCGACAGCTTCAGCTGGACCCGTGCAATCCTCCGGGTCCAGCCCCGAAGGTCCTGCCACCTCTTTTGGCAGTTGCGGATCCGGCGCTTGTAGACCCCCACGGACCGGACAGCCCGGACGATGTCCTTCCAGATCTCATGCTTCCGATGGGCAGAAGCCTGTCAGGATGACAAAGTGATAAGGACATTACTACACATGCAACATATCCGTGCATGACACAGTTGCATATACATGTCGCAATCACAGGGGCACATGGTGTACCCAGGCAGTGCACGGCTGCCCATGGGCAGTTTTCCAGAAGTCACTACATGGTATCATAGCATGGGGAGTAAAACCCTGTTCAGAAGCACTGTCACTGCACCATACCTGTCCAGTGCAAGTCACTACACACTATGGGGGTGACAACTACTCAGTGAGCCTGCTAGCCAGTGGTGTGCTGACTCTCAGCCTTGCTAGTCAGACAAAATGCACATTCAGAAAGGCAGTGCACAGAACACTCACCTGCTCCCCTGGTGTCCCATACAGCTTGCTGTACTGTGGAAGTAGGCTGTCCAGCAGGGCCTGGTTCTCTTCAAGGCTGAAGGCTGGGGCTCTCTCCACAGTACGTGCCATTGCAGGGTCCAGAGGGGCAGAGACAGCAGCAGTGCAGTGGCAGATGTCGTCCTGGAGCATGTAGTGCAGGCAAGTGGGCTCTCAGGGGAACATGCAGCAATATATATGTGCTGGAGAGGCAGATACTGTCCCTTGTGTCCAAAGTGATAGGTCCAAGTCGTTTGCATCTTCTGAATCTGGCCAATCCATGGAATAGCAGCACCAAAACACGCCCACAGCATCCTTCAAAATTTCAACTTCATGACATACATGATTTTGCAACATTGTTGTGGGTGACCAACTGATTTTCCAGCAACCGACTCGTTCGAATATTCGAAAACGCGTCCGTTGCCAGGCAAGCCCATTGTCAATGGGTGCGCACCGATCGGTCCATTGAGGTACAACGCGCACAGGGGTACAACGCGTACCCGCACACATTGAAAGCAATGGGCCGGCCGGAGGCACCGATCGGTCCATTGCAGTACAACGCGCACAGGGGTACAACGCGTACCCGCACACATTGAAAGCAATGGGCCGGCCGGAGGCACCGATCAGTCCATTGCAGTACAACGCGCACAGGGGTACAACGCGTACCCGCACACATTGAAAGCAATGGGCCGGCCGGAGGCACCGATCGGTCCATTGCAGTACAACGCGCACAGGGGTACAACGCGTACCCGCACACATTGAAAGCAATGGGCCGGCCGGAGGCACCGATCGGTCCATTGCAGTACAACGCGCACAGGGGTACAACGCGTACCCGCACACATTGAAAGCAATGGGCCGGCCGGAGGCACCGATCGGTCCATTGCAGTACAACGCGCACAGGGGTACAACGCGTACCCGCACATTGAATGCAATGGGCCGGCCGGAGGCACCGATCGGTCCATTGCAGTACAACGCGCACAGGGGTACAACGCGCACCCGCACACATTGAATGCAATGGGCCGGCCGGAGGCACCGATCGGTCCATTGCAGTACAACGCGCACAGGGGTACAACGCGTACCCGCACACATTGAAAGCAATGGGCCGGCCGGAGGCACCGGTCGGTCCATTGCAGTACAACGCGCACAGGGGTACAACGCGTACCCGCACACATTGAATGCAATGGGCCGGCCGGAGGCACCGATCGGTCCATTGCAGTACAACGCGCACAGGGGTACAACGCGTACCCGCACACATTGAATGCAATGGGCCGGCCGGAGGCACCGATCGGTCCATTGCAGTACAACGCGCACAGGGGTACAACGCGTACCCGCACACATTGAATGCAATGGGCCGGCCGGAGGCACCGATCGGTCCATTGCTGTTCAACGCGCACAGGGGTACAACGCGTACCCGCACACATTGAATGCAATGGGCCGGCCGGAGGCACCGATCGGTCCATTGCTGTTCAACGCATCACTGTACATGTGACTGGCATATGTCAGCATGCCTGTCTCAGATGGACATATGCCAGCCACAGATAGCTCCCAGGGAGTGAGGGGCACACCTACATCACGACAGCCTGTCCACACCTTATCATGAAGGCATGTAAGGCTGCATTTCCTATTGTGTGTATGTTGGTGTACATGTTGTCCTGTGGGTGTCACCTGTGGGCAGCCACCCCCAGGCTGTGCACGTGTTCATGGGGACAGGATCCTGGGTGTTACGTGTACGTGACCACTGTGATGTGCAACTGTTCATATCTGTGCATGTGCCATGGTCACATTTCACAGTGGTGTTTGTGTATGTCATGTCACATACCCCGTGAGTCCCATGTGGGACGGTATGTTTGAGCCAGGGTGTCCCAGTGGCACAATAGTGATGGCCCTCCACAGTCTTTGTGCATGTAGTGTTTACAATGTCTCTGATTTCATGTGCACAATGGGAGACAGTCTCCACATCCACGTTGTGTGTGCATGGACTCTGATGTTGTGCGTGTGTGTCACAGACGTCCATGGCTCTCCTGCCATGGCAAGTGTGGCCACTACCTGTGGGGGTCATGTTTGTTTTGTTGTGGTGTACACATGATACTCCAGGTGATGCCAGTGTCCATGTGGCATTACAGGGTCCCTGGGAATGTGCCTGTCGTTGAGCTGTGGTGCCTGGGGCACATCTGTCCTCACATGTCACTGGGGGGTGACTGTGACACAGCATCATGATATCCAATGGGCCAACCTGGGACAAATTGATGCCACCTGTAGGACCGTGTTGACAGATGTTGGCCATGTATGTACCATACATGTCGTTCCGGTACTGCACACTTCATGTAGTTGTGCCTCATGATGATGTATGTTGGGATCTTGAGTGTGTTCAATGCCGCATATGTGGGGTGACTGACGATCTTGCTTACTTCTCCTCTGCACTGCAGGGCTCCTGCTGTCCATCGGCCATTCCCAGACCTGGCAACGATGGTGGAACGGGACAGCATCCGACGGTACCGCTTCACCAGGCAGCTGATTGAGGATTTTGCAGTGCAGTTGTCCCCACATTTGCAGCCTGGCCGGCCGTATCCTACAGCGCTGACCCCCAAGGTGAAGGTGATGGCAGCCCTACACTTCTTTGCCACCGGTACCTTCCAACATACTGTGGCGTCTGCTGGTGGGATGTCACAGACCATGTTCAGCCGTGTGCTCCGCGATTTCTTGGCGGCAATGTTGCTCTTCCTGAACCGGTACATCTATTTCCCTAGACTGCGACGACTCACTGACGTGAAGAGTGACTTTTATGCCCTGGGGAGGATGCCGCATGTCATTGGCTCCATTGATGGGACACATGTGGCTTTGGTACCACCACAGGCCCAGGAGCAGGCCTACAGGAACCGCAAGCACTACCACTCGGTCAATGCACTGGTGGTGTGTCTTGCAGACATGACCATCACACACGTGTGTGCCCGTTTCCCTGGTTCAGCACACGATGCCTTTGTGATGAGGAGTAGTCGCATCCCCAGGTTGATGGCACAGATGCAGAACCAGCGTGCCTGGCTTGTCGGTGTGTACTGACTTTGTGCCATTGTGTGTGATCTGATCTGTAGTATTCCGCCCACTTTTCCAAGTCAGCTGATGTGCACTTGTCTGTCCGTAGGTGACTCGGGATACCCCAACATGCCGTGGTTGCTGACACCCCTCAGGAACCCTGTGACACCTGCCCAGATGCGCTACAATGAGGCACATGGTCGGACCAGGAGAGTGATTGAGCGGACCTTTGGTCTCCTGAAGAGCCGCTTCCGCTGCCTGGACAAGACCGGAGGGTCCCTCCCATATGCCCCTGCGAAAGTGTGCAAGATTATCATCGTCTGCTGCATGCTCCACAACCTGGCAGTGCGGAAGGAGTTGCCTCTCATCCAGGATGACGATGACCAACATCCGCCACCTGTGGAGGATCCTGGCCTGGACCACGATGCCAGTGACGATGATGATGATGATGGTGATGGTGATGTCCGCACACAGCTCATCACCAACTTCTTTAGCTGAATGTGAGTATCCTGAGGTGTCATGTGAATGATGTGAGTTGGCATGATGTGTGGGTGGTGCTCTGGTGCTGTTGGAGTGTGTCCATGGGCTACTTGACAGGATGTGTGTTGCGATGTGTGGTGACAGGTGGGCTGTACTCCCCAACAGTGTTGACATGCTAACTTGGTACAGGGTGGGTATCTTGTAACTTGTATTGTGCATGAGTTTTGCTGTTCTGTCCTGTACTGCATTGCTTTTGACTGTGTGTCATTTCTGTCCTTCACAGGGTACTTTCAGATTCGTTTGGTCAACTGTGTCCACCGACGACGTGATTGCACATCCAGGCTGGTAGCTGTTGTGTCCCTACAGGTGATGTGCGCCACACCCATGGACTTCCTTCTGTCTACAGTTGTTGACTGTGTGCCCGCTACCAGGTGGGGTTACCTTGCATCTGTAGTGGTTACGGCATGTTGCTACTGTGTAATAAACCTGTGCTTCACTTAGTGATGTGCGTTGTCTGTGGTCACACATTTGACTGCCATTTGCTTACTGCACCTGTGGGCTACTTGACTACAACTGGGAATGGGTGTGGTGTCTGTGCATTGCACCGTCTTCCCTGGCAACATCAGTGTAGGCAATGAGTCAGATGGCCTAGGTGTGTATGTGTTGTGTAGCCCTGGTGGTGTGTCTCCCTCATATGTGTCACGTTGCCTGTACTCACATGCCTGTGTTGTCCTTGCTGTTGCAGTTCGCATACACTGTGTAATTTTGCAGTTCATCATCCCCATAACAGCACCCACGTTGGAATCACGACAGAGGCAAGTATGGTGTATTAGTGTGTTTATTGTGATAATAGTGCATAGGATGGATTGTGCTGTACATGAATCTTGCAATCCCAAGTTCCTAGATGAATAGAAAGTCCAGGTAGACAGGATCCCCAGTATCGGGGCCACAGTTGTCTGACACATTGTTCCAACTTGTACTCCCCATGCAATGTGTGGGAGTAGTGTTGCCATCAACAGGGTGAACAGTCTGTGCACAAAGGCGAAAATCCAGAACAGGTTCAGGCTTCCTGGGAGTTGCGCTTGGCCATCAGCCTCTCACTTTCCCCTCCTCGGATGACCCCTCTTCTTGGGGGGGCCCTCAAGTGCAGGCTGCTGCGGTGCAGGGGACTCTCCGCCAGAGTCCTCCTCCCTCCCTGTGGCAGTTGCAGTTTGTTCGGTACCAGATGTTGTTGGCACACAGGGAGGTGTGGACTGGTTGCTGTTCATCTGGCGGAGGCATTGTAAAATGTCCCTGTGCACCGCCGTCATCTCATGTAGTACATCCCACTTGGACTCCACGCGGGTCATGTGGGAGTCCACACGTGACATGTGGGAGTCCACACGTGACATGTGTGACTCCACATGGGACATGTGGGAGTCCAAGCGGGCATGATGGGCAGCCTGCTGCTGTTTGATGTCTCTGAGGAGCCCCACTACCTGGCTGAGCTCTCCGGTGCTGGACTGGTACGCATCAGCTATGCGTACCAGTTGTGGGTCTTCATGCACACCAGCAACGTCTGCAAGCAGCGACCTCTGTCTCCCACCCCTCCCACCACCCCTGCTGACATGTGCAGTGTGTGCAGTTGCACGCACAGATAACCCTGGTCCACCTTGGGGGTTGGTGGTGGTGGTGGTGTCCATGGCCCCAGGTTGGTCCAGGGTCACTGCGCTGGTGTTGTTCCTTATTCTGTCCATGTCGGCAGGGATGGTATTCGTGGTGACAGTCGTTGGAGGGGTGGGTGCAGGGGGTGCAGCTGGTGGACCTGCTGGTGCTGCAGCTGGTGGTCCTGCTGGTGCAGCATGTTGACTTGCACCGGATGTGCCAGGTTGTTCTTCATCGTCCGAGGAGGACAGAGGCTGTACGACGCCAGTGAGCTCGGCATCCTCTTGAGCCTGGGACTGGGACTCCTCAGCGTCTGCTGCTGTGTCCCTATCATCACCTGTTTTTGGGAGACACAAACAATGTATGTCATGTTTCTGCAGGCATCAGTGGTTGACACACCTGACAGTTGTGACTGTGCCTCGGGGTGCGGGCCTGTACATTGTATTGTCCTAAGTCGTCACAGTCAGGGGTTGATATTGGTGTGGCACATTGTCCTGCATTATTTGGGCATTTCTATGTATTCTCTGGGGTGTGAACATGGTCTGCATTGATTGTGTTTGGTTGACAGCCAGACCTCCTTCCCACCCACCCACCCACCCAGTCAGTTATCCCACCATGGAACGTGCTTGCATTGCAGGGAGTGTAAGTTGTCTCTCAGGATGTCAGTCAGTGGTGTCCTGCTGTTTGTTGGTGCACAGTTGGCAGCAGGGCCTTGTGCTCCCCACAGCAGTAGCCAGTGTCAGCCATCTTGTGAGTCCTTCTCCACTCCCTGTGATGTGAGCATGGTTCAGGGTGGTGTTGATGGGACAGTTGTGGGGGTGAGCTATGTCTGTGACTGTGACTCCCATCATGCTATTGCCTCCACCCCACTTTCCAGCATTCCCATACTTACTTGCTTTTGTGGGGAGTTCAGTGTGTGTGGGTGTGAGGGCAATGGCAAGATGGCTGACAGTGGTGTCCTGCTGTTGGTTGGTGTGCAGTTCCCAGCATGCCCTTGTGCTCCCCACAGCAGTAGCCAGTGTCAGCCATCTTGTGTGTCCTTCTCCACTCCCTGTGATGTGAGCATGGTTCAGGGTGGTGTTGATGGGCCAGTTGTGAGGCTGAGCAATGTCTGTGACTACCACTCCCATCATGCTATTGCCTCCACCCCCTTCCCAGCATGCCCATGCTTCCTTCCTTTTGACTCTGCTTCCCTGTGGGGTGAGCTGGCTGTGCTGACAGGATGGCTGGGAGTGTTGTCCTGGCAGTTGTTTGGCTAAGAGTCCCAAGAGTGTCCCTGTGCTTCACACAACATAACCCAGGGTGGTGGTGCTTTGTGGGATCTTGTGTTAGGATGGAGGGCATTGCATTCTACCAGGTGGGTACTGTGGAGTTTGTGTTGGGGGGGTGTGAGGGGAGGTGCTGGTGACTATGGTCAGTGCTGCAAGTCCCCCTTCCCACCCAGCCAGCCAGATATCCCACCATGGAACGTGCTTGCATTGCAGGGAGTGTAAGTTGTCTCTCAGGATGTCAGTCAGTGGTGTCCTGCTGTTTGTTGGTGCACAGTTGGCAGCAGGGCCTTGTGCTCCCCACAGCAGTAGCCAGTGTCAGCCATCTTGTGAGTCCTTCTCCACTCCCTGTGATGTGAGCATGGTTCAGGGTGGTGTTGATGGGCCAGTTGTGAGGCTGAGCAATGTCTGTGACTACCACTCCCATCATGCTATTGCCTCCACCCCCTTCCCAGGCATGCCCATGCTTCCTTCCTTTTGACTCTGCTTCCCTGTGGGGTGAGCTGGCTGTGCTGACAGGATGGCTGGGAGTGTTGTCCTGGCAGTTGTTTGGCTAAGAGTCCCAAGAGTGTCCCTGTGCTTCACACAACATAACCCAGGGTGGTGGTGCTTTGTGGGATCTTGTGTTAGGATGGAGGGCATTGCATTCTACCAGGTGGGTACTGTGGAGTTTGTGTTGGGGGGGTGTGAGGGGAGGTGCTGGTGACTATGGTCAGTGCTGCAAGTCCCCCTTCCCACCCAGCCAGCCAGATATCCCACCATGGAACGTGCTTGCATTGCAGGGAGTGTAAGTTGTCTCTCAGGATGTCAGTCAGTGGTGTCCTGCTGTTTGTTGGTGCACAGTTGGCAGCAGGGCCTTGTGCTCCCCACAGCAGTAGCCAGTGTCAGCCATCTTGTGAGTCCTTCTCCACTCCCTGTGATGTGAGCATGGTTCAGGGTGGTGTTGATGGGCCAGTTGTGAGGCTGAGCAATGTCTGTGACTACGACTCCCATCATGCTATTGCCTCCACCCCCTTCCCAGCATGCCCATGCTTCCTTCCTTTTGACTCTGCTTCCCTGTGGGGTGGGCTGGCTGTGCTGACAGGATGGCTGGGAGTGTTGTCCTGGCAGTTGTTTGGCTAAGAGTCCCAAGAGTGTCCCTGTGCTTCACACAACATAACCCAGGGTGGTGGTGCTTTGTGGGATCTTGTGTTAGGATGGAGGGCATTGCATTCTACCAGGTGGGTACTGTGGAGTTTGTGTTGGGGGGGGTGTGAGGGGAGGTGCTGGTGACTATGGTCAGTGCTGCAAGTCCCCCTTCCCACCCAGCCAGCCAGATATCCCACAATGGAACGTGCTTGCATTGCAGGGAGTGGAAGTTGTCTCTCAGGATGTCAGTCAGTGGTGTCCTGCTGTTTGTTGGTGCACAGTTGGCAGCAGGGCCTTGTGCTCCCCACAGCAGTAGCCAGTGTCAGCCATCTTGTGAGTCCTTCTCCACTCCCTGTGATGTGAGCATGGTTCAGGGTGGTGTTGATGGGCCAGTTGTGAGGCTGAGCAATGTCTGTGACTACCACTCCCATCATGCTATTGCCTCCACCCCCTTCCCAGCATGCCCATGCTTCCTTCCTTTTGACTCTGCTTCCCTGTGGGGTGAGCTGGCTGTGCTGACAGGATGGCTGGGAGTGTTGTCCTGGCAGTTGTTTGGCTAAGAGTCCCAAGAGTGTCCCTGTGCTTCACACAACATAACCCAGGGTGGTGGTGCTTTGTGGGATCTTGTGTTAGGATGGAGGGCATTGCATTCTACCAGGTGGGTACTGTGTATTTGTGTTGGGGGGGTGTGAGGGGAGGTGCTGGTGACTATGGTCAGTGCTGCAAGTCCCCCTTCCCACCCAGCCAGCCAGATATCCCACCATGGAACGTGCTTGCATTGCAGGGAGTGTAAGTTGTCTCTCAGGATGTCAGTCAGTGGTGTCCTGCTGTTTGTTGGTGCACAGTTGGCAGCAGGGCCTTGTGCTCCCCACAGCAGTAGCCAGTGTCAGCCATCTTGTGAGTCCTTCTCCACTCCCTGTGATGTGAGCATGGTTCAGGGTGGTGTTGATGGGCCAGTTGTGAGGCTGAGCAATGTCTGTGACTACGACTCCCATCATGCTATTGCCTCCACCCCCTTCCCAGCATGCCCATGCTTCCTTCCTTTTGACTCTGCTTCCCTGTGGGGTGGGCTGGCTGTGCTGACAGGATGGCTGGGAGTGTTGTCCTGGCAGTTGTTTGGCTAAGAGTCCCAAGAGTGTCCCTGTGCTTCACACAACATAACCCAGGGTGGTGGTGCTTTGTGGGATCTTGTGTTAGGATGGAGGGCATTGCATTCTACCAGGTGGGTACTGTGGAGTTTGTGTTGGGGGGGGTGTGAGGGGAGGTGCTGGTGACTATGGTCAGTGCTGCAAGTCCCCCTTCCCACCCAGCCAGCCAGATATCCCACCATGGAACGTGCTTGCATTGCAGGGAGTGGAAGTTGTCTCTCAGGATGTCAGTCAGTGGTGTCCTGCTGTTTGTTGGTGCACAGTTGCCAGCAGGGCCTTGTGCTCCCCACAGCAGTAGCCAGTGTCAGCCATCTTGTGAGTCCTTCTCCACTCCCTGTGATGTGCGCATGGTTCATGGTGGTGTTGATGGGACAGTTGTGGGGGGGCAATATGTGTGACTGCGACTCCCATGATGCTATTGGCTACACTGACTTGGCCAGCATACACAGAATTCCTTCCTTTGAGTGGTCTTCACTGTGTGTTGGTGTTGTTGTGGTGGCTACATGTGTGGATGTGTGTGTTAGTTCTATTTGTGCCACTGCCTAGCTGTAGTTGTGGTTGTGTTTGTACATGTGTTGGCACAGTTGGATGTGACTTTTTTGATGGCATGTGTTGTGTTTATCTGACTGACATACACATTTTGGGATGATTCTGTTCTA
The DNA here is from genome assembly GCA_963921515.1 of Calotriton arnoldi. NCBI lineage: Eukaryota > Metazoa > Chordata > Amphibia > Caudata > Salamandridae > Calotriton > Calotriton arnoldi. The sequence goes on from CAWUFW010000727.1 coordinate 720,944, forward strand.
GTTGCTGTGTAATTGCTATGAGTGCATGGTTTGTCTCTCCCCTTGACAGTGATGTGTGTGTTTTGTGGCAGTTTATTGTGTACATTTGTTGTGTACTCACCAGGCTCTGGGATGTTCTCTAGTCCATATACGCTCACTGGCGGAAGGATGGCCCGCACCTTCTCCTCCCAGGGCCTGAGGTATATTGGCTTGGCAGGAGGGCCACTGCCGGTGTGTTGGCTGTTGATGTAGTCTATCTTCAGCAGGTCCCGTACCCTCCTGCGCACGTCATACCACCTGTTCTGGATGTCCGTCTTTGTGCGCCGACATGGTGATTGGGCGTTCACCCTGTTGATGATCCTCTCCCACATCTTGGTTTTCTGCGACATGGGGGTCTGTTGGACCAGAGTGCCAAACAGCTGTGGCTCCACCCTGAGGATCTCGTCTACCATGACTTCCAATTCACTATCTAGGAACTTGGGATTCTTCTTGGGGGGCATGGTGATGGTTGGTGATGGTGGGTGATGTGTGTGTTGGTGTGCAGGTGAGGGTGTGTGGGTGTGTGTTGTGCTGGGTGTATGTGAGGTAGGTATTTGTTGGTGTGCTGCTGGTGTGTGGCTTGTGTGAGGGATGAGCTGTGGGTGTGTGGTTGCTTTCTCTTGGGTGCTGGTAGTGGAATGGCATTTGCAAAGGCTCATGGTAGTGATTTGTGTCCTTTATATAGGTGGAGTTGTGGGTGTGTCTTTGTTCTCTGTCCCCACCCCCCAGTATTTATTGGCTTGGTAATTGCTTGTTTGGCCTTTTTTTGGTTGATTTTTCCTTTGTGCTGTTTGTGTATGTTGGAAACGTTCTTGTGACCGAGTCGGACCGTGCATTGGTCTCGTACGGTGTTTTCCGTTTCGTTCACGCTGTGTTTGTGCAGTTTTGTATGCTGCGTACGCGTCGGTCGCGGTGTATTGTGTTGCTTCGGCTCGGTTTTGTATGCGTGTCGGTCGTACGGCTTGTCCTCCGTCCGACTCGGTCGTGTTTTTCGCGCCTTGCATCGTACTTTGCGGGTTGGAGTTGGCGGGTACGATTCGGTCGGATTTGTTCCGGGTGCGTGTTGGTCGGTTGGATTCGCGTGTTTTTCCGGCCGGATTGCTATTTTCCGAGCGGCTCGGTCGGTCGGCTTGGTTTCCTGACGTGTCGGTCGGATTTATCGCGGCTTGCATCGTACTTGGCGTGTCGGGCGCCACTGGTACGTGTCGGTCGGTATTTTTACCGGATCCGAGTCGGTCGGTGCTTTTTCCGGCCCGAATCGGAATCGGCCCCTAAGTGGTGAACTATCTCTCTTTATGCACCACAGTAAGGGGCAAATGAAATATACTTCATGCAGGTAATTAAACTGAATCAGTCTAAATTTAGATGACACTGTTACCCTTGGGTCCCTTAAAGCAGTCTGCTAGTCCTCGTTTTCGATGGAGTCCTACGTCTATTGCCCAGATATTGCTCAGGAGTATTTATCTCAAAAGAACTGTTGTCTCTTGATATTTTGTTGTCTGGTGATTTTGTTGTTTTCATCGTTGCATGAAGAGAGCTAAACTCTAGTAATCCATCAAAGTATTTAAAATAAGAAGCCAGTAAATACCTGGGCTATAGGTAGCGAAAAAACTGTCAGTAAGGAATCCAAACTCCTCTTATAGTTTGGTTTAGGACTTCATACAGTTGTTTGTGGCAACTGCCCCGAAAGGAGAGATTCCAAGTGAATCCCAATCATCAAAGCTCAGCAAAAATGCCACTTGTAGTTTAAGTCCAATAAGTAACGCAGCGTTTCTTCAGTCAATACACCCTTCCAACAATCACACTTATTTTGTCTTTCCAAAACTAGGACCTAACTCTGGTGGCCAGGGCAATGCCTCCTGCAGATCACCCACCATATATAAAATGTACTTGCATACTCTCACCCATGTTGGGAGGACCCATGTAATTATAAGCAGATGACCTACTTAGATACATGACTAGCCCTAAGTGATTTGGGCCTTGGTTGTAGCAAATCTTAAATGACTTTGAGAGACAATTAGACCTCTAGGTGAACTGGGGAAAAGAAAGTCAAAGTTGTACCTGGTGCAAAGGAATGAAGTCATGAGGGACAAGATCCTTCATTCTGAAATTATTATAGCTCCTAGGGGCTTCACATATTTAGGAATGCTCATTTTGAGTTCGAGGATGCTACAATGGATAAGCAGGGCAGTATTTCTCAACATTTTACGCAACACAACGCAGCAAGACACCATGCTACCTGCGCGAAAAGGAGAGGGCAGAGATACGCCATATATACCATTATACAGCACATTCCTGCTCTCTGCCTGTGCTGGCGCGGAAAATGCTGCCTAGCACTAATGCAGGCACCCTTGCACCATGGTGGAAATGGTGCCTGAGTTACAGGAAGGATTTTTTTGTGCAGTAAGGGACACCTTACTGCACAAAAACAATCCTCTGAGGCATTTTGCCTATTTCAAAACATGAGTCTGTAGACCCTCCCTCCATTTTTACTTCTATTCCGCCAGCGCTGGGATGCCTCCGGGTAACTATGCGCTCTAGAAATGCTAAATAATAATAATAATAATTTTCCTCTTTCTACACGTGCTGCAGAATGCAGTACATGTAGAAAGAGGAAATAACAGAGAGAATTAAAGATATTTCTCCTCGTAATGTCTCTACCTGGGTAGGCGTAGCATTCTGATGCATTCCCAGGTCTACCAGTATTGGTAAATGTGGAAATGCTTCAGAATCCGTGGGTGGATGCGTGGGCACACCCACGCTCCACCTATGGAACGACTCCCTGGGGCAGAATAACACAGGGCAGCGACTTGCGCTGCCTTGCGATAATCTAGATTTACCAAGCCACTCAGGACCAAGCAGTGGTGACTAGGGAACAGTCCTGTCTGGTGCCATGATCAAGGGCAAAGGCCGCCAAACATTCGTCCATGAATTTTACATAGAGAAAATGTATATTCAAAAGAAAGATTATTCCAAAAATGATTTCTGTAAGCAAAGAGTGCTTGTCATTGCCTAGGTGCTAAGGAGATGATGACCAATATGTCACCAATCTGCCATAAATTCAGACTGATCCTGATTTTATAAGGGAGGTAATCCCGGCCCCCCAAATTGTTGGTTAGCTGGGGCATTAGTAATGATCGTTGCCTTTACATTAATATGAGATATATGTTGGTATAAGTTACATCTTTCTGGTGATTGACCATGCTTCAAGACTCCTGCAAGTCTTTGAATGGGCTAGTGGGGGGAATGAGTGTGTGGCATTACAATCGTCTTCTTCTGAAGTGGTGGCGAATTGCCATCGGCAGATTAAAGGGCCTATTGAGGGCATGATGAATATTACCCTTGATAAGTTATGAGGAAGAATTGCAGTCTTCCCTGATGCTGGTTCTGGATGCAGTAAACACCACAAATAGGCCCAAGATCACGGGGTCTCAGAGCAGCCCTGAGGTGGCACCTACAGGGCGGATGAATATGCTTCCAGTTAACCCTGCGCCTGACGAGTCTCAATCTAGGGCAACCGATGTTACCAGGCCGAGTAAATAGGCTGACAATATGGGTCTCTCCTGCAACCACTCACTTCCTTCACTCCTACAACTAGTTATGAGGAGTTTGAAGACGTTTACAACCAACATTCCCTATTTCAGCCTGTCAATGACCCTGAACTTAGTGCCAGAAGCGACTCCTTATGTAATCATCCTGACTGACCGTTAGACTTGGCATCCTTAGCGTGGTTTCCCCTGACTTTTTGCCTCTACCTCCTGTATTTTTGATGCTGAGCTGGATTTCATTTTTGCTGGTTTAGATGCTTTGGGCACTTTGCCACTGCTGATCAGTGTCAAAGTGCAAGTGCTCCCTGAGTAAATTGTCATTGCAATTGGTGCTCCCTGATTGGCACATTTGTTTTACTGGTAAGACCCTAGTAAAGTGCACTGAGTGTGCCAGGGACTGTAAATCAAATGCTACTAGTGGGCCTGCAGCACTGATTGTGCCACCCACATGAGCAGCCCTGAAAAGGTATCTCAGATCTGCCACTGCAGTGTCTGTGCGCAGGTTTAAACTACCATGTCGACCTGGCAAGTGCCCCCACTTGACAGGCCCTACCCTTCCCTTTTCTCACATGTAAGACACCCCTCAAGTAGGCCCAAGGTATTTCCATGGGCAGGGTGCAGTGTATGTGAAAGGTAGGACATGTGCTGGTGTGTGGGACATGTCCTGATAGTGAAATACTGCCAATTTCGTTTTTCACTATTGAAAGGCTATCTGTCCCATAGGATAGCATGGGAGATACTTTGTAACATCTTACAAGTATAACTTCCCATTGGGACAAGATAGAAATAAAGTTTAGGCTCTCTGAACTCAGAATTTAATAACACATCTTTTAGTAAAGATGGTTTTTAAATTGTGTATTGGAAAATGTCATCTTTTGAAAGTAAGCATCTTCTTGTTTAGCCATTCTGTGTGCCTCTGCCTGTTTGTGGATTGACCGTCTGGTTTTGGAGTGACAGGGGCTGGGGATGTGCCTTCACTGTAGACAGCCACGGGTGGCGGGTTGAGGTGTGCCTGGCCCTTCCTGGATGACTCAGAGCTGAGCTGAGTAGATCTTGGCTGCATTTAGAGTAGTGGGAGGAGTTTCCCTTGCACCTGAATAGGGCCTATCTGCCTTGCACAATGCTGACTCCACCCCTTGTGGTCATACTGCACCAGTGAGGACAGAACTGGTTTGGACTGGGCTCAGAGACCCTTCCACAAAGAAGAACAAAGACAAAAGGGGGTATAAGTAGTGGACCTTAAACCCCAGAACTTTAGATCACTTCTGGACTCAAGAGGACCATTGCCAAGGAGAAGAGCTGGAGAGCTGTGAGGAGGAGTACTGTCCCTTTGCTGTGTGCTGTTGGCCTGCAGTTGCTGTTTCTGCCAAGGAAGGACAAAGAATGGAACTTTGCTGAGAAACCTTCTTGAGGAAGAATCTCCAAGGCGTTGTGTGTGCTGGCCTGTTGTTCTGAGGTCTCAGGGACACAAAGACTTCACCCCCTGCTCCCCTGAACTCTACTGCTGAGAGTTCTAACTTGCCAGGAGGTGCCTGTTCCAGTTGTGGGCCTCTGGAGGTTGTTACTGCTGTTGGGAGCTGGAAGAAACTGAAGAAACTAAGAAAATTGACTCATCGCCCTTCTTGCAGCTGTTTTTCTGACACAGCACCGTCGTGCGGAAAGAATCTCCATGCACTGCTGCTGTGCCGCTGCAGAGACGACACAGTGCCTGCAACTGCAAGAACTGACGCATCGTGAGATCGCGGCTGAAGAAACTTATGCAGAGCCGCTTGCCGTCGCCACATCGATTGCCACAGCATCCTGGATTTCCGTGCATTGCACCTGCTGACCAGAACCGTCTTGGAATCGACTCATCACTTCCCCCTACAGTCCGAATTCGACGCATCACTTCTCCTGCGTGCAGCAGAACTGTCACATCGCCACCCCAGATACTGACGCATCCCTTTGTTTCTCGATGCTTCCCTTCTATGCAGCTGTTTGGCCTTGTGTATTTTGACGCATCTACAGGTGCTTTGTGTGAAATCACGCATCCATAGTTTCCTGTGGACCAAGTTGCTGGAAACCTTTTAGAAGTCATATTCTTATTACATATATGGTGGATTTTTGTCGTTTTGGTCTTGTTTGGTTTAGATAAAGATACCTTATTTTTCTAAACTGGTGTTGTGTCCATTTGTGGTGTTATCACTGTATTACTGTGTGTTTTGAGTCCAAATACTTTACACATTGCCTTTGGGATAAGCCTGTCTGCTCGTGCCAACCTACCAAGGGGTGAGCAATGGTTATCTAAAGTGTGCTTCCCCCTTACCCTGACTAGAAGCAAGGGTCCCTATTTGGACAAATATACCTATCTCTGCCAACTAGAGAACCCCATTTCTAACAAAATGTTTCAGTATTTCATCCTTTTATTTAACCTTCAAATTCCAGCCTCTAACCAACACATGCTTTGTCTAAATGGCATGTTGGCTACAACTTCATCAGGGCTATTAGTAAACAAGACATAACTTCCTATCAATGATTGTATCCACAGCAATCAGACTGTATTGCTATTCTTACAACTCACTACCTTATTTTATATATTCATACATAGTAATGGTGTGAATACACCCTGTGTGTAAACCCATAATTCCATCAACAACAAGTATAAAGAGCACAGCTGATTGTAATCTAATTAAAAAATCCACTAATACAAAAACCTATTATATCTCCTTAACACCCAAGAGCAACAAATTCAAATTGCCTCTGCATCAACCAAAAAATCAAACAATCAAAACAAGAAAACAAAAATTGCCTTAGTGCATTCTGGAAGTAACCACAACTAACATACCTTGATTACAAATAGTGACCAATTTTGTGCTCGCAAACTGCATTTGACAAAATTATATATGAGTATCTCATCAGTTCAGGGGCGTGGTTTGCAAGCCAAAGATAGCGGACACATAATTCAAGCGTTCTGCTCCGGCCCAATAGCATCCTGAAAACTCGTCTTCACGGGGGCCAATCGAGCACTGTAAAGGTGCACCCCTGTTTGGCAGTATTTGCTGCTACGTGGCCCTGTGACTGGCAAGGGGCTTGGGACAGCACAACAGACTCCTGGGGTGCTGCGGTCATTGGGCCTGGACTCCTGCTAGGAGCACACTGGTGCCAAGCGGAGAGGTGGGGTCCACGGCCCTGGCAAGAAGCAGCAACGATGATGGTGGGCCAGGTATCTAGGGCCCCCCACATCCAGAAAGCTGGTTGGTGCCGCACTCTGGTGCCCAGCCACGACTGGTGCATAGATGCAGGGCCAGGGCTCCCGGTGCCCTGCATAGGAATGCTGGGACCAGTGCGGCAGGAGTGGGAGACTAGAAACCCCAGGCCGGCAGCAGTCAAGAGCGGCTGGGTGACCCCTCACTATGGCAGTGCCATAATGTTGTGGCACTGCAGGGTATGTCTAGAACCACCCCGGACTGCTTTGGGGATGAATCGCACTCTGGACGGCACGGCTGAACTGGGTAACTGCTGCCCCCACCTTACATTGCTTCCAAAGAACTTGTGGCAGTACAGAGAGGTGAGCGCGCACTGGGGTGGGAGAGTGCAGTTTGCCGAATATCCAATGGTTCGTAATCCTCACCTGAAGATTCTTGGCCCTTTGAGTGGAGACAAGACAGGAGAATCTGAGGGAGCTGTGAACCCTGAGCACAACTGTGACCACCACATGGTGCTCTCCCCTTGGGCCTAAAGACAGTTCATATGCCAGGACGTGCTGCGACCTTGGGATACTCTGCTGGCCACCACAGTAGTACAGAGATTGGAGTATCGAATTGTGGCCCGGATAGTGGGAGGAAGTGGAAGGCTAGACTGGGGGGCTACTACTGGTGAACACACAATAAGCCTCTAATTTGGAATGCCTCCCCCCGTAATCATATAGAAGCCCAGGTAAAATGAATGGGCAGCCGTAACCAGTGCCTGTGAAGGAGTGCAGAGAAACTACCATTGGCCTCCATCGGTTGCTTACCCATGATGGGGTACCCCAGTGTGGTACTCACTTCCAACACTCTGCTTTCAGTGGACGGGGCTGACCTACATAGCAAAGGAGAAAATGAGGCTGGCCCTGTGAGCCTCCCTGGGCATCGGGGGGTGACCTGGGAGGGCCTAACACTCCAGAGGGAGAATTCAAGAGCAGAAAGGTTGCCCCATATGTCCAGTGGGGCCTCTGGGACCTTGTGTCTCCAGTAAGGAGTGCAGAGGAGGCGGTGGGGTTAAGGGGGTATCACTGAGCCAGGCTTAAGCAATCAGGGCACACTTGTGTGCTCGTCCGCGGCCTCCCTGAGAGCAGACAGGCTTTGCTTGTGAACTAATTACTCAAATACATGGCAAGGCTGCTCCCAACTGTTGCTACTGCCCCCATACTGGCTGGCTGTACCTCTTATGGACATGGGGACGCCAAGGACCAGACATCCCAGTGCCGAGGCGGGCACAAATGATCCCTAACCGACTACTTCTGAGAGTACTAAAGGGACTGAATACCTGGTGCCTCCCCCACAGCTCCAATTAGATAAAATATTAGCAACCACAGCTGACTCTTAATCCACACTTCAACAGGATATTAGTACTGTATCTGTGGGACTCGAACTATTGAGAGGTTACCACCAGAAATTGGCAGACAGAGTGAAGGAAGTGGAGAATGGGGTGAACAAAATGCGCCCTGAAAAAATGGCAGTGTCATGGCAAGTAACAGCCCTGACAAACAATATACACACACTAGAAAACCGTGCAGAAGACACAGAAGGCTGCAACTGGCAAAGTAATGTCCACATAGTGGGTCTCCTGGAGGGTATGGAAGGATGGGATATGGTAGCCTATCTTGAGCACTGGATGTGGACCGAAGTCGCCCAACACCTCCTAACACCCTTCTTTGCTCTGGAATGTGCACATAGGGTGCCTGCCAGTGCCTGGCCGACCCCCTCGCCCAGTGGTGGCCAAGCTGCTCCATTTCAGAGAGAGAGACATCCTCCTTAAAGGGGCAGAACAGCGAACCCATATAACACTGGAAACTGGAAGGTCACACTGTCTCCAGAGTATACTGCCGCGGTACAGACTAAGAGGGCCTCCCTCCTGGAGGTAAAGAGAGCACTTTGGCCCTGATTATGAGTCTGGCGTTCATAAGACCGCCAGACTCACGGTGGCACCGTTTCCTGGTGGTGGCGGAGCTGCGCCACAATTCAACATGCTGAGTGGGACTGGCACAGCATATTACAAGTTCCACTACCTCCAGCCAGTTCATGGCCGGAGCCCCGCCATAAAAAGAATGGCAGTGGAGGAACAAAGGGGGCCCTGCAGGGCCCCCATGTCCCCCCACCATAGGGATGCATTCAGAGGGGCACAACATGTGCCCCCCTGTCTGTATTCCCCCAAGGTCTGGGTCCAGGTGCAGTAGTCCTGAGTTCAAGAAGTGGAACAGGACACAAGGGCAGGGCTCTGAGGGTGCAAGGCAGACTTCAGGTAGCAAAGCAGTCCCTCTAGGTGCAGCAAAGCAGTCTTCTGAAGTGCACAGCAGGCCACAGTAGCAGACAGTCCTCTGAGAGTCCTTCCACAGGACCAGAAAGATAACTGAAGATCAGGTCTGAGGGTTCTATTTTTATATCAGTTGCCTTCTTTGAAGTAGGAGAAGTTTTTAGAAAATTCCCTTTGAAGTGTTTGATGTTTCCTGCCTCCCCTTCCCTGGCTCCAAGCTGGCTGCATGAACAATGCAGGGGTGACAAGTCCTTTGTGTGAAGGCAGAGCACAGACTATTCAGTTGCAAGTGGTGCTGTTCCCAGATCCCTCTCCACAACCTGTCAGTGATAGCCCAACCAGGCACACGTATTCTCTCTAGTGTATGGCAGTCTGGGAGGAAAAAGCCCAGCTGCCAACTACACCCAGTCATGCGACCTAGGAACAGGCTGCAGGCACCAAATAGTTAGGGCAGGAAAATGTCAACATTCTAAAAGTGGCATTTTTCTAATTGTGACTTAAAATCAAACTTAGCCATTAAATAGGATTTTAAATTACAATTTTTCAGACACCAAACATGAAATCCTTACCTGTTGCCAATCAAAGGTTAACAATTATTAAATATAATAAGGCAACCCAATTTTATCCTATGGGAGAGGTAGGCCTCACAATAAGAAAAATGAATTTAGGAGCTTTTCACTACCAGGACATGTAAATCTTCAATGTACATGTCCAAACTTTTAATAACAATACACACTGCCCTGTGGGCTATCTAGGGCCTACCTTAGGGGTGACGTAAATGTAATAAAAGGGGAGTTTAAGGCTTAGCAAGTGGGTATTTTGCCAAGTCGAATTGGCAGTTTAAAACTGCATACTGGTTGAAGTGACAGGCCTGAGACATGTTTTAAGGGGCTACTTAAGTTGGTGGCACAATGAGTGTTGTAGACCCACAAGTAGCATTTAGTTTACATGCCCTGGGTATATGGTATACCATTTTACTAGGGATTCATAAGTAAACTAAATATACCAGTCAGATGTAAGCCAAATATACCAGTCAGGTGTAAGCCAATTTTACCTTGTTTTAGGGAGTGAGCACAAGCACTTAAGCACTGGTTAGCAGTGGTAAAGTGCACAGAGTCCTGAAGCCAACAAAAACTAATTCAGCTGAAAACAGAAGGGGTGTAGGCAAAACGTTTGGGGGGACACTGCAGAGTGGGCGAAGTTCAACGGCACTACACTTCACTCTGTGTCAGCTATAAGAAATCTTAGAACTGTGATTGATTACAAACTGAATTTAGAAACCATGTTTCTGCCCTGAGGAAGTACTGTGACTTTCATTTGAGGGTATTATGTAGGATCCTCCTCTAGTTCTCTTCCTCAAAGATTAATGTTTTATACATTTTTCTAATGGACTTAGGCAACTTGGTATACTTAGGTTTGCCACTGCAAATCACCAATCATCAACAACATGCTCAAAATGCTGTGCTGTGTACACCACTCCGTTATAAAATGTAGTCAAGTATAGGAAGCTCTAAACCAGCAGCATTGTTCTTTTGGAATATACATACTGCTTTGAAATCTGCCTGCATTATGATTTGCATTTACTACAGACAGAGACTTTCTATACCCAGTATAAAATTTACAAATATGTCCCACATAAAGCTATGAGGACTTTGAAGCAGTTGCCACCACAACTCCACAAATGATAACTCAACAGATGGCATGGAGGAGCCTACCGAGTGCAAATAGCGCAAAGAGTGATTCTTTTGAATTCTGTTCCTCTACATGTTTATTCAGAGGCAGTACATCACAGATTTTGGAAGAAAATAAAAACATGGCTTATTTCAACATAACGTATTATACTGAGATTTCCCGGTATATTCAGTTCCTACAGTACTAAGTGACCCGTCTTGTGTGCGCTATACAAAATACCCCAGAAATAAATAAATATATGTGTCTTTACACAACATTGACATCATTGGGCCTGATTCACAGAACTAACTTAAGACAAAATCCTAAACTTACTACCATTTTGGTATTCACAGAAGGCACTTACTCATCAATGAGTAAGTGCCTTCTGTGAATACCAAAATGAGTAAGTGCCTTCTGTGAATACCAAAATGAGTAAATGGTAGTAAGTTTAGGATTTTGTCTTAAGTTAGTTCTGTGAATCGGACCCATCGTGTGCACATTTTACAAAAAAGTAAGAACTCATGCTAACTTAGTAAATGATGAGCGTGTAACTGACATATCTGTACTTAACTAACGCATTCACTGTTTTGTTATGCTTCCAGATGTTCCTAGGGTTATAAAAGTGGTGCCTTAAACTAGAGAGTTTAATGTAATGTGTAGAATACTCAAACATAGGGCTAGAAAAACAGGTGTGAGGCTTTTAGGTGGTAATTATTATACATTTACACCTGTCCTTTCCCGCAGTAGCAAGTAACATCTGTTTGGAAAGTTTAATGTCTCATTCACAGTTGTGGGAGAAAGAAAAGAAACTGCCCAGGCTTTCGTCCTCCCAAATCCAAAACTACACAACACCAATGAAAGGCCACTCTCCTCTAAGCCACTATCGTGCCAACTCAAACAGAACAAACTCTGGTAAATGTACGGTCGCACCCACATAAAATGTGGCATGTTTCATTATTGGGCTTCCCATGCCTTGGCCCCAATTCAGTCCAAGATGTACTCTACCATATTCCGTGGGAGCATGTGTTTTTTTTAGGTTTGTTCCTCCAAAGAGGTGCCAGAAGCCAGAGAAAAAACCTGTTAAAACTCTCTAGAACCATCAGCAAATTATTTATCAGCAGATATCCTGATAGGGTTACAAACTTAAGGTGGTTGATCAAGAAGGCTACCAATCATCCTGTCATCCTCATAAACATCAACATGTTTTTGCCGTTCATCCTAGCGTAAAATGGGTCAGCAGCCTTTTTCAGGAGGTCAAAGTCTCTTGCTCATATGCTGCCTGATGCCTTTGCTGCATGTGATAATCTTGCCATTAAGCGCTGTTGTGTTGTAAATGCAGTCACCAAATATCAATTACCAAAGCCCACATACATGAACTGTGAGAAATTAGGGTGTTGGTTGACTGGATTGTGAGCCCTGTTCAAGCAGCAGCCACAATTCTTGTCAGGGTAAGGCACAAGCCAACCTTAATTAAACTGTGCTCAAGCCTCTGGTAGCTTCGCACAGTGCAGTCAGGATTAATTCAGAGACAATGTGTAAAGTATTTGTGCAACACTTCAGTGATAAAGTGAAAAATACCACACAAAAAGAATCCCACACTAGATTAGAGAAATATATTATTCTGTAATAAATAAAAGAGGACCAAAACAACAACAATCCAATCAGTAGAACCAGAGATATGCAACTTTAAAAAGTTCAGTAAAAATAGCACCAAAAAGCACAAAGCGTCAACTGTGGATATCTGGTCGCACCAAAACCAAAAAAGTCACAAGCTGAGGCCCACCACAATGGAGCGTGAGCTGGCTACAGGGACCCGGTTAGGCTCGCTGAAAAAAGTAACTTAAATCCTGGTTTGCGGAGCGTTGCGAGGGTCCGCATCAAAGATCCTCAAAGATGCGTCGCGCAGCCAAACTGATGCTTTGGTTCCAAGATGAGGTGAGACTGCGATGCGAGGGACTACATCATTGTCGAGGATACTCTCGATGAGGGCTTGCGATGCAAAGTCCTGTGTCGAGGATGCATCATGCAGTTGGGGCAATGCATCGGATCCAAGGCTGTGATGCGGAGTCCAGGGAGGCTGCTGTCGATGAGGGATGCGAGGGCCTGCTCAGAGGATGTGTTGCACAATGCACATCTGAAGACGTGGTGGGCTGCGATGTAGGTCTTTGCAACAGGGAAGATTCACAGAGAGGTGACGATGTACCTGTTCTGCTCAGGGTTGCTCCGTGCAGCAGAGCAGGTGCATTGGTTCCGCTGGATCCACAGATGCTGGCAGAGAACCTTAGGCCCACTTCCAAGGCACTTCCTTGGCAGCGTAGACTCACAGATGGCATCGCCCTGGTGCTGGGGTTTAGGTAGTTGGAGCCCTCTGTTCCTGAGGCTCAAGTCAGGAGGCCAGCCAATTATCCTTTGGAGTCACTCTGGGGGCTTGGGTTCAACAGATGCAGGTACAGTCCTTCTCACCAAGGCGAGAGGCCAGCAGGCAACTGGTCAGCACAGCAAAGCAGCAGTCCCTCTGAGCAGCAGAGTGGTAGTCTTTTCATCAGCATCCCCGTCCTTCTACCTGCCAGAGTATCCACAGGTCCAGATGTGTACAAAAAAGGTGGTGCCTGAGGTCCAATATTTATACCTGGTGCCCTTCCTCTGGAAGGTGGGAGAAGCTTTTAGAAATTAATTTTGAAGTCCCCAGATATCCTGCCTTCCTTGTCCTGGCTCCATACTAACTACAGGGTACGGTATGCAACCCTTTGTATAGAGGCAGGACACAGTCTATTCAAGTGTAAGTAGGGCTGTTCCCAGCTCCGCCTCCCATCCTGCCAGTGATGGCCCATCCAGGCACAGCAAAGCTCTCTATTATGTGTGGCTGTCTAGGAGGACTACACAAAGACCAACTGCCAACTACACCCAGTCATGTGAATCAGAGACAGGCTGCAGACACAAAATGGCTAAGGCAGGAAAATGCCAACTTTCGAAATGTGTAATTTTCAAAATGTAATTTAAAATCAGACTTCTCCATTAGAGAGCATTTTTCATTACAATTCCAAAGACACCAAAAATGAACCGGCCACCTGCTTGCATTTGGAAATGAGCACTTATTAGATGTAATAAGATAACCCCAAGGTTGGCCTATGGGAGGTGTAGGACTTTTAGTAGTGAAAGCAAATGTAAGAGTTTTTTACTACCAGGACATGTAGTACTAAACAATACCTGAACCCTAGGGGTGACTTAGGTCAACATGGCTGTTTGCAAACTGCACACACAGGCTGCAATGGCAGACCTGAGACATGTTTAAAGTTCTACATAAGTGGGTGGTACAATCAGTGCAGCAGACCCACTACTAGCATTTAATTTACAGGCCCTGGGCACAGATAAGGCCCCTGTACTATGGACTTACAAGTACATTTAATATGCCAATTAGATATAAGCCAATTCTACCATGTTTTCAGGAGGAAGCAAAAACACGTTAGTGCTTATTAGCAGTGGTAAAGTGCACAGAGCCCTAAAGCCAGCAAACAGGACAGTTGAAAGCAAGATGTTAGGGAGAAAACCATGCCACGGATGCCAGGTTTAATACTAACCCACAGAAAGAACTGTCAATTCAGTTTCCTGGTTGTGTCATACAAGTATGTTCATAGCAGATGGTGCTCGTTCTTTGCCTAGTTGTTTCGACGGAGGGAAAAACGCGGCATAGAATGAGCAGCGTTCATTCCTTGATGTAAGTTAGACAATAGGGAGACTCCCCCTTGTTTTCCCCAGGTTGGGAGGAATTCCCTCAACACCAGTATCAATAATCTTCTATAAATGTACTTGATGTCCTAGGTGCAGAAAACCAATGATCAAGGACACCATATTTTATATGGGTGAGGGCCCCTTACATTTCCCAGGCTATTACATTTCCCAGAGATTGCTCTGTTTAAGGGGGCATGCTAGTGATTCCGAGAAGATTTATTAAACAAACTAGGCAGGCAAAGTTGCAAAGAGACATTGTAACTCATGTACTTTTCCCATTTGTAAACAAGGGATGTGCAATTTGCATACTGACTGGCCTGCTGAAATCCAATACTCACATGTCCCATCGCAAATTGTACATTCACACAGGGTTGCAAAATTACCAGCCTATTGAATATTTGAGCGGTCTCAGTTAGCAAATGCAGTGATGGAGTCCAGCAAGGGAAAGCACGCCTCTGTCCCTGAATTAGTATTATTTAACGGGAGACATTTGTTTGAAAAACAGGCTGTGTCCATTAAAGGCATCGGAGCAGCTTAAAAAAATATTTAATCTGTTTCCCATTCGGGAAGGCATTGTGTAGAGCTGAGCTGCTCACCTCGAGGCCGCTGTCATGCTTACCATAAAATAAGATGCCCCACATAATGCCCCTTTGAGATGTCAGTATCTGATCTATGTTTTGTGATTGCAGTTGGGGTCACAAACCATTACTACATTACTTTCCAAATCGAAGATAGGAGGGGGGCGTCTCTTTCACTCTGCACCCTATTTGTGATTCAGACAGGGTCGCAAAAGCCCTTTTGGGTATCAGAGAGAATTTTCAAACTTGCAAAAGACCTTTTGTAAATAGGAAAACTATATTTAGAAGTCACAACCCTGTAATTTACTGAATTGTAGGCTTTTCAACTGTTAAATTCCTTTGTACATCAGGGACACAGTTCTCACTGACACCAGCAAATTGGGACTTTGTTCCATCACTTGTTTAGACTCAGTTGCTGAATTACATGATGTATGGTGACCCCCCTCACTATCAGCAATGTTTACATGCACAGAAAGTCAGCAAAATGTTGCCCATCTGTGTGATGTCACCTATGTTTCTTTTATGTATAGTGTGTGAGTTTTTAAACAATCATACAAAAAAGACACAGTTACTAGTGGGCAACTATACAAAGAATGACATTGTTAGCTAGTGAATTTGTTAATAGAAATAAAACGAGTAAATATGTCACTATTTATGGTAGATAACAAAACAACGATGAGTCAGGAACATATTGCCCAGTCATTATTATTACTGTTGTATCTGCTTGCTCCACTCCTTCCTCGTAAACCTTAAAAGCTAATGTGAAATCAATTTGTTCAGTTGTTGCTCATGGCAAAATTTGACTGAATGTCATCCAGGGGCCATGCCTATAATTCCTATTAATCATCTTCGCGATTCTCAGAAAGAAGGATAACTCAACCAGACCGGCTTCTCTAAGTACTTTTAAGTATGTGATGCTCCTCTAGGGGAGAATGGATTTGGTGTAGTGAGTAGCAGTGAACTTTAGGCCCTCACTAAAGTTTTGTGCAGGTCCTCTGGGAAAGCAACACAATGCAAAATATAGCAACAATTTACTTACAGTTTTAAAACCCTTGTGTGCAGCTCTAAATGATGGTGTGTCATGCAAGCATCAGCTCAAACTTTATTATCTGAGGGCCTCAGTGCGCATGCATTATCATTGTATGAAATATCAAGCAGGTCTGGACAAAGGTCAGTTTCACAGCATCACATGCTTCTGAAGTCTAAGCTAGCACCAGTATTGTTTAAACAACTAAGGACTTGATTCACAAAGGGCCTCTGCACTCGTGGTGGAGGCCACGCAGTTGTGGGGGGAGTCTCCGCACTCGGGGTGGAATCTTCACAATGTGATTCGCCCCGAGTGAGGAGACTCCCCCCATGACTGTCCGGCCTTCACCATGAGTGCAGAGGCCCCTTGTGAATCAGGCCCTGAAACACTACTGAGAATGTTAATTGAGACCGGTATTAAACAAGCATTGACAAAGTCAATATGTCAGACCTTTTGTTAGAGGAAGTGCTTAGTAAAAATGTTGCGACTCTGTGGTGTCCGTACCTATCCCAGACAGAAGCTCCACAATGAAGGGACATCTTAGGCTACAACAATGTGGAAGCTGAAAGTAGGACCCCTTTGCTGAACAGATGGCATTAGGAAAAGGAAGCTGTACCCTCACAGAAGAGTGTTAAGTAAAGGAGCCTGAAGATAACATAAGTGGTGACCTTAAAAGGCACGGATGTCACACCCTCCCAGAACCTCTGCAAGAAGCTCGGCTCCTACTTCCACCTGAAAATCAAGGCCCTCAACGACAACCTCAAGCCAACAGACTCCAGAAACCACCCTTCCCTCCAGCGATGACAGGCCCACCATCACCACCTGTACACCGGTCATTACTGAAGGCACCACCACGACCATAAAGAGCACCCACTCAGGAGCCCCCGCAGAACCCTGCCCGCCGCACATCTTCCACAGGGCTGCCGCTGCCATAGCACCGGAGCTACGCCGCATCATCAACGCCAGCTTCGACTCCGGCATTTTCCCTGACGACTGGAAGCGGGCAGAGGTCAAGCCCCTCCTCAAGATACCCTTGGCTGACCCGACGAACCTGAAAAACTATCGTCCCATCTCTCTCCTTCCCTTCCCAACCAAAGTCACAGAGAAAATCGTTAACGCCCAGCTGACGACCTTCATTGAAGAGAACGCCATCCTCGTCTCTTCCCAGTGCGGTTTCCGCAGTAACCACAGCACCGAGGCCACCCTCCTTGCCGCCACCGACGACATCCACACGCTCCTCGACCAGGGCCACACCACGGCTCTCATCCTGCTAGACCTCTCCGAAGCCTTCAACACCATCTCCCGCCGCACTCTCGCAGCTAGACTCCATGACGCCGGCATACGGGGAACTGCCCTTGACTGGATCTGCTCCTTTCTCACCGGCAGAACCCAAAGGACCAGACTCCCACCCTTCCTCTCCGAACCCACAGAGATCAACGGCGGAGTACCCCAAGGATCATCGCTCAGCCCCACACTCTTCAACAGCTACATGGCCCCCCTCGCCGGCCTCGTCAGACAGCATGGACTCAGCATAGTATCCTACGCCGACGACACCCAGCTCATTCTCTCCCTCATGAATAACCCTGAAGACACCAGACTCAGCTTCCAGTAAGGAATGAAAGACGTCTGCCTGGATGAGCAGCAGCTGCCTAAAGCTCAACTCGGAGAAGACAGAGGTCCTTGTCCTCGGACCCTCCCCCACCGCCTGGGACAACATCTAGTGGTCCTCCGCCCTCAGAAACCCACCCACCCCTATGGACCACACCCGAAACCTCGGCATCATTCTCAACTCCTCCCTCACCATGACTCGCCAGATCAACCCCATCGCCTCCACCTGCTTCAACTCCCTCCGCATCCTCCGCAAGACCTTCAAGTGGATCCCCCCTGAAGCCAGGAAGACAGTCACCCACTGTTGGAAAGTGGGTTATTGGTAGGGGCAAATGTAGGTCTGCCACTGGCAATAAGGCCACTAACACATGATAGGACTCAGCATAGGTCTTAGAAAAGTATTCCTATGCTCAACCCTTGGTAACGTGGCTGCGAGCAGACAGGCTTAACTTCAAAGACAGGTATGTAAAGCATTTAAAAACACCATTTCAGTAAATAATTAAGACTCAACACAAAATAAAAATCCAACACCAATTTATAAAAATAGGTAATATTTTTATCTTTTAAATGACACCAAAACGAAAGAAAATCCACTGTAGGGAACCAGAGATATGAATTTTTAAAGATTAGTCACTTTCTAGTGCTTAGAAACCAACAGTGCCCCTTTTAGTCATTTCGTTTTCTCTGACAGGGACACCTTTAGAAATTGTTCTGGAGAATCTCACCAAATGTGTTGTGCGCCTTCTCCAGCAGGCGGGGTCCAGTTAGAACTCCTTCCTGAAGTTCTGCTTGCGGGTCCCAAAGTATCCAACACACAATCCAAGGTTCTGGAATCTCCAAGAGGGTCCTTGAAAGTGTGAAACTTCAATTCCGCAATCCACTTGAACAAAACCCTTACAAATCCACTGGTACTCCAGGCTGGGAATTCTTTGTGGGGATGTCCAGGTGAGCTCTGTTAACCTGTAGCTTGCAGGGAGTCCACTCTTTAGTCCTTTTGCAGCAAGGTAATCCACAGGGCTGTAGTTTCAGTTGGTGCAGTCTTCAGAGGTCAGGCCTTAGAAATCTTTGCACAGCAAAACGTCTCAGCAGGGCACTTCTTGCTTCAGTAAGTTTCAAGCAGCAGATCTGGAGGGCTCTGCCCCTCTCAGATACTTATTCAAAATTCTCTGGGTCAAGCACCAGGTCACTTCTGACCAATGAGAGCAGGGTAACTCCTCATAGTTATGACCACATCCTGTAGAGTGTGGCATTATTTTGTCCCAGAGTGCACCAATCTTCCAAATCCATAATGGCTGATTTTCCAGCAAGGAGGTAAGAGCTGGCTGAACACACCCCCTGGGATGGCTTATCTCCATGGACTCTCCCCCTACCATCTGCACATACCTTCCTTAAGCCTAGCCCTGACTCTGGGTCAAGAGTGTCAGAGTGAAACTGAAACCCAGGCCTCCCCTCTGCCTTTGAAGAGCATGGTTTACGACTCCACCCCCTGGCCTGGCATTCCTATAGACCAGCACACTGCCCTCCCAGCAGAGTGGTTAACTCCAGGGGTTCTTTATCACCTCTTCAAGGCAGCCTGGCTAACCCACATAACTCTGACCAATCAGGGCAGACCACTGGAAGGCTGAATTTGGACTTACAAACAAGAAAGTCTTATAACTTCTTGTATTTACACTTTAGGAGAAATTCAACAATATAATATTGTTGGATTTACTACTACCATTCTGGGAAGTCTTTGAATGGTCCGGCTAGTCCTCTCCTATCAATATTTATTAATCAATAACTTCCTACCATGTTAACCTATGGGCCATGGGGTTTGCAATGGGGAAAATGACTTGGGCCAGTTTTCTAGCACCAGGGCTTATAAAAACATATTTTATAAGTATTTCCCTAATTTCTACAGGACCCCCACCCCTGTGCAACTAGGGGAGACTTTAGGGGTTCTGAATCTGCAGAAATATTGCAGATCCTCCTTACCCAGTGCTCCTAGCATCAAAGTCGAATTTGAGCAGCACTTTAACACAATGTGGGGAGTGAAATGTGAAATTTCACTTTACCCAGGCATATACAAACTTATTTTATTAGGGTGTACCTTATAGATAACTGACCCCCCACCCCTGGGATACCTAGGGGAGACCCTGGGGGTCCCTAATATGCCAAAACATTGTAGGTTTTCCATTTTTAAGTGCCCCTACCACCAAAATCGAGTTTGGGCACAATTTACTGTTTAAAAGCAGTCCTGGCACCCAGTGCTGCTTTTAAACTGACCTCAGGCTTCAGCAAAAAGCTGCTGGCCTCTAAACTGCCATGCCTCAGGGTACTGGGGACTTCTAGGTAGTTTCATTCCCCTGCCCTATTATATACTAGGGGCCTATGGGGTAGGTCATGCCAATTACAGGGGTACCCCACCATACCATAGTGTACCCTAGTGTATGTTGGGTGTTTTAACTGTATTCTAATGTGTTCCTTTCAGCTCAGCACTGGCCCTGGGCCTGGTTAGGCAGAGCCCAGGGTCAGTCAAAATCAGTTACCACCAGCATCAGTCAGCAAAAAGTTGGGGGGTGCCCAGGGCACAGGATGACTTTGCAACACCCACGCACTCATACCTAGCAGACTGGACTACGGAAATGCCCTCTACGCTGGAATCAACAAATCCCTGCTACACAAACTCCAGACCATCTAGAACACTGCGGCCAGACTTGTCCTCGGCACCCCACGACGTGAGCACATGACCCAACACCTACGAGACCTCCACTGGCTCCCCGTCGAGAAGAGAGTAACCTTCAAGCCAATCCCCCACGCCTACAAATCCCTCCACAACATCGGACCAAAATACCTCAACAAAAGAGTCTCTTTCCATGTACCCAAAAGAAACCTCTGCTCCACCGACCTCGCCCTAGCAGGAACCCCGCGCATCCACAGAACAACAGCAGGTGGAAAGGCCTTCTCCTACATCGCTGCCAAGCCAACATCAGACGCTCCCCCACTCTGCAAACCTTCAGGAAGAGCCTCAAGACCTGGCTTTTCGGCTGACCCGGAGCTCCATCCCCCCCAGCACCTTGAGACCCTCACTGGTGAGTAGCGTGCTTTATAATTCCCTAATTGATTGATTGATATAGTGAAATATCGTATAGTAACTAATTTTGTTTGAGCTGAAACCTGATGCAAACACCACCTGTGATAATGTGTGGCAGCAAAAACAAGAATTTTGTGTTGTTTCTAAACCTATGTGAAAAAGTGGTACTAAAAACTGCAAATGTAATAGGGTTTTA
Source organism: Calotriton arnoldi (assembly GCA_963921515.1). NCBI lineage: Eukaryota > Metazoa > Chordata > Amphibia > Caudata > Salamandridae > Calotriton > Calotriton arnoldi. The sequence goes on from CAWUFW010000727.1 coordinate 741,885, forward strand.
TATATAGTCACAATATACAATAAAGGTAATATGTTTGAAAATAGATATATTAGTAAAAGATCAGTTTTTAATAATTTGAAAATGGTTTATAATTAGGTTGTATGAAGTAGTAGTACAAGGATGTTACTTGTAATAGGATAGTAGTACTTTGTAATAGGATAGTAGAATTATTGTTTATGCAAAAGAATTGAAGTAGAAACTGGTTGTTTTGTATATTATTATGTTAGTATCAGTGGAAAGTGCATGGTGTGTTTAAAGCAAATTGTTTAAGAAGACGTGGTTGCAAGTAATTAATAATAATGTTTGCAAGAGATTTGTATAGATTGTTTAACAAAAATGTGGCAATAGCAGTGGTGCATACACAGAAGTCAAATGTTTTATTGTTTATTTTTTAATGTATAGCATCTTTCAGAATGCTAATGTGCAAACACGCCTTTACTTGACAGCAAAGTAAAATAAATGAATGCATAAGAGTGACCAGTGAATAAGACTGTGTCTTTACGATAGGGACAGGTACCCAAACAGCACCCACTTTCAAAAAATAGCCATAAATCTCCAATTAAAATACTGTTGTGCCAGCAACCTCAATATATAAAGTAAACACACTGGCTCTCAACTTCTATGTCACATTTGCAATCAAACATGAGGAGTACCTGGGGGGCGTGGCCTGCTGAGCTGCGAAATGGTCGCTCTCTGAGCGAGCTCCGCCGGCCGAGAACTAATCCTGAATCTATCCTTGCAACTGGAGAGCTGCTGCAGCGCTAAACATATCCCCAAGCACACCCCGGAACGTGGTGAATTACATGGACTGACCTGTGTCCCTGTGTTCGGTTCCTGAGCAGAGAGCTGCGCCCAATCGGAGGGGGACCCGGCCCTGCACGCTTGCTTCCCTGGTGTGCAGGCGGACTGCTCCGAAAATCGAGCCCGAGGCACTCCATGCAGTGAGGGCCGCACTCGGAGCGGGCGAGATTGGCTGCTTCTGTGGCCGGAAAATCGGGAGCTGAGAGCCGGGGCTGAAGAGGTGAGGTGCGTGCCCGCTTGCGACCATCGGGACGCGCTGCATTGGCCCCGGCTGTGCGGTGCAGAATCGGCGAGGCGGTGCTGCGGTGCGGTAGGAGGCAGCGCCGGCCTAGAATCTGGAAGTGTGGGCATCTGGCCTCCAGCCTCGTAAAGAGGACCCGCGGGACAGCGCTAAAGCCCCACGCCGCCCTAGGCGTGGACAGAGACACTGCCAAAAGCGTCCCAGGGGCGGATTGGGCGAACGGAAGCTGGGCGCGTCCCCTAAGCGCCATTTTGTGTCCCTGACACGACAGGCGTAGCGGCCCTGGGGGCAGCACTGCTTTGTGTGCGCTGTGTGGTCAGGCATCAGAGTAAACCATAAGACTGTCAAGCAAGCGCGGGACACACAATTGAGTTAAACTGTAGTCCCTGCTTGGATTCTGCTAAGCCTGGCAAGTGCACTCCGCTCGCGGGGGGTGCTCGCTTCTTGAGGTCCACGCGCGGCCCCCCCTGCGCATCAGCAGTGTAAGCTTTGAGATGGCAGGATCCCTTCAACGGATTTGCATGCAGCTGATGTGCGCTGGCCCCCGCTAGGCTACAGCTAGGAGGTGGACGATCCATCAGACCACGGGATTGGCAGTGGACCCGAGTCGCGTGTACTGCCCACGTCGCGTCCCGTCAGAGGGCCCTGAAAGAAATGACAGCGGCACTCGAGTTCGTCATGGGTAAACAAGATGCAAAGCAGCCGAAGCTGACCTTCGACCAGCGGAGAACCACGAGACTCACAAAGTCAGATCCAGAAGCGGGCACGGAGAGGCCACCGGAGTCACAAACGGAGGACCGTGTGGAGGATCTATGCACTTTGATGCTCGAGATGAAGTCTAGCCTGCGGAATATCGATACCAAGCTGAATGCGTTGACTACTCAACTGGATGCCGTCAAAACGCTCGTGGGACCAGGCTGGATGTGCTCGAAAACAGGGCCTCAGACTTCCACGAGTTCCAAGTTGATACCAAGGAACAGCTCTTACATATGGACAAGGTGTTAAGCATCATCCGTGCCAAGAATGAAGATTTGGAGGCAAGGTCTCGCCGCAATAACCTGCAAATCCCAGGCATACCGGAGATGACAACAATTGCCAAGATGGAGATAGATGACTTACTTCGTGAGCTCTTTGACACCCACCTATCCGTGGTCTTCGCCGTAGAGAGAGCGCATCGTACCTTGGGTCCCAAACCCCCAGTTGGAGCAACACCAAGACCCATACTGGCCAGGATCTTGAACTACCAGGACTGCGACCTTATTCTGCGCCTGGCCCGAGAGAAGGGAACTATTACACACAAGGGCAATCAGATCTCATTTTATCCAGACTTTATGCCCGCTGTGCAGTCGGCGAGGCATGAGTTCCTGCCTGCTAAACGTCTCAAATTCCCTACTCACTTTTATATCCTGCCAAGCTTAAAGTCACCCACGATGGACCTGCACATTTCTTTACGGATGCCAAGCCCGCCCTAAAATTTGCTAAACACATTGGAGGTAAGAAGTCCAAACAAGGCTCCAATTCTGCAGACTCGGCCGAGGCCAGGCTGAGCGACAACGACTGATTGACTCCGGCCTAGCTGCATCCCTCACTTGAGCTGCTGCGCTCTGTGACGGGAGGGGACCCGTGATATCTCTACAATGCTGGGAAGGGTTTCTCTCACAATAGTTGTGTCCCACTTTCCTCTTTCATAGGGGTTGGTGTTCCTTGCGAGTTAGATGCAGCTGGGTACACAGCAGGCTGGATTGTGCTGGGTCCTGCAAGACTCATATAGTTTTGGGACGTATAAACAATCTATGCTCCTAAACCACTAGTTGCGATGGGATGATATAATTCAAATTTATTATGTATCTGGCACAGCTCTCTGCAGTTCTCTTGGCCACCCTGTGTTTGCAGGGGAGTACGCTGGTGGTACTGCGCCTCTATGGGAGAACTCCCTAATGTTGTCTTCTTCTTTAAGTTGTTGGGAGCGGGATTTCTACAACCTGATTGGGGGGTTGGAGTGGGAGGTGGGTTGGGGGGGGGGTTTGTTGTTGTTATGTTTTTAGCCGGTAAACTGCTACACAGTTCCACAGACTGCAACTGGGTGCCACTGATTACGTTGCGTGGCTCCGATCCTACTGCACTTTTACACTATATTGAGTTAGTCATCCTATGACCAGTTTGAATTTCTTAACGTGGAACATCCATGGGTTGAATGACGGTAGGAAGTCCAGGCTTGTTCACGCCTATCTGCTAAGGCATCAAGTAGACGTCTGTGTACTACAGGAAATGCATCTAAATGTTGTACCCTCTCCCAGGCTGAAACATAGTAGATGGGGAACGGTGTACTCCTCCATTTATTCAAATTACTCTCGTGGGGTTGCCGTGTTGATCAGACGGGGTCTTGATTGGAGGGAAGGGGAACTACATACTGACTCGGAGGGTAGATTCATCATTATCAGGGGCACTCTGGGTGGGATCCCAGTTGTGATAGTCGCAATATACTGCCCCAATGTCGACTCCCCTATCTTTTTCCAAGATATATGGGCCAGAGTCAGGGCGACGAACTGCGACACCATTATCTGGGGTGGGGACTTTAATGCAATATTGAATGACGAATTAGATAGGAAAGGGACATCCGAACGCTACACCCCTCCGCTAGTGCTGCATTACATGCCATCATCTCAGACGGAAATTTGGTGGACATTTGGAGATGTAATCACCCAGCGACTAAAGAGGGGACATGCATATCTGAGTACCATAGAGCGTGGTCGAGATTGGATTTCTGGTTAATGTCACGGGATATGGCCAGCTGGACTAGTGAGGTCACACACCTTTCCGGATCCCTATCGGACCACGCACCTTGCCTTTTGCGACTAGCACTCCCCGACTCCGTTCCACGACTGTTTACTTGGCGGCTACCACCGAACGCCCTCTTAGATGAGGCATTTAAGGAAGAAATAAGAGAAGACATTACTGACTATTTTACCCTTAACACTGGCTCAGTTGACACTGAGGCCTCTCTTTGGGAGGCGTTCAAGACGGTTATTAGGGGAAAATGCATTGCCCGGCAGGCTGGGGTGTTGAAGGCAATTCGAGGAACACTTGCATCTCTAGAAAATCAGATCAAAGAGCTGGAAACATGGTTTTACTCCTCTAACGATCCCCGGTCGCTGGCCCTCCTGACGGAGAAGTTACTTGACTTTGAGGAGAAGGCACAGCGCGAAGTTAAATTCTTGGGGAAATACGCTCAGGCCAGGAGATACGGGGAGGGGGACCGGCCGGGGAGGACTCTGGCGGCAATAATTCGTGCCCCTCGGTCCACCGCTTATATACATGAGCTGAAAGGTACACAAGGATCTGCCAGCAGAGGCCAGACAGGAATTTTAGATGAATTTTCCCGCTTTTACTCTGAACTATACACTGCCTCCCAGGAGTCGAGTCCAGAAGGTCTGTTGCCCTTTCTTGATTCCCTGGAACTGCTCTGGTTGAGTCAGAGACATAGGGATTATCTGGACTTCCCCTTCACGGTGGAGGACGTCACTCAGGTAATCAAGAGCTTGCCGCTGGACAAAGCTCCCGGGTCGGACTGTCTGACCACTGCCTTCTACAAGACTTATGTAGAGGAGCTGGCGCCGCACTTAATAGTGCTATTCGAGGAGGCCCAAACTTCGGGCATTTTGCCGCAGTCCATGCGCGAAGCAATAATAATGACTTTGCTGAAACCCGGGAAGCCTGTAAAACGAATTGGACTCATATAGACCGCTGTCATTAATAAATGTGGATGTAAAAATACTGGCGAAGCTGATCGCAAACCGATTGCAGCCCCTACTCCCCTTGGGTGCCCGCCCGGACCAATCGGGATTTATCCCAGGGAGATCTACCTCCCACAATCTCAGGGCTGTGTTTTCAGTACTGCATTATCTTCACCCTGACTTGCAGGCAGCTGCCGTCTTCCTCGACCCTACAAAAGCATTCGATACGCTTGAATGGCCATATCTATTTGCCATTCTGGGCCGCATGGGGTTTAGTCCGCTGTTTATAAATTTGATTCGACTGCTCTACACAAGGCCAACGGCTCGGCTCCGAGTGAACGGCCTCATGTCGGCACCATATGGTATCTCGCGAGATACAAGGCAGGGATGCCCACTGTCCCCACTGCTTTTTGCGATAGCAATGGAGCCGTTGGCAGCACGCATTAGGCAATATCACACCGCCAGGGGGATTGGGTTTAGCACCAGGAGCCTTTTAATTTCATTATACGCAGACGACGTCACACTGTTTGTGTACGACCCGGCGTCGCACCTAGATACATTACTTCGGGAATTTATTAAATTTGGTGGACTCTCTGGCATTTCCATTAACTGGGCTAAATCAGTTATTTTTCCCTTAACAGACGCTACTATCCCGGCCCCATCCGAGTTCCCTCTAAAATGGGCGGACGAACCTGTGAAATATCTGGGCATATGGCTCAGTAGACATATGCAAGAAATATGGGACATGAATTACGGCCGTGCCATAACATGGCTGGAAGAGAAAGTCACAGCGTGGGCCAAGCTCCCGCTCTCCATAGCCGGGAAAATAGCGCTAGTCAAGATGGTGGTGCTTCCAAAATTTCTTTATTTATTCGCCAACATTCCCATTCCCCTCACGCAAGCCTTTTTTAAATCCCTCAGATCTCTGCTGGTTTCGCTGGTCTGGGCGGGCGGACAGGCGCGTGTCTCGTGGGACCTACTGACGCTTCCACTGCACCAGGGTGGTGTGGGAGCCCCAGATATGCAATTGTATGCATGGAGCGCTCAGGCTCAGTTTCTCCACCACTGGGTACACCCGACTCCCTTTCAGCCCCATGTGGCTGTAGAAACTGATGCTGCGGTGCCTGTCCCTCTACAAGTAGCGTTATATCAGCCTTACAAGTGCTCCAGGGATGGCATAGACACAGTAGAGACCTTGCGGTGGGCGTGGAATGAGTTAAGGAAAAGGGCCGGTACTCCTATACTGTATGCCCCGTCCATACCCCTGGCGCACAACCCTATGCTACCCAACATAGGCGACAGCATAAGCAAGACCGTAACACAAAAATTGAACTTGCGAACTTTTGCAGACTTCTATACCGAGGAGGCTTTCCGACTGCCCCCGGTCCCAGTGGAGGGTCAAACAGTGCCATTCTCCGAACTCTTTGTATATTATAAAATTCGGGCCCCATGCCGGTCTTTACATGACACTTTCCCAAGCCCCCCGCCAACCCTTCTTGCATTAGAGAGCATGCTTAAATTAGCTACACCACGAAAGACTAATCACACGGATCTATAATCATATGCAAACCGCAGCCCCCCTGACACAGCCACGGGCACTCCTGGCATGGAATGAAGAACTTCAAATTCCGCTCACGGAGGACCAATGGGCCTATTGCTGTTGCCAGCTCACAGCTCTGTCCCCTAACTATAAACTTCGTTTAATACATTTTAAGTTCTTACACAGATTTTACAGGACACCAGCAGGTCTGCACCGCATGGGACTAAAAGATGATGACAGCTGTTGGAGATGCGGTTTCACTACAGCAACCTTTTTACATATGGCATGGAGCTGTCCACGGCTGGCATCATTCTGGTCCAATATATTTACTGTGATCCACCAGATAATAGACACGCCTGCAGATCCCAACCCCCTGCTGGGCCTGCTGGGTTACGTGAGAGACACCCCGGTTAAGGTCCGTAAACTACATGCGATGCTCCTTCTATTTGCAAAACGCCAAATTGCCATACATTGGGGGTGGAAGGGGGCCCCTTCTCTCAACGAGTGGATCCGTGACGTCACATACGGACACTCACAACTGACCACCTTTTGGGAGTTAATGTCTTCAACGTCCAGACCTAGAGATATGTGGGAACCATTTGTTATGTGGGCTCGTGAGCGTAGAGAGGACGACAGACATATGCCGACGTAATCCATGTATATGTAATGCGGGCGGCCATTGGGGGGTCAGAGGCCGGTGAGGGAGGATGGATACGAGGAGTGGGTAAAGCGGGGGGAAAGAGATGTTGTTTTTATGTCAAGGGACCTAACTTGGTATGCATAACTTGGGGGTGATGCTATGGATTTCTTGTCAAATTGTCACCTGGGCTTTCGCAGATGTTTGTTTTCCTTTGTAGTAAGACAAATCTAATATTTTTCCTGTATCACACAGAGGATCACGAACGCAGGAAAGAACGTTTGTAATTGACATGGTATGCGGTTGTGCAGATAACTAAGTCTTGATTATCTACTGGCTAGATGTTTGCAATGTCTGTTGCATTGTTTTGAAAATGCCAATACAAAGAAATAAAAAATGTGTTTTAAAAAAACAAAAAAAGAGGAGTACCTGATGTATCACCACCAAAACTTAATGGAAACAATCCATGAAATGCCACGGATGGCGATTGCATAAAATATTGGGTTGTGAATAGTTTAAGAAGTTAATATAATTGCAAGAATAGTGTGGAGTAAATATTGTGGACACTGATGTCGCAGGTAAGAATATCCATTTTTGGTGTTTATTTAGTATCTTTGTAATATACACGGATTACAAAAATACCTTTGTCAGTAATATACATTTTGGCAATATTTTCCTTCTGTTTTAAGCATGTTTTTATTTGTTTCTGTATTTTATATCATATATTAATAGTATTTATTATTTCAAGTTCGTATTTTCAATAGTATTTGTTTAAAATATGAATATATTTGTGTAACATTTATAATAATAATATGATTATGCATTTTACAATTTTTAGTTGTGGGATGTCGGGTTTATAGGGAAAATGATGGGGAGAGTATTAAATAATTTGCTATTGTTCTTAATTTTTGTTTATATAAATTAAATGTAAAGATACGATTTTCAACTGTGTGTTTATTCTTATTTGTTTTATTATGTTTTATGGTTTTTAATCATTTGCAATAAAATTTACATTTGAATAATGTATAATAATATTTCTGCAGTAGTAGAATGTATGATTTATGGGGAAAAGGATGGGGAGTTCTTTAAATATCATGCTATTCTTGACATGTTTTTATAAATTTAATTAAAGTTACGTGTTTTTCTTATAATTAGTTCAAATTAATTCATAATGTATTTTAATTTTAAATAGTTGCTACAGAAAATAGAATATTTATTGTTGTACTTTTATTGCACAGCATTTAATGATTTGGAGTTCTTTATATGTTAAATTTCTAAAATGTGACATTATTAATTTAATTAATAAAAATGTATATTATTTATAATTTGAGTACAGTATAATAATTGATAATAACATTATATAGTTTGTTTATGTATTTGTTTGTAGACTTTTTGTATTAAATATTTAAAAACTGTATTTAACATATTTTATTTATTGTTAGTTAATTTACTTTATAAAATTGTATAATAATTTGCAAATTCATTATTTAAAATTATTAATTGATTATATATGCATATTGCTATAGTTTGACGATTTTTTTTATTTGTGAATATAATTAGTTTTTTAAATGTATGTCCTAATGCTTTTATAAGAAATGTATACTTTATTAATTTGTATGTAACTTTTAATACACCTTTTGACATTTTTATAATGGAATTTATTAATTTAATATTATGGCACTTTTGTTAACTACTTCATTTTAGTGTAGTAATAAAATATTCAATTTTAAATGTATGATTATGTTTTTCGGATACAGTTTTTTGCTTAGTATGCATTTATTTTCTTATTTTTTAAATGCTCATATTTTATGTTACTTGTGTTATATTTGATTTGTTAGGTTAATCTTATATATTTTATTAAAAATGTAGTTGGTTTCCTTTTGTTAAGGTGTGGTTTATTTCACTCATTGATGTGTAAATAATATGGGGCTTATTTACAAGCCATGTGTCTGCCTGAACATCACTTTATTTGATTTTGCGGGTGCGCACAGGGCTTAGCCATATCTTCAAGGCCACGTAAAGCCACCCTGCGTGCCATGTAGATATGAAGTGAGGCAATGCAGTGCAAGTCACTGCATTGACTCACACAGCGTCGGGAAGGCGTGCCAAGGGCGTTGCAGTGGGTGTTCTCACGCAACGCCCATAACTTTTGACATATTCCCAGATTTACAATATGGTGTAAATCTGGGAATGCGTTAAAACCATGCGCCTCCCCAGGGGTGGTGTAACGAGGAGAAATAGCATTATTTCTCCTTATTTTTTCCTTTTTCATTGTGTGCTGCAAAATGCAACACCCAGAGAAAGAGGAAAACGCCTCCAATGATTGTTTTTGTGCAGGAAGGCGTCCCTTCCTGCACAAAAACAATCATACCAACAACACAGACACGATTGCACCACAGTGGAAGGGTGCCTGCATTGGCGCACGGCTGCTAATTGTGCACCGGCGCTGGTTGAAAGGGCAGGAATGCACCATATCTTGTAAATACAGTGCATTCCTGCCCTTTTTAATTGTTGAGTGTCTAATACATTCCCCAAGGTGGTTTATATTGGAGTAGGAATATTACATCTGACCCCTTTAGAGTCCAACACTTTCTCCAAGAAGTCTTAGATTGGAGTTCAAATAGTAAATCTCAAGGAGTGAGAATAGTAAATAAAGTAAAGAAAAATCAATTGAGAAAACTATACATAATTTAATCAACAGAAAGATATCAAAGTCATCAAAATTTGATAATGTGAATCATAGATATGAATTTTCAAAGTTTCAAGACAAAAAGCATGTGGGAAAGGCAACCTTTCAATGAAAAATATCAGTTTGCTGCTGAGTGGGTCCCTGGTGCAATTTCAGTTTGACCCTGATGGAAATGAGGTCAGAAACACAAGCAGGTCCTTCTGATCAAAGTTTTTCCTTGTTTATTAGTCTACTTTATAGAGGTCAAAGTCTTCCAGTGGTGCAAGATCCAAGGCTGAAGCTGATATGTGTCTTTAAAGTCAAATATATGGTCATTAATCTCCCATTGCAGCCATTAGTTTTGGTGCCAAAAGGGCTGAATGGGACTACGCTGGATTTTATAGCTGCTGAGCATGCTTTGGTGCGGGTATGGATCTGCTGCCTTGCCCCTGACAAAGGCTTTACCTTTGAACTTAGTCAGATTTTCGGTTCTCAAAACAATGGGGCAAGCCTGGAAGTTGTAGTTGGGCATGGCTTCACAAGGCAAGATACCTGCACTGTGAGCTGAAACTATTTGCAGAGAAAGAAGGATGAACTGGTGCATGCCTTGAGTGTGGGCTCCCCTGGGAAGCCTCAGCACATTGTCTCGGTCCCCTAGAAGTGGAAACAATGATAAATTCCTCTTTTCCCAAACTGCTGGAAATCGCCAGCCTGGTCACTCCTGTTGCCCTCATTTCCTAAGGGTAGGCTTTTAAATATCAGACTCCTAACCAAACATGGCTTTTTGCAGGGTCTAGTCCACAGTGAACAGTTTGACCTTTTTGATGTCAGGAGCTCTTCTGCATTTTGGTGTTCCTTGAGAAGACAAGCAAGAGGCCAACCAATTCATCCTTAGATAGTGGTTCCAGTTCCTGGGTGCAGCAGAAGTCAGGAGTCATTGAATCCTTTTCTTCCAGTAGGTTTTTTTTCCCCCATAGCTAACCACTTCCCCTATCTAAAGGGGCTCTGGACATTCTCTAGGCACTGCCCTATTAAGGTGAGGCACCCTCTCCTCTTTCAAGGTCTAAACTGGTTTCTCTCCTGCTGGGGTTCAAACCAAAATGCCTTTTAAGGTTCTGGGAATCAATGGGAGCAGCTTCTGCCAGCCACATTTGACATCACCAAGTCAAAGGAAGATGGGCTAAAGCTGTCCTTTTTTAGCTTATTGTCCCTATTCCCCTCCCATATGACTAATCCCTGTTAAGTGGGCTGTTATTGACTACGCAATGTTGTCTATTTTTTTCTAAAATACCTGTTTTAAATTTCATTGTATTATATGTTGGCATGCAGAAATGGGGCCATGATATTTCATGCATAGTTTTATGAAGACTGCTAAGATCACCATGGTTATATGGCCTAGGTTTAATACTGTGGGACTTTGTTTTGCTAAATCCACAACAAACATACACCCATTTCTAAACCTGTTTTGTTAGACACATATTATATAGTGTGAACCACACTGACATTGTAACACATGCAAAATGGTTATTGCCACGTTATGTACATACAAAGTACATACAAACTGTCTGATCAAGGTAGTAAGCGATGCCCCAAAAGTAGGTGCATATCCTTTAGGCACACTCCTTTATGTGGACGATATTGTTTTCCTGGACCTGACCCCTGAAGATCTTCAGAGATGTCTTGATACCTTGTCATCATATTCAGACACTCAATTCCTGAAGGTAAATATAAATAGGGTCATGGGGTTTTGTCCAAAGGGGTGTCAGATAAACATAAAGTATAATTGGTCGCTTAATAATTCCATCTTAGATGTGGTAAAATCCTACATGCATCTTGGCACAATTATGTTGGCAAACTTGAGTGACACTGAGCATATTGCACATGTATCAAATAAGGCGCTGGCCCATGGAAATGCACTAAAGACACTTTGTGGAGCAACATGGCATAGGCATTTTAATCAGCTTTTAACAGTATATAAAATGAAGATTCCCCTGTCACTTTTATATGCTATAGAGACAATAACCACTGACCAATGGCATTTCATGCATAAGGTAGAAGGGAAAATTATTTGTACTATCTGCACCTAAAACTCTATGGTCTCTATATAAGCCCCAAGCTTGGAATTTCGGACTGGAGAGCACTTTTATAAGAGGGCTGGCCGCTATATTACGGTGGTACCATTGTTTACATGCTAGAGAAATGTTCTTGTGATACCGGACTCACCGTACATGGGAATTCCAAAATGGGCGTCGCCATTTGTACAGAGCAAGAGGACAGCAACATGCAAGTGCTTAGGGCACACGTCATAACAGCGCTGACCAGCGTTCCTATGAAGGGGCACAACGGTACTACAGGAATCGTCTGAGACATCCACAAGGTGGGGGGAGGAGCTGATGTGGACACGAATGACATGGAGGCGGCAAGGAGCCCAACGGAGCTGTGCCTCAAGGAAGTAGGAGGGTCTGGAGAAGAGCAGGACGGTGCGAAGGTAGCCAGCCCAGGAGGGCAGAGAACGGAGGCTACGGGAGGACAGCCCATGAGTACCAAGCTAAAGTTTAGCCGTCACTGTGAGGAGGTGGAGGCTGTGATGCTCCCTGCCATGACCTTGGAGGGCTGTGGCCACAGGCAAGTGCCCGTACTTTGATAGTTTTCACTAAGGAGGTGTTGGGAGGGGATGTGGTGGTTACCGCATAGACACTTGGGAAAGGGAGAGCACTAAGCAGAGTACCAAACTCACAGGTGTGGAGACTGCACTGTGATTAGGGCATTGGGAGGAGCCTGACTGACTTGCTTACCCTGTCTCCTGTGTTTGGTTCCTAGGGTCATGCTACACCTCAACAGGGGACCTCAGTATTAAAAACTAGATAGTGTCAATCAATAAACATACTTTAAACACCACTTAGACTGGATGTTGTCAGTGTCTAGTAGGCGAGCTGGCTACAGTCCTTAAGGAGTATTATGACTTCGGAATGTTTTGCATCTACCATGGGGACTGGATCATTTTTAACTAATATTTGAACTGCACTCCTGCACTTTTCCTTAACTAAGTCAGTTATTCAGGATATTAGTTATGTTCATCTTAAAAGTAATTTAAAACATACTATGAAATCTGCTCCATGGAAAAAGATATAGGGGTATGCAGAGCAAAACGTCGATTTGAAAACATAATTCAATCATGTCGGGAAACAGCTCCTCAAATGTATCTGACCTGGAATTTGGACCACAAAGTGAAAAGATATATAATGCTACGGAGACTGAATTACCATTATAAACAGTGATGGGTGCATGGCAGAATATAATCAGGGAGGAGAGGATATGCACCTTATGTTATAATGATGTAGAGGCTATTGAACATGTCATATTTGCCTGTCCTGCTTTGAAGATTTATCAACAGTAAGTTTTGAAACCACTTTTTTTTTTTAAATGGTATTGCAAGGGCAAGTGCTGCAATGGGATGATAAATTGCCTAGTTAATGAATTAATGTGCTGTAAAATGTTTACTTTTTAGCTCCTTTTTAAATTTATATTAATGAATGTAATTTTGTATACTATAGATCCCATTGTAAGATCTAAATCTTTATTAAAACTTGGAAACTTGAAAACATACAAACTACACTTAGAAGTGTGCATCATCATATGCCCAGCTAATGGCCATGCATTCTTCAACCGTAAATATTTTCCCTCAGAATCATGGCAACATTCCAGTTTGCCATCATGAGGTAATGTGAGGGTGACATTTTTTGTCAAGGCATCACATGAGCTAAGGTAGCATTTCTGCATGTAGATTTTTTTCAGAGGTTTAGGTGTCTGGCCAGCAGGTGCTCTATAATGGCCTTACAGATGTCGAGGTGGTGATGGTGAAGGCCCACCAATAGGCTCAGTCTGACCAGCATTGGGAGCTCTGCTGTCTCCTGTCCTCCTGGACTGCATCCGTTTCCTCATATTCAGAATTTTATCCCTCCCCACACACTGTGTTGGTCTCTCCCAGCATGCCTTCCCCTCCTGCCATTAAATCTATTCCAGTGTCTCCTCCACCTCAGGAGGAGTCAGGTCCCACTCCACAAACTGCAATGCTTGCACCAAAAAGGCAGCTACAAGAGGATGGTTAGGAATGTTTGCTATCAACAAAAAAAGTAGTAAGATACAACATTTGGGTTGGGGGACAAGCTTTCATTTTATGTTGCACTTGTTGAACTTTACTTTGGGACTTTTGAACATTTAGCGGGCTATTGATTTGGGCAATATCTTTGGTTTTCTTCATTTTGACCACTGGACGATAGATTGGTCCCTTGATGTTACTGACTTGTTTTTTAGGTCTCGCCTAGCGCTGCAGCGCATGCGCTGCTCGCTTTGCGAGGCATGCAGTATACGGTATAGCGGGGGAAGCTCCGCCCACTTTCCACCTATCTTTGTGATTGGCTTAAATTCTAAATCTTGCATTGTGATTGGTTTTTGGCTTATTAGTCCCGCCTTCTGACTGCCATGTCGTAATTTTTGTCCTTCCGTGGCTATCGGCCCCTTTACTTTTAAAACTGTTTTGTTCCCCTGCCTCCCCCCGTACACTCCCGCAGTCCGTGATTTCTCGGCACACCACCACCACCCCTCCCGTTCGTGCCTTCTTGGACACCCGCACTTCCATTTAAAATGCAATAGGTCTCGCGTAAATACCAGTCCTATTTCATTTTAAATGCTTGTTTGTTGTGTGATTGGTGGGTGAATTCGCACTCGTTTTTTGTCTCGCATGCGCGCAATGCCTTACATCGTACGCATGCGCGCCAAAAAACTGCAAAAAAATGCTGCTGCTTTACTCTGAATTCCAGTAAGGATTTACAACATCCCTGTGTGTTTTTCTTTTTTTCTTTTTAGCTTAATCTATCACTATTGATTGAATCGGGGTCCATGAAATTTGGAAGTGACGTGATAAATCCGAATCCGCGATTTCGCGCATCCTGCGTGGATCTACGTGCCAGGATCCGGTACTCCTTACTCCCGGATTTGGAACGCCAGCAGTAAATCTGTGCCTCGTTCCGGCCCAGCCATGGGCGCTCCATGTCCAGGTTTTCTCGTGTTGTGTCTCGTTGCTCCACCTGCCACCCATGTGCCGCAGTCCCAGCGCCTCCGCCATGGTCTGCCTGCGCCTGCTTTGCACTTTAGCGGCTCTGATAACCTCTGCGCTGGGGGAACCTGAAGTCCAAGAGGTGCTCAGAGGTCCGCAGAGCCTACATTTCCAAGGGCTTTAACCAGAACGATGTTCCCAGTCAGTAAATTAATGCTGAGTGGGTGAGAAACGAACTCCGTGCATGCAGCACCCGTGGAAACTGACTACCAGTTTCAAATGTCTCTGGGACCTTGATTGCCAACTTCTCCCTTGTCTCTGGGCTCCTGAGTACCGGCTTCCGTTGTCTCGGGAATCTGACTGCGTGTTCCTCTGCTGTGCAGGACCCCTCCTTACTGCCAGTTACCCCCCTTTATGGGGTCCACGCTACACTGTTGACTGCCAGCTCACAACTCCTCTGGCGTGAAGACCGAGTCAGCCCCTCTCTAGCAATACTTCACTATTGCCTTTTCTATGGAATCATCACAGAGTGAAGGGTCCTCCCTGTCTGTACGATTGTGTCTGTCATCCTCCCTGTCTAGAATCGTGACTGCCACCCTCAATGTTCCTAGTATCACGACTGTCAGCTTCTGGTATCATCACTGCCAGCCTCCATGTCGCTACTACCATGATCGCCTGCCTCCATGCTTATAGTATTGTCCACTGCCACATAGTCCATTGCAGTAATATAAGATAATATAATGCATGTGTAAACACTTATAAAATCACAAAGGCGAGACTGATCGCATTGCAAATGCTTGTTTAATTGCTCATCCCCTTTCAGGTGACTTCTTCAAAGGACTCGGTACTATTTTGTTTCTGTAACTACTCTCCAAAGGCATTTGGGTCTACTGGGTTGGGGATTAGGTTGTGCACTGGAAGCAGGTGGGTTTTTGGGGGTGATTGTTGTTGGTGCCTTGGAGGTAGTTGCTGTGGGAAAAGGCATGTATGAGCTGAATGCACAGGTCCTGACTCCTTGCATAGTTTGAACTCAGCACCCGGATATGTTCCCAGTGATAGTCTGGGTGCAACTTTGCAATACCCTGAATACAATTCCCTATGTTCTCCAGGACCCGGATCTGTCTCTCTTTCAACCTTGGGAGGTCTTCCAGGTGGGTGACGATATTGTGCATGGTTGACTCCCCTTTTACAAATAGCTGACTGCTGTTCAGTAGAACTAAATTCTAAGGGGACAGCAATTGCCCATAGCACCTCCACCCACTTTGGTGGCTATCTCATAGAGACAGCTGATGGTTTCGCAAAAAGGGGGTTGAGAATTTGGTTGGGGGATGATGGTTCAATACTTGAGAAGTAAAACTCACCTGTGGCTTTCTTCAGTGTTTAATTTGTGCTGGTGCTCGGCACTGATGCTTATTTCAAAACAGCGGCACATATTTATGACAGCCCACCACATAGTGGTGCTGTCAATCTATTTTTAAAAAGGCGCATGAGCAAAGTGTTTGCCAATTCCATATGCAATTAAAAAAAGATAATAATACTGGGGTACTCAGGCTGTTCTTACAACTTTGGGTCACCTAGTATAGTCTAAATAGTCACATTTGTAGCACTGTAATGGTAAGTAGGTGTCGTTGATATTAGTATTTGATAGTGCTAGCAGGGGCAGCCGGTGGTGCAAGCTGCAGTAGCCTCCTGAGAAATATCTTGGGCCATGGCATTTATTCTTTCACAAATTAAACTTAAAACTGGTTTTCACAATATGAACTGAAGACCAGAGTTGCACCTGGGTCTAAAGATGGAATAGTGGAAATGACTGAGATGTTTATAGGGTGAGGGGTGGTTGGAGTCATGCATGGCACTGGTAGAGCTTTGTAAGAGATCCCTAGGAGAGTGACTGCTGGCCAGCCGTGAGATGGAATTTGAGGTGTAATCATGCATGGGGCCCACAATCTCCTCTTGCTATGCATCAGAGTTAGCCACAAAGATGACATCTTGCAGGAGGATTGGGTTTCTTCCAGGATTGTACACTCTCTTGTACTTATTTATAGAATAACATCATCTACAGTCTGTTTGTCCCCAGGTACTGCAAGTGAAGGGAAATTAAAGTTGTTAATTAGATATTAGAGTGGGTGCAGAAGCAAAAACAAGGCATGCTGTACGTTACGTTTAAGGCATAGCTGACAATTCACCAAAGACACATGAACCATTATATGAGAAGATAATGTTCAATGCACATGATATATCCTAGTGCATTTCTGGCAACTGTTGAGGATGCTTGCCATTAGGAGAGGCCCCTGGACGTCAGCTGCTGAAGAACTGTCCTTGAGGATGGCAGTGAGCACGTGCCCCTTATGCAGCAGCTGCAGAAAGAATATGGGGAATCTTTAGAATTCTGACCATGTGACTAATGAGGACTCTTATCGGTTTCACAAATGCCAATACTGAAAAATGCATGCTACTTTCACCAAGAAAAATAATAAATTGACAGACATGTTAGAAAAGAAATGAAGTTACAAATTAGCATTGGAAATATTATATGTTGTATGGTCATAGAATTACCTCAGAAATTGATGGTAAAGGGATGGATCTATTTCTACTTGCAGGATGTCCCCAAGTATTATCTCATGGGTGAACATAGTGTTGACAGCGGGGGACAATTTATCAGTGCATCTGGTGCGAGAGAGGCATCTAAAGTACTGAATTATTCCAACACAATTAGTATGAGTGTATGGAGACACGTTAGTGTTACTCAGTAAGTAAACATGTCCAGGGTCCTCGCATGAGAAACAACTACTTGGAGGATCTTGTTAGTAATAGGCAGATATTGACATAATATGAAAAAGTGTTAGGTAGTGTGGTAGAGGGCGTACCACTCTATGATTGGTTGCAGTCAGGATATGGGTGGGTTGAGTGGGTGACTGAGGCATATATGTTATGTGCTATGTTAATAAGCTTTTAAAGCGCACTTCTACCCAAAGGTGTCCTGGCGCTGAGCCGTGCCTCACTGGTTACCAAAAAACAAAATGGCTATTCGGAAAACAGCCAAGTTTTCAGCCCCCTCCTAAAGGAGAGGAGCTCGGTATCGTTCCTGAGATGTACTGGTAGGTTGTTCCAGGTTTTAGCAGCACAGGCGATGAAACTTCTGCCACCCCAATTGGCTTTTTTAACTCGTGGGACGGCCACTTGCTTTGCCTCCGCGGATCGCAATGTTCTCCCGGGAACATACCATTGAAGGCGTTTCCTCAGATATTCAGGGCCCCTGCCTGTCAGAGATTTAAAAACCATGCAAAGTACTTTGAATTGTGCATGCTGTTTCACTGGGAGCCAGTGGAGCTGCCCAAGTTTCTTCCTAACAGAGACAAACCTAGGTGTGCCAGTTACCAACCTGGCTGCCGCATTTTGCACCAGCTGGAGTCTGTTTAGATGTTTCTTGTGAATATTCAGATACAGACTATTACAATAGTCCAGCCGAGACAAAATGAGCGCTGTGACTGCCGTCCTAAAACTATCCTCAGGTAAAAAGAATGATATTTTCCTCAAAACTCTGAGGAGATAAAAGCTTGTTGAAACAACTCCGCTAACCTGTTCCCCAAATGTAAGTTTATTATCCATAATCACCCCTAAGTTCTTGGCTTTCCTAGTAGGGGCCGGGGGCATTCCCATTTCTTCAGGCCACCAATCAGGGGTCCAGATATTAGGGTTGTTGCCGAAAATGATGACCTCCGTCTTGCCTGCGTTTAGTTTTAGGCAATTTGAGGACATCCAGCCGGCAATAGCATTCACAGCATATATATGTAGTTACCAATGAAATAGCACAATGGAATGCTGTAATTTGTGACATAGGGCTCAGATATCAGACCTATAAGATCACTCATGAGACCTATTGTTAAGACAGGCTGAACATGGGATCATAGCTGTTATGAAGTCAACTGTTCACTATCCTCTATCTATGCTGAGGGAGAGATGCTTAGACAATCGCAACTGACATGGAGATAGACTTACTAGGATCTGACATCTGTCTGG
The DNA here is from genome assembly GCA_963921515.1 of Calotriton arnoldi. Lineage (NCBI taxonomy): Eukaryota > Metazoa > Chordata > Amphibia > Caudata > Salamandridae > Calotriton > Calotriton arnoldi. The sequence goes on from CAWUFW010000727.1 coordinate 760,582, forward strand.
TGTTTAAAGCGTGTCCACATGTAGGCAGTCGGTGTTGCAGCAGAGGAGGTAGTGTCAGGTGAGGGAAGACTAAAGACACAGGACCTGCAAAATAAAAAATGACATTATGTGGATAAATATATTTGAAACCTATTAATGCACAATGTAAGTGTATGATGAGTACATTGTGAGTACATTGTCTCAGCTTAAGCTGACAAGATTCATTATTGTCTTAGTCGATAGGCTTCAGGATATTAAATTAGGGCACATCACCTGGAAATAGATTAAATACTTTTTGTCCAATAGAGAACAAACTCTGGGCCATATTATCAAGAACGGCGATAACATTATCGCTGCTTTAGCGGCAGGAAACTGCCGCTAAAGTGGCGATAAGGGGCTTGATAATATGCCCTATAGAATTCCAATAGAAGCCCAGGTTCTGGTGTGAAGGACATCTTATCAAGCCCCTTATCGCCGTTCTTGATAATATGGCCCTCTGTCTCTTCCTCCTTAAGGCATGAGGTGCTACAGGGCTCATCTCTCAGCCCTATTCTTTTTAATATCCACATGTCAGCCTTGACAGCTGTAGTAATTCTTTTAGATTCAATTAAAGATCTGATGCAGACAACACCCAAATAATTGTCTCAATAACTGACAATGTGGAAAAAATTGGAAACTTGGATAAAGGACAATTGTTTCAAATTTAATTGGGGATAAAACCGAGATCTTAGTCTTCGGTAAGCTTTCACGGACTTGGTCCCCAGTTGGTGGCCAGAAGAAATGGACTCCTCCCCTCACCCAGATAAATCTAAAAGTAATCTAGAAGTGACTTTTGATGACCCATTGTAATTCTCGGGTCAGATCAATAATTTTGTTGCTGTTTTTTGCTCCTCCTGCAAAATCTTTCCTCGCCTACCTGTAACAGTTCATAAAATGATGGCCCAAGCTCTGATATCTTTGAGACTAAATAATGCTACTCCCTGTGCCTGTGCCTACCGTCCTGCATTCTCAGCGGCCCCCAGACAGCTCAGAATGCAGCTGCTAGACTCGCCAACATTCTGAAGCAGAATTCTAGACAGAATCCTATCACCCCTTTTATGACTCTAGTGCACTGGCTTCCTGTGCAGAAACATATCGTGTTTAAATCCTTGTTTACCCTCTAGAAAGCTTTACATTTCAAGAGCCCTTCTTACCAAAGGAAAAAATGTCTTCTTCAGTTTCCAGGGAGACAGAGGGGCATATTAGCAAGAAGAGGCGATAATCATCGCTAACCCTGCTTAGCGTGATTTTTTTATCGCTGGCTATCGCTGGAATATATCGCCACGCTAACGCTGTATTAGCAACGATTAGCGCTATGGCGATGAATATTCCAGCGATAGCGAGGAAATGGGCCAACATCGCTGAAAAACCAGCGATGTTGCATGGAGAAGGGAGAACACCTTGCTGATACGACCCTGTGGTCGTATCAGCATAATCCAACCCCCATGTTAGGTATGGCTAACACCTGCTAATTGCAGGTGTTAAATAAATGGCGATGACCCCGGTTAGCGCGACTTTTCACGTCGCTAACTGGGGCCATGGCCACCTTGCTAATAGGCGATAGGCCTGTTAGCGAGTGTTTCCCAGGTTTGTTCGGCGGGAACGCCCACTTTGCATGTCATTAGCGATAAATATCGCTGACATGCAAAGCGGTAAAAAAACGGGCGCTAATGCCCGCAAACTGTCGCTAACTGCTGTTAGAGACAGTTTGCTGATAGGGCGATATAAATATCGCCGCTTTAGCGGCAAAAAGTGCCGCTAAAGCGGCGATAGTGCCCTTGCTAATATGCCCCTTATTTCGTTCATTCATTATGGTATTGCAACACTGCTGTGTTAGGATGGCATATGTGGATGGTGCTTTTTAAGATGTTTTTCAATTAACAAATACTGTTTTGCTTGAATCCTGAACACTTTGCAACAAAAGAATTTCACTGCACTTTACAGGACCATGTTTTTGTATACTTGGCGGGACTAGGGCCAAACTAGACCTGACTCTATCTTGAAATTTGACATGGCTGCGTTTTAATTTCTTTGCTCTTTACACACAGCAAAATGTACACTGAAGAAATGCTTTCTTATGATCTTGTTCTTCGTGAGCCTCGGCCTTTCAGAATGTAACTGTTCAATGTTTTTCCTGTTTGATTTAGTGGGGCTATTCATTATACGAGTCTGACATTGTTTTGTTTGAAACTCGATTTCTAGTGTCAAATCCATGACATTAGGTCAAGAGGGGTCCAATTATTACTCATTTAGGGGATGGTGTTAAGATGGTGTTATGTAGTCTTGCCTTTTATAGTGAATTGTGAATTCACTGAGCCTATGTTGCATTCTTCCTCGCCTTATGCTGATGATGGAGCAAGGTTTCAAAAATGAAACTTGCTTGTACGCAATCTTCCTTATAGTATTCCTCATAGTATTAATTTATTAAACTTGTATTGTCAAAACTAAACTTTGCATTCACAAACACAAGAGGGACAGACGCTTGCTTATGTGTTTTACTAATGAATAACGCTTGTCTGTAATCCAAAATGTCCGCTAAAGCGCGGGAACCTCAATGCGCATGTCGCAACCTGATCACATGGTGTGACGTCTTTCTTCGCTTGGTGGGAAACTTCTGCTTCTGCGCAGTGTGCACTAAAATGGCCGCTAAATGTTTTCACATGCTTTAGCTTGCTCTCATGTCATTATTAAATTGTCGTTTTCTTAATGCTACTAATGCAGGATAGTATTATAATTAATTGGGAATAGAGTAGGGAAAGTGGGCATACGGTGAAACATTTTATTTGTGATTTTAATATTTTCTTCTTGCACTTTTAGTAATTCGTAAACTTGGGCCTGGGTTGGTAACTTGAAACTCGAGAGACAGATGGTTCTGCGCATGTGTCCTGTGTGCCTACCAAGTGAAGTCAACTTGGACGTCTTCCAAGGCCATGACCCATTGGCCGAAGATGCTGTGCTTCATGTTTCCAAAGGACAAAAATGATACTTTTCCCCTGTAAAATGTATAACATTTGTCATGAGACGGGTGGGAAATAAAGTGAATGTATTAATCTGAAGGGGAGGGAACGTAAAGACAATAGGCTTTACAATTTAGGCCAAATCGATATGGTGCGAGAATCCACCCCCTGTCCCTGTCCAATCAGAAGTAGTGGTCCCATATTTTAGCAACATTAAGGGGAGGTACATGGGCGTAGAAGGGTATAATAGAATATAGCATTAGTTAATTAGTCAGAGCATGCTTTCACGGAGCACAGGAGAGCGGAGATGCTGACAGGAAGAGCTCCAGACCGCTAAGCTGATCGATTGCAGACTGAATCCCTGTCCAGAAGAGGTCCTGAGGAGGGGGCGGCGGAGTCCATTAGAAGGAAGGCACGGGAGAATCGAGAGAAGTCGAGTATCAGAGAGGGGAACGGCGCAGGCGTCGTTGTAGAGAGGTCACCGGTCCTGTCCTGATCCTGGAAGAAGTCTTTGCTCTTCATCCTTCCTGGGTCCTATCTTTTCCAACTCCTTGGCCAAGGGGCTTGGTTCTCGCATTTAGGTAACTATACTGAAACCTTTAGTTGCGCTGCTGTCTCTATCTTCTCCTCTTCCTTAAACACCGTCATTTATTAGCAAAATCATTTCTATGCTTTTTCTTGGGTATTTCAATCAAGTACCGTGTTTTCTGTATTTTACTCTGCTAAAACTTTAGATAAACATTTTAAAACTTCCTGACTCAGTGGTTATTTCAGGATTATGTACTATAATGAATGTCACTCATTTTAAACTTCCCAATTAGCAAAGGATCCATTGGTAAGTTATTACTCTTCAATCAGAAGGTAATTGGTAGCAGGGACTTTGATAAAAGAGTACATCTGACACCCAGCGTAAGTATTAGTGTAGTGTGAATGTATGGGCCCAAGTGAGTATATGGTGTATGAATGTTGTTGGCTAATATTGCGCTGGATCACTGACACTGTGGTTTTGATGTGTATTTTCCTATAAAAGGGCTCATAATTGGAGGTGAGTCAGAGTTTTTCTCTAATTCTTGGGGACCAGATCTATACGCTCAATTTATTGGATTCAAATTCATGCTGCACCCGATTGAGCTTCATGCTAATTTCCTATATGTTAATGAATATTTAACTATATTTTGCCTTCTGGACTGATACAAAATGTTCAATATATATTTGTGGCTTCTAACTTTTACTTTATTCAAAAAGGCTTATTTGATTGACTATGCTGCTTGCTCAATTTACTATTCGATCCTGTAAGGGGCGCATTTTCTCATACGTTCTTGAGGCCCTGATCATGCACGGATGCTTTGTCTCAGATAATCAAAGACAGCATCAACAGTATCTTTCCTCATTGACTCAATATGATCCACCCACTGTGATACATCAACCAATATAGCAGCTTTGGTGAAATGTGAGTCCACTAGTCAGTCATGCTTCTCAGTAATTGTCGAAAACAACATGATTGGTTTGCCCGTGAGATGTCCACCTCATCCGCACTGACCCTCTGAAATGATCCAGCAGGCAGAAAGTGGAGTGCAGCCGGTATTTTAAAATGTGCATGGGATGGCCTGGGATTAGGTTGTAGGTGAAGTAAGTTCCCACTGCCTGCAATCATGTCAAGAATGACATCTAGTGAAAAGGGATGCCTAGAGCCTACAGTTCCTTGGACATCCCAAAGATATTGATATTCTGCCTGTATAGCTTCTTTCTCATCTTTGAGTAATTATTTCTCCACTGGCGTGGTGCGGTGACAAAGACATTTATCAACATGGTGAAAAGCTTGTTTGGTCTGTGATTTGCTTTCTCATGTGTGGGGCAGTGTGATTCTTAGAGATGGTAGAGCCTTTCATATGGTGATGGGAATGGCAGAGACATGAGTGTGGAATCACTTACCCTGTGCATTAACAGCATGTTGAAGATGTTACTGTATGTATTATCTGCAGCTCTACAAATTCTATCTACATTTACTGTTTTGTGCCTGAGTTTTCACCGGAAATACAATAATGCATTAAAAAAAACAAAGCACTTATTTTAGAACATGAAAATATTTTTCCTGTAAAATTCCTATTTTTCTTAAAATCCCATCCCTTCTCTAACACTTACCGCACTACCCTATGCTATCCTGTCCACATTCTCTTTATCCTCTCATTGCTTAATTCTAGGATATTATTTTCTGCAAAGATTTGGTCATTTTATCCTATATTCCAGTTAAAGATGGTTCATTAACTGTTTGTAAAGAGATTACCCATATCTTTTTACAGCGTGTTAATACATTGGTAAAGTTTTTTTAGTAAAAATGAAAACACAAAAATATAAAATAAAGTGACATTCAAAACAAAGAAGTCAGGCTACATTGACAGCTGGTGGCAAGTATCATTCATCTGTCATAAAAAGCAGTTGAAATTTGTGACCAGTCCTTTTACGTACAGAAACATTTCTGGAGAACTGACTTATGTACTAATAGGTTGGTTCACAAAACAAGGGATACAAATATGCTGCAATCAAATCTGCCCAATTAATATTCATTCGATAGGTCGCTAATTGTGCCTCACTATGAATGACCACAAACATATGATGGTGGCCTGCAGCGATCAGCAGGTCACTATGAATGTGATTGCTTTTAAATAATAAAAACTTTTTTTTAAAAACAAAAAGAAAAGCTGGCAAATGTGTTCAAAGGAAACAGGGCTGCTTTTAAAAAATATTTTTTTTTTTACAAGTTTCAATGAAAGCTGGCATTGGTCATCTGGACTACTGCCAGTTTACTCCACCCAGACCTTTTAACCCAATTCACAAAGTGGAAGGGGTCCAAACGAGAGCTCTTTCCTTTTTGGAAATAAGGTACCACTGCAACTTGGGACCAGAATTCTTGTCACAAACCATTGATGCATCTGATACTGATTCGGAATTTAGAAGGGTGTCGAAAACGCATCCCTCCCAATAGTGAATCTGTATCCAGTCACAAACCCATTCTAGGAGTCTTTGAAACTTTACCAACTCCTAAAAATGGTTTAGCATATAGTAAAAAAATGTTTTAGCAGTCACATATCCATACATGTAATGCATCATTTCATACATATGGCCCTTAGCAATGATATTTACAAATACTGAAAAGTGCTAAAAAAAATTGTCACTAGTTTAGCAGTGGAAACTGGCATTTTTCACTGGTTTGTCAATCCAAATTGGTGAAAACATTGCATCAACACTGATTACGCCTATGCACTCCGTCCCTGCTTGCATTTAATCGATGCAGTGACATGCCTCCTTCCATCACACAAATGATATTTTTACCATTACAAAGTTTATGTAGGCTTTACAAAATTAAAATGTTTTTTACTTCAATTAATGATTCATAATGCAATTTTATCATGAACACGGATGTTTTCCTGAGATTTATGAATGGGTAGTGTAACATAATTATATGTGAGACATATTAACGATATGTTTAGTAAACCTCACATCCTCCGATAAAGTGTTGTGCAATGCATTATATTTCAGCTAGATCCCTGCTGACTACGAATAATTTGACCGCCCTGGAGATGAACTGTTGTATCTAGGCAACAGACTAGCAAACTCATGGGGCCATATTTATGACCTGGTTTGCATCACTCTTGCACCACGCAATGTGTTGCAAGAGCGACGCAAACCTTAAGTTAGATTTTGAAGCCACTTGGGTGACATATATGTAATAAAAGGCAATTTTAAGTGTTGGCAAGGGATTATTTTGCCAAGTCGAATTGGCTGTTTAAAACTGCATGTAGGCTGTAATGGCAGGCCTGGGACATGTTCTAAGGAGCTACTTAAGTGGGTAGCCAGTTGTTACTCTATCATTTGTTTCATGTACTACTCTCATTGCTTTTTTACCCAACATCATAGGGTATAAGCATTTTTTGAATTTATTACCATGTTCCAATATGGCCGTCGTGCACAATGGTTAATAACGCCTCCATGCAAATGAAGGAACACCTTCCCATGATAGAGCTGGTGCTACATGTGTGCCAGCACTATCAGTATTACAGAAGGGGATGCACAAGCATCTGCGGCCCCTCATGCAATACCATTGTGCCCAGGAGTGCACAAAGCAGGCGCACACGCCTGTTGCACCCCGAGGGCACAATGTATAATACTCCCCCAGAAAGGGTTATGCCACGGAGGCAGTTGAACTCTTGCTACACCATAATCCTAGATTTGCAGCTCAAAATGCACAATGCTTTAAGACAAGGTGCAGCACTACACAACATTCCCAAAACACGTGCATTCATTCATTTATGACAAAATTCATCTATGGAAATATGTCATCGAAAAGGCCGTCAACACCCAGCTAGCAAACTTCAATGAAGCTAACAACATCCTGGACATCTCCCAATCCAAATTCTGAAGAAACTACAGCACAGAGACCACCCTACTTGCCACCACCGATGACATCTTCTCCCTCTTCGACCAGGGCAAAACAGCAGCCCTCATCCTCCTGGACCTCTCAGCTGCATTTGACACCGTCTCCCACCGCATCCTAGCCACCAGACTCCACGACGCCGGCATCCGCGGCACTGCTCTCGACTGGATACGCTCCTTCCTCACCAACAGAACTCAGCTGGTCAGACTCCCTCCCTACCTCTCAGAACCGTCAGAGACCAACTGTGGAGTGCCCCAGGGCTCCTCCCTCAGCCCCACCCTCTTCAACGTCTACATGGCCCCCCTCGCAACCATCTTCATGTACCATAGGCTCAACATCATCTCTTACGCCGACGACACCCAGCTGATCCTATCCTGCACCAACGAACGCAACATCACTAAACACAACTTCCAAGAAGCGATCAAAGCCGTTGCCACCTGGATGAGAAACAGCTGCCTTAAACTCAACTCAAAAAATACAGAAGTCCTCATCCTTGGCTCCACCCCCTCCGCATGGAATGACTCCTGGTAGCCCTCCACCCTCGGAAATCCTCCAACCCGAAAGACCACGCACAAAACCTCAGCATCATACTAGACTCATCGCTCATAATGAATCGCCAGATCAACGCCATATCCTCGACCTGCTTTAACACCCTCCGCATGCTTCGAAAGACTTTCAGATGGATCCCAACCGAATCCAGAAAAACTGCCACGCATGCACTCATCAGCAGCAGATTGGACTACGTCAATGCTCTCTACACCGGAACCAACTAGAAACTCATTCTCAAACTTCAGACTGTCCAGACCGCCACACCAGACTGATCATTGACATCCCCCATCACATCATCATTCAACACCTCTGCGATCTCCACTGGCTTCCACTCGAAAAAAGAATAACCTTCAAACTCCTCACCCATGCATACAAGGCCCTTCACAATACTGGACCCGCATACCTGAACAGCCGCCTCTCCTTCTACGTACCCAAAAGAAACCTCGGATCGGCCCAGCTCTCTCTGACCAATGTCCCACATATCAACATGAACAGAATGGGAGGAAAGTCCTTCTCCTACCTCGCAGCCAAAGCCTGGAACACACTCCGCCTCCACCTGCGGCAATCTCAAACATTGCCCCAGTTCAGGAAGGACCTCAAGACCTGGCTCTTTGGATGACCCCAGCACTCAACGGAGCCGCCCCCTTTCGCCCCCAGCGCCTTGAGACCGTCACGGGTGAGTAGTTGTGCTCTACCAACCCTGATTGATTGATTGATTGACTAAAACATAAGGAAGAATGCAGTTGAACAGTGAAACAGTAGACCCTTCTGATGCTCTCACGAAGATGCCACACGCACCTTGTGTGAGCACTCAGAAGGGTGATAATTTAGTTTCACTGTTGAACTGTAGTCTGCCCTATGTTTTTACATCACAGTTCCTTTAAAGAAATAGTACTATTAGCTTTACTTTTATACTGCCTCTCATATAATGGGTTTACATTGAACAAACTTCTTTGAGGACAAAGTGACAAATAGGATCCAATTGTTAGGTGTAACAACATTTTTAGACTTTGATACTTCTAAAACAAAGCTATTCAAACCGATTCAGCCCATGTCTACTTCCATTGCACAGACTTCCCATGTTGTAAGAGTTATGATAGACATCTATTTTGAAACATCCACACTTTCTTGTGAAATGTTGGTCTGCTCCATTTCAGCAACTGTGCTTTGGCTGCGCAAGAATATTTTTCCAACATTTATGCGTATCTCATTAAGACATGATCATTTACACTTCTGTCTCCAATAAACTAGAAAAGTAAAGAATTGTAATACAAATTTCTGGAATTCAATATTCACTATGCTTTAGTATTATGCGTATATTTTTGATCTATTGATACCAATGGTCATGCACACAGGGAAGTAATTGCCTTTGTTTTACTCTTTTTTCATGCAGAGGATATATGTATAGAGAGTAGCGGTATGGCTACATTGAGGTTGAAGCAGATACCATTTATGTAAAGAATAATGACACTTTCTGTAATGTCCAAAATAAGTCTGAAATAAATTGGCCCAATTTTAGACAATACCAACCCTATGGAGGAGTGAGACGCTATGATTAGGTAAGAACCCTCAACCTCCCAAAATATCTGAAGTAATTACACTATGGAGGGTTAACCTATGTTTTCAAATCCTGTTTTGTTCCGCGAGATAGTTGTGTGTCCAATAGTATATATCTTCAGAGTATGAGATCAACACTCAGGTGAATCAGTGTGATCAGCACATCTCTGGGTTATTTTTGTTGGGTCCTCACCCGCAGGTACCACCTGTGCCCTGCTTTATCATCGACTCACACCCTACTCACGTAGTGTGGGTGGGCAGGCTCAACTCATTTGTAAACGGAGCTCTTAAGCTACAGCCTAGGGACTAAGAGTGAGTTAAAATTGCCTGCCGGATTCTGATACCTTATTTAATCAGAAGGTCATTTTGCAAGGTTAAAAACAACAGTTAGAAGTCACAGGAGTACAATGGTTTAGATGTCTGGGGCCGTTGTACCCCTGTGACATCTCACTGTAGTGTAATTACTTCCAATTTTCGATGAGACAATAGTAGTCCAACAGATCAACTGCTTTACTATAAATTACTTTGCGGGTAAGCTAAAGAGCGTAAATGTTTAGATAAATTTAGGTAAGGATAAGTCACCAGCAAAGTTTGCTAGATAATGGGATCCTAATGTTCATACTTTAGCAACCATTCATTCAAGTACATTTCTAAACTTGAATCTACAGCAGAAATATATTTCTGTGAGCAAGATAGTCAGATTTTCTTGCTATATAGTGTCCAATGATGTCACTACCTAAATTTGCTAGTCATGGTTGTCAAAGAGGCTGCTGTTTAAAAAGTATATTACAAAAAGGAGCTGCTTTGTACTATTGAAACCATTGCTCCTATTGGGCAAAAAACTATGATGATATGAAACTGGAAACACAAGCCCCTTGAGGCACCACTTGTTGCACTCCTGTACTGATTTTCTATTCTCCCGCTGTGCCTCTTCCTATCACTTAATTTAAAAATAATGCATCAATTCCTATCTCACTGGCCAACAACTGATGCTGGTATTCCAAGTAAAGCAAACACAAGGGGATGATGGACTGAGCGCTGACACCTTTCAGACACTCACCCCCAGTGACAGATCTGATTGAATCCATCATCGTTCTTTAGCTTACTTTGCCACCCCAGTTCAGACTCAGCTATATGCAAACCAGTCTTGACCCTGTGCCTCGTGGGAACAGTCCAGCCTGAACTGCCAAGCCAGGTCTTCCCTGGACTGGAAACAAGCAACCTGGGACCAGTTTCGGGGTAACACCCCTCATTAGCTAGGCTAACTTGAATCCAGTGGCAAAGTGAGCAAGGGACCCACGTCTGGGCATAAGCTGCCAACTTAGGGCAAACAAAGCAAACACAAGGAGATGATGGACGGAAAGCTGAAACCTTTCAGACACTCACCCTCAGTCACAGATCTGGGTTGAATCCATCATCGTTCTTCAGCTCACTTCGGCACGCCAGTTCAGACCCATGTATATGCAAATCAGTCTTGACCCTGTGCCTCGTGGGAACAGTCCAGCCCAAACTGCCAAGCCAGGTCTTCCTTGAACCGGAAAAAAGCAACCTGGGACCGGTTTCGGGGTAACACCCCTCATCAGCCAGGCTAGCTTGAATCCAGTGGCAAAGTGAGCAAAGGACCCACGTCTGGGCATACCATGCCAAGTTAGGATGAACAAAGCAAACACAAGGAGATGATGGACGGAGCGCTGAAACTTTTCAGACACTCACCCCTAGTCACAGATCTGGGTTAAATCCATCATCGTTCTTTAGCTTACTTCGCCACCCCAGTTCAGACCCAGCTATATGCAAATCAGTCTTGACCCTGTGCCTCGTGGGAACAGTCTAGCCTGAACTGCCAAGCCAGGTCTTCCCTTGACCGGAAACAAGCAACCTGGGACCGGTTTTGGGGTAATACCCCTCATCAGCCAGGCTAGCTTGAATCAAGTGACAAAGTGAGCAAGGGACCCACGTCTGGGCATACCCTGCCAACTTAGGGCGAACAAAGCAAATACAAGGAGATGATGGACGGAACACTGAAACTTTTCAGACACTCACCCCCAGTCACAGATTTGGGTTGAATCCATCATCGTTCTTTAGCTCACTTCGCCACCCCAGTTCAGACCCAGCTATATGCAAATCAGTCTTGTCCCTGTGCCTCGTGGGAACAGTCCAGCCCGAACTGCCGAGCCAGGTCTTCCCTGGACCGGAAACAAGCAGCCTGGGACCGGTTTCGGGGTAACACCCCTCATCAGCCAGGCTAGCTTGAATCCAGTGGCAAAGTGAGCAAGGGACCTACGTCTGTGCATACCCTGCCAACTTAGGGCGAACAAAGTAAACACAAGGAGATGATGGATGGAGCGCAGAAACTTTTCAGACACTCACACCAAGTCACAGATCTGGGTTGAAACCATCATCGTTCTTTAGCTCACTTACCCACCCCAGTTCAGACCCAGCTATATCCAAATCAGTCTTGACCCTGTGTCTTGTGGGAACAGTCCAGCCCGAACTGCCAAGCCAGGTCTTCCCTGGACTGGAAACAAGCAACCTGGAACCAGTTTCGGGGTAACACCCTTCATCAGCCAGGCTAGCTTGAATCCAGTGGCAAAGTGAGCAAGGGACCCACGTCTGGGCATGCCCTGCCAAATTAGGGCAAACAAAGCAAACACAAGGAGATGATGGACGGAGCGCTGAAACTTTTCAGACACTCACCCCCAGTCACAGATCTGGGCTGAATCCATCATCGTTCTTTAGCTCAGTTATCCACCTCAGTTAAAACCCAGCTATATGCAAATTAGTTTTGACCCTGTGCCTCGTGGGAACAGTCCAGCCCGAACTGGCAAGCCAGGTCTTCCCTGGACCGGAAACAAGCAACCTGGGACCGGTTTCGGGGTAACACCCCTCATCAGCCTGGCTAGCTTTAATCCAGTGACAAAGTGAGCAAGGTACCCATGGCTGGGCATACCCTGCCAACTTAGGGCGAACAAAGCAAACACAAGGAGATGATGGATGGAAAGCTGAAACTTTTCAGACACTCACCCCCAGTCACAGATCTGGGTTGAATCCATCATCATTCTTTAGCTCACTTTGCAGGCCCATTTCAGACCCATCTATATGCAAATCAGTCTTGACCCTGTGCCTCAAGGGAACAGTCCAGCCTGAACTGCCAACCCAGGTCTTCCCTGGACAGGAAACAAGCAACATGGGACCGGTTTTGGGGTAACACCCCTCATCAGCCAGGCTAGCTTGAATCCAGTGGCAAAGTGAGCAAGGGACCCACTTCTGGGCATACCCTGCCAAATTAGGGCAAACAAAGCAAACACAAGGAGATGATGGATGGAGTGCTGAAACTCTTCAGACACTCTCCCCCAGTCACAGATCTGGGTTGAATCCATCATTGTTCTTTAGCTCACTTCGCCACCCCCGTTCAGACCCAGTTATATGCAAATCAGTCTTGACCCTGTGCCTCGTGGGAACAGTCCAGCCCGAATAGCCGAGCCAGGTCTTCCCTGGAACGAAAACAAGCAACCTGGGACTGGTTTTGGGGTAACACCTCTCATCAGCCAGGCTAGCTTGAATCCAATGACAAAGTGAGCAAGGGACCCACGGCTGGGCATACCCTGCCAACTTAGGGCTAACAAAGCAAACACAAGGAGATGATGGACGGAAAGCTGAAACTTTTCAGACACCCACCCCAGTCACAGATCTGGGTTGAATCCATCATCTTTCTTTAGCTCACTTTGCCACCCAGTTCAGACCCAGCTATATCCAAATCAGTCTTGACCCTGTGTCTTGTGGGAACAGTCCAGCCCGAACTGCCAAGCCAGGTCTTCCCTGGACTGGAAACAAGCAACCTGGCACCTGTTTTGGTGTAACACCCCTCATCAGCCAGGCTAGCTTGAATCCAGTGGCAAAGTGAGCAAGGGACCCACTTCTGGGCATACCCTGCCAAATTAGGGAAAACAAAGCAAACACAAGGAGATGATGGATGGAGCACTGAAACTTTTCAGACACTCACCCCCAGTCACAGATCTGGGTTGAAACCATCATCGTTCTTTAGCTCACTTAGCCACCCCAGTTCAGACCCAGCTATATGCAAATCAGTCTTGACCCTGTGTCTTGTGGGAACAGTCCAGCCCGAACTGCCAAGCCAGGTCTTCCCTGGACCGGAAACAAGCAACCTGGAACCGGTTTCGGGGTAACACCCCTCATCAGCCAGACTAGCTTGAATCCAGTGGCAAAGTGAGCAAGGGACCCACGTCTGGGCATGCCCTGCCAAATTAGGGCAAACACAAGCAGATGATGGACGGAGCGCTGAAACTTTTCAGACACCCACCCCCAGTCACAGATCTGGGCTGAATCCATCATCGTTCTTTAGCTCAGTTATCCACCTCAGTTCAGACCCAGCTAAATTCAAATTAGTTTTTACCCTGTGCCTCATGGGAACAGTCCAGCCCGAACTGCCAAGCCAGGTCTTCCCTGGACTGGAAAAAGGCAACCTGGGACCGGTTTTGGGGTAACACCCCTTATCAGCCTGGCTAGCTTGAATCCAGTGGCAAAGTGAGCAAGGGACCCACTTCTGGGCATACCCTGCCAAATTAGGGCAAACAAAGCAAACACAAGGAGATGATGGATGGAGCGCTGAAACTTTTCAGACACTCACCCCCAGTCACAGATCTGGGTTGAAACCATCATCGTTCTTTAGCTCACTCAGCCACCCCAGTTCAGACCCAGCTATATGCAAATCAGTCTTGACTCTGTGTCTTGTGGGAACAGTCCAGCCCGAACTGCCAAGCCAGGTCTTCCCTGGACTGGAAAAAGGCAACCTGGGACCGGTTTTGGGGTAACACCCCTTATCAGCCTGGCTAGCTTGAATCCAGTGGCAAAGTGAGCAAGGGACCCACTTCTGGGCATACCCTGCCAAATTAGGGCAAACAAAGCAAACACAAGGAGATGACGGACGGAGCGCTGAAACTTTTCAGACACTCACCCCCAGTCACAGATCTGGGCTGAATCCATCATCGTTCTTTAGCTCAGTTATCCACCTCTGTTCAGACCCAGCTATATGCAAATTAGTTTTGACCCTGTGCCTCGTGGGAACAGTCCAGCCCAAACTGCCAAGCCAGGTCTTCCCTTGACCGGAAATAAGCAACCTGGGACCGGTTTCGGGGTAACACCCCTCATCAGCCTGACTAGGTTGAATCCAGTGACAAAGTGAGCAAGGGACCCACGGCTGGGCATACCCTGCCAACTTAGGGCGAACAAAGCAAACACAAGGAGATGATGGACGGAAAGCTGAAACGTTTCAGACACTCACCCCCAGTCACAGATCTGGGTTGAATCCATTATCATTCTTTAAATTACTTTGCCAGCCCATTTCAGACCCATCTATATGCAAATCAGTCTTGACCCTGTGCCTCATGGGAACAGTCCAGCCCGAACTGCCAAGCCAGGTCTTCCCTGGACTGGAAACAAGCAACCTGGGACCGTTTTGGGGTAACACCCCTCATCAGCCAGGCTAGCTTCAATCCAGTGGCAAAGTGAGCAAGGGACCCACTTCTGGGCATACCCTGCCAAATTAGGGCAAACAAAGCAAACACAAGTAGATGATGGATGGAGTGCTGAAACTTTTCAGACACTCACCCCCAGTCACAGATTTGGGTTGAATCCATCATCGTTCTTTAGCTCACTTCGCCACCCCAGTTCAGACCCAGCTATATGCAAATCAGTCTTGACCCTGTGCCTCGTAGGAACAGTCCAGCCCGAACTGCCAAGCCAGGTCTTTCCTGGACCGGAAACAAGCAACCTGGGACCGGTTTCGGGGTAACACCCCTCATCAGCCAGGCTAGCTTGAATCCAGTGGCAAAGTGAGCAAGGGACCAACGTCTGGGCATACCCTGCCAACTTAGGGCGAACAAAGCAAACACAAGGAGATGATGGATGGAACGCTGAAACTTTTCAGACACTCACCCTCAGTCACAGATCTGGGTTGAATCCATCAGTGTTCTTTAGCTCACTTCGCCACCCCAGTTCAGACCCAGTTATATGCAAATCAGTCTTGACCCTGTGCCTCGTGGGAACAGTCCAGCCCGAACTGCCGAGCCAGGTCTTCCCTGGACCAGAAACAAGCAACCTGGGACTAGTTTTGCGGTAACACCCCTCATCAGCCAGGCTAGCTTGACTCCAGTGACAAAGTGAGCAAGGGACCCACGGCTGGACATACCCTGCCAACTTAGGGTGAACAAAGCAAACACAAGGAGATGATGGACGGAAAGCTGAAACTTTTCAGACACTCACCCCCAGTCACAGATCTGGGTTGAATCCATCATCAATCTTTAGCTCACTTTGCCACCCCAGTTCAGACCCATCTATATGCAAATCAGTCTTGACCCTGTGCCTCATGGGAACAGTCCAGCCCAAGCTGCCAAGCCAGGTCTTCCCTGGACTGGAAACAAGCAACCTGGGACCGGTTTCGGGGTAACACCCCTTATCAGCCTGGCTAGCTTGAATCCAGTGGCATAGTGAGCAAGGGACCCACTTCTGGGCATACCCTGCCAAATTAGGGCAAACAAAGCAAACACAAGGAGATGATGGATGGAGCGCTGAAAGTTTTCAGACACTCACCCCCAGTCACAGATCTGGGTTGAAACCATCATTGTTCTTTAGCTCACTTAGCCACCCCAGTTCAGACTCAGCTATATGCAAATCAGTCTTGACCCTGTGTCTTGTGGGAACAGTCCAGCCCGAACTGCCAAGCCAGGTCTTCTCTAGACCGGAAACAAGCAACCTGGAACCGGTTTCAGGGTAACACCCCTCATCAGCCAGGCTAGCTTGAATCCAGTGGCAAAGTGAGCAAGGGATCCACATCTGGGCATGCCCTGCCAAATTAGGACAAACAAAGCAAACACAAGGAGATGATGGACGGAGCGCTGAAACTTTTCAGACACTCACCCCCAGTCACAGATCTGGGCTGAATCCATCATCGTTCTTTAGCTCAGTTATCCACCTCAGTTCAGACCCAGCTATATGCAAATTAGTTTTGATCCTGTGCCTCGTGGGAACAGTCCAGCCCGAACTGCCAAGCCAGGTCTTCCCTGGACTGGAAACAAGCAACCTGGGACCGGTTTCGGGGTAACACCCCTCATCAGCCTGGCTAGCTTGAATCCAGTGGCAAAGTCAGCAAGGACCCACGTCTGGGCCTAGCCTGCCAACTTAGGGCGAACAAAGCAAACACAAGGAGATGATGGATGGAGTGCGGAAACATTTCAGACACTCACCCACAGTGCTTTCTCGCCCTAAGTACGCCGGGTTTGCCCAGACGTGGGTCCCAGGCTCACTGTGCCACTGGATTCAAGCTAGCCTGTCTGATGAGGGGTGATGCCTCGAAACCGGACCCAGGATGCTTGTTTCTGGTCCAGGGAGGACCTGGCTTGGCAGTTCAGGCTGGACTGTTCCTATGAGGCACAGGGTCAAGATTGATTTGCATATGGCTAGGTCTGAACTGAGGTGGCATGGTGAGCAAAAGAACGATGCATTTAACCCAGATCTCTTGACTGGGGGGTCAATGTTTGATTTGCTCTGCATTCCGTCCATCATTTGTGTGTCGTTTGTGTTCCAAGTAAAGCAGGGAATAAAGGGTCTTGTGACAGATTTTAAAGCTATCCTAGAATGATACTTCAGCTTTCCAGCTGCTCAATGCCAGAACGTTGGTCATACAAAAACAAAGTTGGTTTGGCATGGAATTCCCTGTGTTGCTGCCCACTAGATATTACCTGATGCTGCTGTTGGATGTAAATCTTCAGTGGTGTGAAACAAGTGTTTCAAGTGCCTGGAGTTGACTCTTGCTGTTGTGTTGGATAGATGTTCAGCTTTCCCAATGCTCTTTACTGGAGCCTACTATCCATCATCTTCCTAAAATCCAAATTAGGCTGATAAAATTCATCAACATACACACATAAAGCACAATAGATTTGCCTTGGTCATGTCAGAGCAGTGGGTTAAGAGAGGGTGTTGTGTCACCGAAGAATTTACCACATGGTTTGAAAGCTTGAAACCACTTCATAAGCCATCACTGTGAACTAATGCTGCCAAATGATGGTACACCACTGCTTGGAATGGGGGCTGTGCAATAACATGTAACTAATCCTAAGCCGTCAGAAGTAATGACAAGCAAATCTAACACTTTGGTTTCTTGTTGTCAGGCAGGGCTCCGTAAACAGTGAGTAAAGTGAAAGTGAATTAAATTTCAATCAATAAGCCTGGTTTTTCTCTAAATCTTTTTACCCTATTTATCACTTCTAATCTGTTTGGCAATACACAGAGGGTGGTTGGCCACGGGGGCCTAGTGTAGCATTCACGATAAAAAGACAGCAGACTTGTGAAGAGTGCAGCTGAAGTTTATTCTCATCAAAGGATCCCATCCACCAGCTGGGCACGCAGTACCAACTGTCTTCACATCCAAGCATACACTAAGCAACAACTCTATGACATATTAAAATTCTAATCAATGATGTATCTAGAGCATACAAGAACAGTGGGGAATAGGGACAATAGCCATAGAGAGGAGAACTAAGAGATATCACACATCTCCCTCCTTTGACAAACTATATACATGACACAACAGCAAGGAGAACAGCAATTATACATAATCATTAAGATAGCTGGGACGTTTAATCAGTCTTGAAGATTGACGAGCATGTACCAAAACATCCCTGTTTTGAGGAATGTTGTTACTAGGAGAAGAAGCAAGATCAAAAGAATTTGAACAACTCTTACCATCTTTAACACGTTCATCATCGATTTTACCCTTCAAAACCACCACTCTGTTAAGGTTCCATATGCGATGATCCTGTGTTTTCACAGCATTGTTAAAAGCCTTGATGACCAACATAGGCTTTCGGTACTTGGTAGTATTGCCACTAAGGAAACCAGGACGTTTAATGGCCACCCAATCTCCCACCTTTACCACTGTTTTCTTTACAGACTTTTTTGAATCAAAATACATCTTTCTTTGCAGAGCCTTAAGCTCCTCTCTCGACTGCACTTCCTCACCACTAAAACCCTGATCTTTACCTTTGGACATGCAATAGTTGTTGACCCAAGAAGGTTCGAGACGAGTGTTGGGAACTCTACCACGAAAGAGTAAGAAAGGAGTCTTTCCAGTGGTGGAATGAGGTGTCAACCTGTACTCCTCAATCTTCTTGAGAACCTCCCCTTTCCATTCAAGAAACAAGGATTTCACCATGGTAATGGTCTCTTTCAATACCCTGTTAAACCTCTCTACCATTCCATTTCCTTCAGGATGATAGAGAGCACAGGTTTTGTGGGATATACCGTTGGAGGAAAGAAACTCCTCCATTTCTTTAGAGACTAGCTGGACACCATTGTCAGATAAGATTGACCCTGGAATCCCCTCCCTGGAAAACAATTCTTTTAAACATTTAATGACACTTCCAGTATCAATGTTAGACAAGAAAAATACCTCCCGCCATCCAGAGTACATATCCACTATCACCAAAAGAAATACTTGAGAACCTCTATTGTGAATAGGACCCAAGATGTCCAATGCAACATCTTCCCAGGGACGTTTAGGACGTCTCCTCAACATCATGGGTTGTACCCTAGGAGACTTAGATTTGTCACTTAAAGTGCAAGGAATACACTCACGTATCTCTCTCTCTATGAACTTGTCCATGCCAGGCCACCAGTACATTGTGCGTAATCTCTCCTTAGTTTGAGTGATTCCAGCATGCGTGGCATGAGCTAAATCCACTAACTCCTTCCTGAGACTACTAGGAGGAATTAGTCTAGTACCACGAAATAGTAATCTCCTATCAACAGACAGTTCATGTCTCACATACCAAAAAGGTATCCCACTCTAGCACTTACCCAATTACCTTGCAGCAAAGACATCACCTCTTTAAGAGTAGTATCCTGTTCAACTTCTCCACACCACCTATCCTCTGTTACATGCCCATGATCTAACACACACACCCAGTCACTACCTGTACCTACATCCTCGCCATCACAATTCTCAACAGAGACAAGCCGTGAAAGAACATCTGCAATCTTGTTTTCCACACCTGGGATGTACTTAAGGGAAAAAGAATACTCTTGTAGTCCCATGATCCACTTGGTAATGCGACCCGAAATCAAGTCCAGACCCTTTTTATCAGAAATCTCAACCAAAGGTTTGTGGTCGGTTCTAACTTCAAAGTCTACACCCCACAAAAATTTCTTTAGTTTTTTTACCGCCCAGAAGACAGCAAGACATTCCCTTTCCACCACAGAATAACGAGTCTCTGGGTCTCTCAAACCCCGAGACAAGAACATGATGGTCTTCATACCTGATGAACCCTGCTGTTGCAGTACTGCCTCCAAGCCCTTCTCACTAGCATCCGTGGTAAGAATTGGTTTGAGCCTCGTGTCGAAACTCTGCAGAGAAGGAGCATTTTTTAAACTTTCTTTGACACAAGAAAACTCTCTTTCACACAGATCTGACCAATTATAACTCACACCTATTCGCAATAGAGATCTCATGTTTGTTGTTACCTCAGCAAAGTTTTTGACAAATTTCGCATAGTACTCAACCATGCCCAGAAATGTAATCAATTTTGCTTTGTTAGATGGGGAACTCATATTTTGAATGGTAGCCACCAGGTCTTCTTTTGGTTTAACTCCACCCCCAGTTATGTTGTGACCTAAGTAATTTATAGAATCTGATCGAAATTTACATTTTTCCATTTTTATGGTAAGGTTACATTCACATAAGCGTTGGATAACAGATTTCAATCGAGTATCATGTTTACTCACATTATTAGCAAATATGAGTATATCATCTTGATAGATGCAGACCCCAGCCAAATCTTTTAAAACATTTTCCATGACACACTGGAACACCGATGAGGCCGACACGAGACCAAAAGGCATCCTTATGAACCTAAAGGTACCAAATGGCCTGATGAATGCTGTTAAATCTCTGCAGGATTGTTCCAGTTCTATCTGATGATAAGCAGATGTTAAGTCAATTGTGCTAAAAACCTTTGCTCCTCCCAACAAAACAAGTAGTTCATTTATGTTTGGAAGGGGATATCTATCCACTATGACACTCTTGTTCAGTTGGCGCAAGTCTATGCATAAGCGTAAATTTCCGTTGGGCTTGCGCGTGGCAACCACCGGAGCTAGCCATTCAGTCCCTTCTACTTCTTCTATTATGCCATTCTTTTTAAGTTTATCAATTTCTTTCCCCATATCATCCCTAACAGATAATGGAACACTTCTAACCTTGCAGCAAACAGGAATAGAATTATCTCTCAATTTAATCTTATGTTGGTATCCTTTTAGACATCCCAACCCTTGTTTAAACACTTCAGGAAATTCCTTAGTGAGAGAATGGATGAATTCATCATTTCCAGACTTCTCAACAACAGACAAGTTATCCCTAATAAGAATGGGTGGATCTCAGTTGGGATCAAGATATACTCCTAAATCACCTTGATGTAACCAACTGATAATGCTATCTCCCTTTTTAGACACATAAATCTTTCCCGCAACCAATCTACTTTTGTATTCAATGGTCCCCAAGAAGTATCCATGTAACTTAATTGGCTCACCACCATAAGCCAACGGAACGAAGTCAGGTTTCAGAAGATTGATTTTGTTTTTAAGTTTGGATGTATAAAATGCATTCGAAACAATAGTTATTTTTGCTCCTGAATCAAACAGAACTCTTGTAGGTTCACCCTCGACAAAAATTTCATCAAAGGGGCAGGATTTTTTGTTAGTCGAATTTTGAATTTGAACAACTATTTGTCCACATTCAAAATCATCAAGACTAGTATCAGAATTATTTGATGGGTTGCAACATGGACAAGGTGAGGGAGGAATTATGGCTGCGTGACGAACCTACTCTGGATGAGGTTCTTAATGTTGCTAAGAGGATTGAACATTCTTTAAAGTGTGTGGCTGTCATCAAAAAGGAGGAGGTAAAGGATGCTAATGTTCAATGTGTTAAGGACAAAGGCTTTAAGTCTCAGGGAAAGGAAAAGGGAAAACATACTATAGAGAGAGGTAGAGCTACTGATAATATGATGCTCTTGAAATGTTATAGGTGTGATAGACCTGGTCACCTAGCCAATGACAGGAAATGTCCTGCATTGAGTCATGTGTGTTCTAAATGTAAAAAGAAAGGGCATTTTTCATCTGTGTGTAGAACTAGACCTGTACCCAGAGTGAAAAAAGTGGAGGTTTATGAAGAGAATAATTCTGATACTAGTCTTGATGATTTTGAATGTGGACAAATAAGTTACATGGATACTTCTTGGGGACCATTAAATACAAAAGTAGATTGGTTGCGGGAAAGATTGATGTGTCTAAAAAGGGAGATAGCATTATCAGTTGGTTACATCAAGGTGATTTAGGAGTATATCTTAATCCCAACTCAGATCCACCCATTCTTATTAGGGATAACTTGTATGTTGTTGAGAAGTCTGGAAATGATGAATTCATCCATTCTCTCACTAAGGAATTTCCTGAAGTGTTTAAACAAGGGTTGGGATGTCTAAAAGGATACCAACATAAGATTAAATTGAGAGATAAGTCTATTCCTGTTTGCTCCAAGGTCAGAAGTCTTCCATTATCTGTTAGGGATGATATGGAGAAAGAAATTGATAAACTTAAAAAGAATGGCATAATAGAAGAAGTAGAAGGGACTGAATGGCTAGCTCCGGTGGTTGCCGCGCGCAAGCCCAACGGAGATTTACGCTTAAGCATAGACTTGCGCCAACTGAACAAGAGTGTCATAGTGGATAGATATCCCCTTCCAAACATAAATGAACTACTTGTTTTGTTGGGAGGAGCAAAGGTTTTTAGCACAATTGACTTAACATCTGCTTATCATCAGATAGAACTGGAACAATCTTGCAGAGATTTAACAGCATTCATCACGCCATTTGGGTACCTTTAGGTTCATAAGGATGCCTTTTGGTCTTGTGTCGGCCTCATCGGTGTTCCAGCGTGTCATGGAAAATATTTTAAAAGATTTGGCTGGGGTCTGCATCTATCAAGATGATATACTCATATTTGCTAACAATGTGAGTGAACATGATACTCGATTGAAATCTGTTCTCCGACGCTTATGTGAATGTAACCTTACCATAAAAATGGAAAAATGTAAATTTCGATCAGATTCTATAAATTACTTAGGTCACAACATAACTGGGGGTGGAGTTAAACCAAAAGAAGACCTGGTGGTTACCATTCAAAATATGAGTTCCCCATCTAACAAAGAAGAATTGATTACATTTCTGGGCATGGTTGAGTACTATGCAAAATTTGTCAAAAACTTTGCTGAGGTAACAACAAACATGAGATCTCTATTGCGTAAAGGTGTGAGTTATAATTGGTCAGATCTGTGTGAAAGAGAGTTTTCTTGTGTCAAAGAAAGTTTAAAAAATGCTCCTTCTCTGCAGAGTTTCGACACAAGGCTCAAACCAATTCTTACCACGGATGCTAGTGAGAAGGGCTTGGGGGCAGTACTGCAACAGCAGGGTTCATCAGGTATGAAGACCATCATGTTCTTGTCTCGGGGTTTGAGAGACCCAGAGACTCGTTATTCTGTGGTGGAAAGGGAATCTCTTGCTGTCTTCTGGGCGGTCAATAAACTAAAGAAATTTTTGTGGGGTGTAGACTTTGAAGTTAGAACCGACCACAAACCTTTGGTTGAGATTTTTTGATAAAAAGGGTCTGGACTTGATTTCAGGTCGCATTACCAAGTGGATCATGGGACTACAAGAGTATTCTTTTTCCCTTAAGTACATCCCAGGTTTGGAAAACAAGATTGCAGATGTTCTTTCATGGCTTGTCTCTGTTTGAAAATTGTGATGGCGAGGATGTAGGTACAGGTAGTGACTGGGTGTGTGTGTTAGATCATGGGCATGTAACAGAGGATAGGTGGTGTGGAGAAGTTGAACAGGATACTACTCTTAAAGAGGTGATGTCTTTGCTGCAAGGTAATTGGGTAAGTGCTAGAGTGGGATCAGATTCCACTAGACCTTTTTGGTATGTGAGACATGAACTGTCAGTTGATAGGAAATTACTATTTCGTGGTACTAGACTAATTCCTTCTAGTAGTCTCAGGAAGGAGTTAGTGGATTTAGCTCATGCCACGCATGCTGGAATCGCTAAAACTAAGGAGAGATTACGCACAACATACTGGTGGCCTGGCATGGACAAGTTCATAGAGAGAGAGATAGGCGAGTGTATTCCTTGCACTTTAAGTGACAAATCTAAGTCTCCTTGGGTACAACCCATGATGTTGAGGAGACGTCCTAAACGTCCCTGGGAAGATGTTGCATTGGACATCTTGGGTCCTATTCACAATAGAGGTTCTCAAGTATTTCTTTTGGTGATAGTGGATATGTACTCTCGATGGCCGGAGGTATTTTTCTTGTCTAACATTGATACTGGAAGTGTCATTAAATGTTTAAAAGAATTGTTTTCCAGGGAGGGGATTCCAGGGTCAATCTTATCTGACAATGGTGTCCAGCTAGTCTCTAAAGAAATGGAGGAGTTTCCTCCAAAGGTATTTCCCACAAAACCTGTTCTCTCTATCATCCTGAAGGAAATGGAATG
This sequence comes from Calotriton arnoldi, assembly GCA_963921515.1. Taxonomy (NCBI): domain Eukaryota; kingdom Metazoa; phylum Chordata; class Amphibia; order Caudata; family Salamandridae; genus Calotriton; species Calotriton arnoldi. The sequence continues at coordinate 784,708 of CAWUFW010000727.1, forward strand.
GTAGGGAGGTTTAACAGAGTATTGAAAGAGACCATTACCATGGCGAAATCCTTGTTTCTTGAAAGGAAAGGGGAGGTTCTCAAGAAGATTGAGGAGTACAGGTTGACACCTCATTCCACCACTGAAAAGACTCCTTTCTTACTCTTTCGTGGTAGAGTTCCCAACACTCGTCTCGAACCTTCTTGGGTCAACAACTATTGCATGTCCAAAGGTAGAGATCAGGGTTTTAGTGGTGAGGAAGTGCAGTCGAGAGAGGAGCTTAAGGCTCTGCAAAGAAAGATGTATTTTGATTCAAAAAAGTCTGTAAAGAAAACAGTGGTAAAGGTGGGAGATTGGGTGGCCATTAAACGTCCTGGTTTCCTTGGTGGCAATACTACCAAGTACCTAAAGCCTATGTTGGTCATCAAGGCTTTTAACAATGCTGTGAAAACACAGGATCATCGCATATGGAACCTTAACAGAGTGGTGGTTTTGAAGGGTAAAATCGATGATGAACGTGTTAAAGATAGTAAGAGTTGGTGAAATGCTTTTAATCTGCTTCTTCTCCTAGTAACAACATTCCTCAAAACAGGGATGTTTTGGTACATGCTCGTCGATCTTCAAGACTGATTAAACGTAGGACGCTCCAAATAAGTGAACCTGAATAATATCCAGCAGAAAGGCGTGCGAATCGCAGAGGAGGTGAGCAATGCGCAGAGACAACAGACACTGAAAGGCAAACAAAGTAAATATTCGTTGCTAGGCAGCAACGCGAGTGGCAAAGTGTTCAAAGATGGCCGCTACGTATTCACACGTCGCGTGATGACGTGAAACAGAATCCGGATGACGCGGTGCGTCAGAGATCGAGCATCAGAGAAGGAACACTCTGAACACAGATCAGATCCTGGAACTGGAACTCTCTGGCAGCGAAGAGTGGAAAACTCGCGTGAGAAGATCCTCGTGATAGGTAAGCTGAAGACGCCAGGAATGTTTACCTTCAAATCTTAGCTCGCGTTAAGTCACCAGAAAGGCAGTTTGGCAGTTCAGTAGTTGGGCCACAAAGAACTTTAGGACAAACCCACAAACACTTCACAAGTCAATAAAGTGCAAGAATGAGCACCTGACCAACACCTTAATAAAACGTAAGGATGAGCCCACATCGATCTCCTTCTAACACTATAAAAGCGATAGGAGAGGGTATGTGGCGAGGCTCTCAATCAAAGTTTTAATTTGAAAGGCGTAAGTGTACAGAGTGCCAGCATAGAAGGTCCCGCTTGCCAAACTATACGTGCTTGTTAGAACAGGAAAGCATCCAAGATAGCATTCGCAGGAAAATCCGTCCTTGACTGAAAGATTACTCTACTCTGCCGGGGTGCCCAGTAATGAGTCTTGGATTTATGCAGCACATCCAGGGTTAAATTTAAAGTCAATGGAAGTTCTCTCATCTTTCTTCTGTTAAAGTCTATGGAAGTTCTCTCACCTTTCTCACCGGATTACCATTTGGGAGAGGAGAGCTTCCTTCGTGTTGGGATCCTCTGAAGCTGCCGACTACGCCAATGTAGCATTCACGATAAAAAGACAGCAGACTTGTGAAGAGTGCAGCTGAAGTTTATTCTCATCAAAGGATCCCATCCACCAGCTGGGCACGCAGTACCAACTGTCTTCACATCCAAGCATACACTAAGCAACAACTCTATGACATATTAACATTCTAATCAATGATGTATCTGGAGCATACAAGAACAGTGGGGAATAGGGACAATAGCCATAGAGAGGAGAACTAAGAGATATCACACCTAGCCTCTGGCCAAGACCTGCACACAACCTCGTGTGGGCTGCCAACCCCCTTCTTTAAACACTTATAGCCCTGCTGTGGGTCACAGGTATCCAACCCCCTGATGAGCAACACCTTCAGCCATTCACAGCAAGTGTTTGGAGGCAGGGCCTTGTCACCGGCCATGACCTGCAACCAACCTCCATGGGCGGATAAACTGCCACTGCTCACAGCCTTCAGATGTACACAGTGGGGGGTTGGCCACAGGTTCAGGCCTCATGCCAGTTCTTCCACCTACCCCTGCCATGAGTGGCCAACCTTGCAGTGGAAACTTGAGTGCCATCTTCTGTGGGACTGCCACATTACTTCATGGGAAGACCTCACATGAAGTCTCATAGAAGTTCCATGGTACCCATAGTGGCATAGTACAATCTCTGCCACCTCACACTCCCGCAATATTTTTCTCTGGGTTGTGACCAGCCAATCAGATTGCTTGGTACCACAGGACCAGTACCGGTCCAGCAATACTGAAATGGCTGATGGGGAAAAAGGTCTCTCAGCCTATCCGAGCCTTATTTTTGGAAATATGGTTCCTGCAGGACCAACCATCCAAATATACCTAACTTGTTAACCTCTTCAAGCCCAACAGAGAACCTCTATAGCTACAAATTTCTAGGAAATGGCTGATTTATCCCAACTCACAAAAATAATGCATTCTAAGTAAAGTTATAACTTTTTAACAAATTTAGTGTAATTCCTTTTTTTTTATGTTTTGGAAAAAAAGTTTCCTGTGGGAATTCACCTGGAAAATCCATGGTTTGGAAATCCCCTTGATGGATCAGTGCAAAACCTTCTAGGAAGGAGCTAAAGTGGGTGAACTTTCTTTTGGAAAGTTTTGTTCAGATTCAGCCAATGGTGCCAAGGTTATTTGCAAGCAAAAATGCTCTCCCTATGGAAACTTTGACCTGATATAACTACACAGAGGTAGCAATACCACCTGTGTAGTTATAGTTAGGTTTGACTTTCCATTGGAAAAACATTTTTTTTTTCTAAATAAAATCGGTAAACCTGCTCAAAACTTTAAAATAGTGGCTCCTTCATGGAACGTTTTGGGATGATCTGTCAAGAGGGGGTCAAGAGAAAGAGTGGGCTGCCAAACGAGCTATTTCCCATTTTAATTCCTAAAGGAAATTTTGCTCTTTGACCTGGGAAAATACACTGAACAGAATTACACAACATTTGGGCAATGTTAGAACTTTACCCAAAAAGCATGCTTTTAGTGATTTGATGTAAATCTGTTCAGCCATTTCTGAGATATTAGAATTCACACAGGGGCTTCTGGTGGATATGAAGAGGTTGACCCCCAGAAAAGATATCTGAACTGTTAATTCATGGAGGATCCGCTGAACCGGTACTACGGTTCTACTGTGACTCCAAAATTAAGAAAATGCTTAATTTGATTGTCTGTGGGAGCTTTATTTCCCATGTGCCATTTCGGCACCGCAGATCAGGTGAAGGACCTAGAGCACTGGAATGACATAATTGGCTAGGCCAAATAATGGGGGAAAATGCAGTGTCCAACATTACAGGACTCAGGGACTCAGTCCCACGTTTCGGAGAAAAGATAAAAATAGAGCATGTAAGTTGGGGGGGGTAAGCATCTGTTTATTACCAGGCCCTTGTAAGGAAGACATAAATAGACCCCCCCTGTTGTTACAAATAATGGAAAAAGTATTGCAACTTGTGTCCCGTTCACATGACTGCAGACTCAAGTGAGGCCCTCACATGCAATTTTGCAGATGTATCACAGTCTCACCAGAGCAAGCTTCTCTGCCAAGGTGCCACATTCCCATGCACACTTGAAGACCATGAGGACAGATCCGTGTTTCTGTGGATGTGGCACCAGTCAAGGCAACTTGCACAGCACCACAGCCCTAAGGCAGGGGTGCTTTCTTCCAGAACTGCTGACGTATCACAGATCAAAAAAAGGCTAGGCTTCCTGGTTTGGGCATGCGAAGCGGGGGTTGGCTGCCTGGAGGGAATTTGGTGTATTTAGTCAACCTCTGTGGTGAAAGAATAGGTTACCAAGTAATTGGTAGTTAAGTCAGAATAAAACAGACAGTTTGGGAGTGAGAAAAGAACTGGAGGGGAGACAGATGAATGAACAACTGCTAATCAGCTAGAAGATGAAAGAGAAAAAAGAGATGGATGAGGAAAAGGGAGGAGTTGGAAAAGAGAAGGACTCCAAGGAGAGAAGAAGTTAGGAATGGAGGCAGGAAGAATCAACTTACTAGCAAGGAAAGCATGTCAGCCACACTATATCCTGAAGAGTCAAAAAAGAGAAAAGAGAATCATGTCTGAGATAACCACCAAAATATTGGATAGGACATGGTATGTTACAAATAAGTAGATGTGAATCACTGGCCAAGCTGCATCCACATTTAATAGAACACAAGAGATTCTCTATTCCGGTAGAATGCCACTAGTCTCCGGACCCGTAACCTGTTTATTTACACTGCCCCATAAACAATGGGTGCTGAACCCACTCCTATTCTTCTCCCAGTTGACTGCTTTTTGGAGTTATCCTGTCCCTGTGCAGTGAAACGTCATTATCTTTGTGTCTAACCCGGACTCAAGTAATCAGGTGCAGCACATTTTGGACCCTAACCTCTATCCAGTATTCATCTTCTTTGTTCTACGAGTTGGAGTGCCTTCACTCTGCTTGCTTTTCATTCTGCCCCAGAACTCATAATTGATTATCAACCTCCCACACTCCCTTGTATCGTTCTCTATCTTCGGTCCTTCCACTTTCCACTTGTGCACTTCACTCTGTTGATGTGCAGGCCAGCCCTCCTTTCAGTATATGTACCCACCAGCCTCATTTGCCATACATTTCTACTCTTTAGCTGGTCCTGCTTATTCCCATCTTCGCTTTGCTTGTGTTTAAGCACACCTTTCATCCAGCAGTCAACCTTTTCCATTCCTTCTCCAGCTATCTCCTTCCTTTGGCCCCACCCACTTGCCCCTAATGTGCCTTTTCCTTACTGGATTCGAGGACCCAGTTTGATATAACATCTGGACCTGGAGCTTACAGACTTTCTCAGTAACTCCAGCTGTAAAAACTCACAGCAATATTTAACATTTGCAATTGCTGAATTTGACTTCTTGATCAGGAACTATGATATTTTCTGTGGTTCACTATATCGATTTTCTGGTGCAAAAAATCACATCTGGTAAAATCAAAATTGATTTTTCTGCTAATTGATTCTGCAATCAGGATTTCCAAGTATTGAATACATCATTATTTCACCATATAAAAGCTTACGGTTAAGGTGTCATATCATAGAGTGTATCATAAACTGTCACATATTGTATTTAGTGTCTAATAACAATAAAAAGTGTCAAAAGATCATGTGATGACACTTTCATAGCAAGGCAATGCTGAGTATTTTCAACAAATTACAATCCATTTCTATCTTCAGCAGCATTAATACTGTGGCGCATATTCTCAAGAACGTGTGATAACTACCACAAATTCAGCTTAACGCAACACTTCACATCGCAGTCCATCGCGGGAAAATAATGCCGTGTTAACGTGGTATTCCCAACACGGCGGTACCATGCGATAGTCACACGATAACGCGCCAAATGAACGCGTTAAAATCAACGCGACGCCGCAAAAACGCGAAACCCCAACGCGAAAATAGTATCAATGACCCCAATCGCGATACAAAAATCTGCGAAAACAAGCCACAGGCCTGCAATTCCCACGCGTCATGTGGGAAAATGCACTATAAAAGTAGAAAAATAACATACAAACAAAAGCCAAACAACAGCGAAGCACAATGGAGGCATCCGGAGCAAGTACAGAGGACAACCAGAACCCCACAAGCCCCCCAGAGGACCAGCCTGTGACCTCGGGGTCAGGGAAGGGCAAGGACAAGAAGAAAAGGAAGAAGCGGTTCAGTCCGCAGGAAAACAGGATCATGATAACGGAGGTGATAGAACACCATCAACCACTGTTCGTCACCTCCACTGTGTCACTGGCAACTAAAAATGGAATATGGCAGACCATCATGGACAAGGTGAATGCAGTCGGAGTGCTAAGGAGGACAATGGACGAGGTCAAGAGGCGCTGGAATGATGTGAAGCGCAAAACCAAGCAGAAACTCGCAAACAACCTGCAGGCAGCAATGCAGACTGGAGGTGGGTGTCCAGCGCCACAGGAGGAGCTGGACGAGATGGAGGAAATGGTGTCCACAGTCATCAGTGGGGAGACGGTGGCAGGAGTTGGGGGACCGGACACTGCTCAACATGACCGGACACAATAGCAACAGGGTGAGTAACCACCAGTGACTGGGGAGACGGGGGGAGATGGGCACAATGGCACACATGCACAATTAAGCATAGCACATCTGCAGACAAACCATGCCCCAGACCCCAAACTCCCACCAAGAGACCAATGCACACAGGTATGCAACATCTCAGCACCGCATAAGCACAGAAGCCAGAGGCACACCGCATGTAAGGGATAAGGGGCAGCTAAATCAGAGCTGCAGGGGCGACTCCCCCAAAATGCGGCACACACACATTACATGCAGAGCACATCAACATTGACAACGATGTGGTACAAACCGCAACACGTCCACAACAAAACAGAGGACACAACTGGTGCCGCATGTGCATAGAAACTGGCCAATCACATTTGGCATTCACAGGGAAATGTGAGTTGACAATGTACAAGTACAAACACACATCCATGATGTAGTCTGAATGTCCACTGTCCCGCATCAAATAGGCAGCTCACCCCAAACAGTCACAATGTACATTGTCATGCAGAGTGAATGTAAACATGTAAAATGCGTCAACATACATGTGAACACAATGTTAAACTGCATCTCCCCTTCACATTGCAGGGGGAAATCCAACACCTCCTGCGGAGCAGTCCGAACCTCTCTTCTCTGATGACGAAGAGGACCACCACACCTTCGACTCCGACGCCCTCCAACAGCTCGTGGACAGCCTCCGCAGCCCACTTCCAGGAGCAGGGCAGCCCAGCTGCCACGAGGAGATCCCACCCCCTGCACAGAACACACAGCAGGCAGCACCCACCACCACGGCTGCCTCGCAGGACCCCCACGACGAACACATGGCCTTCCAACGCTGTGTGTTGGGGTGCCAGGAGAAGCTGGCTGAACAGGTGCAGGTGGGGTTCGACCGCATGGCAGCCAAACTAGACGCCATACGTGGGTGTCTGAGTCCCATCAGGGACCACTCACAGTCCCTAACGGACACCCACAGTCCGCTGCATGCTCTCCAACGGACCATGGCTGACATCGCTAGAGTCCTGACTCTGCGACAAGAATGACTGTCTAGTCAGAGTGCCTCCAGCGATCTCACCCGGGAGTTGGGACACATGCGGAGGATCATGGAGAACATGGAGCGGACGCAGGCGGAAAGAGCGGCTGCCACGGCTGCACACCAGCGAGAGGTAGCTGGGTCCCTCAATGCCCTAAAGACCCTCCTCTTGGCATTGCTGCCACAAGGCCTGGCACTGATGCATGCTGCTGCTACCACCCCATCCACATCTCCGGCCCCTGATGTGTCAGTGCCACACAGTGCGGCAGACATTCCACCTCCGGCCCCTGAGGTGTCACTGCCACACAGTGCTGGAGACAGAACACCACCACCCACATGTGAGGCACATGCAACAGCAGAGGACGAAGATGCGGATGAATCTGCCTTCGTGGTCAGAAGGACACAGTAGCATCCATCTCCGCCATGTGGCCTGTTTCTGCTTGGTTCTGCCCTCTGCATCATCACCTTCCACTGTCCTCCGATGCACTCTGCGACACTCACCTTGGACCTCGACATGGACTGCCATATTCTGTTTGGCCACCAATGACACAGCTATCAGACTGCGGACTGAACTCCTCCTCTCCTGATGTACCTGTCATTCCCTGAAGGACTCTGGCTGGCCCTCCACGGTCCAACAATGTAAAGTGGGGTTGGCATGGCCCTGTACTGCTCCAGCTGCAACACTCCACTGAATGTGCAATAAACATTCATATTCACACAGATGTGTCATGTCTGTGATCTTTCAAGTGTGGAAGTATGGATGGATGTAGGGTCAGTGATTCCCCCTTACGTCCATGTTGCTCATGTTGTGGGACTTTTGTCACAGGGTGACAGATTGCCGATTGCGGTCCGGGTGGCGCCGACACTACAACAGAGACACATCCATTAGTCACTTCCTTGTCCAGCCCAGGACGGAACCACGCCCAGAACTCCGGGGTCATTGTTCACACCCTTACGCTGGACTGACATACGCCAGGACAGCCCACTCAGCTTACGCACACAGGGGGGACGACAACGCCACATGTCCCAGGTCCTCACTGTAGGGATCTGCAGCTCACAGGTCTAGTTGTCAGCATGCCACAGCCACTCCCTCACGGCTGATGTACACCCACACCACACCCATCCAGCACAGGCGTCACAGGACATGTGACCCTGCCAATGAAAAGGGCCTGGCGCACGTGCTGGACGCCATTTCCACTCTCCGTGTAGTTCTGATGTATGCATGAGGGCCTAGGGCCCTGCCACCTCACATTGCCCAGTCCCGGGGTGACATGATGGCGTCCGCACTACGGAACTCAATCATTAAGGGTCCATGTCTAGTGGTGCACAGACTTGGTGGCAACGGATACACTGCAGCAGGCACAGGCACACCGCCACGGGACGGTGTCTTGCGGTGCAGTGAGATTGGGGCACCTAAAGCGCTGAGTGGGTGTGCAGCCTGCGATGATGCGCTATCCTGGCGGTCCGGACTGGCAAGGATCAGTGTGAGCCCTGCTGGACCGCAGTGTAGGCCTGAGCCAGCGGACAGTGCGGGCCTCCCGCCACGTGGCGTTGCCTCACGGTTCACAGAGTTAGTGGCACCTCAAGCGCTGAGTGGGTGTGCAGCCTGCGATGATGCTGCGTGCACTGATGTGGTCTCTGCCATTGCGAAATCAAGACCCAGAGTCAGGTGTGTGACCTGGTGGCCCGCGGTGCAGGGCTGCATGATGTGGAGGGTGCCATGGTTGCGGGCCCCAGGCTTGGAGAACCCACAGGAACGTGGTGGGCCCTCTTGGAGACACGCCGGTGGCGGAAGGTGAGCAGTGAGGCCTGGTTGCGCAAGGGCGGGCAATCACCGCTGGGCGGCGGGAGGGGCTAGGGTGCACCAGCCTGTGTGCGCAGGGGCGGGCAAGCGATGATGGCGTGTGCAACTGTATGGACTCTGCCATTCATGTCTCTGGACACTGTTTCAGATAAGGGACTTGGGGGACTGCAGTGTATACCAGCACGTGGCTGGCGACACACCGGTGGCAGCAGGTGAGCTGTGAGGCCTAGGTCCGCAGTGTCGGCACTCTGTCACCCTCTCTTTCTCGCTCCCTCTCTCTCTCTCTCTTTCTCTCTCCCTCTCTCCCTCTCTCTCTCTCTCTCTCCCTTGCTCCCTCTCTCCCTCTCTCTCTCTCTTTCTCTCTCCCTCTCTCTTTCTCTCACCCTCTCTTTCTCTCTCCCTCTCTCTTTCTCTCTGCCTCTCTCTCTCTCTTTCTCTCTCACCCTCTCTTTCTCTCTCCCTCTCTCTCGCTCTCTCTTTCTCTCTCCCTCTCTCCCTCTCGCTCTCTCTTTCTCTATCCCTCTCTCCCTCTCTCTCTCCCTCTCTCTCTCTTTCTCTCTCCCTCTCTCTTTCTCTCACCCTCTCTTTCTCTCTCTCTCTATCCCTCTCTCTCTCTCTCTCCCTCTCTCTCTCCCTCTCTTTCTCTCTCCCTCTCTTTCTCTCTCCCACTCTCTTTCTCTCTCCCTCTCTCCCTCTCTCTCTCTCTCTTTCGCTCTCTCTGTACTTTGATGGGCGCATGGCACACCTTCTTATCCAGATTTCTGTTTTGCAGGCTGTGACTTACAGAATGTCCTGAGAAGACCCGCCATGCCTCTTTAGAATTGTTGTATTTGGTTTATTCTGTAATAAATGTATTATTTGGATATTATGATATGAATGTATGATTTCCCTTTTTCTGACCACACATGTATGTTAGGTGTTGTGATTGTGCGACTTCAGGCGATTCGTTTGGTTCATGATTTTGTGGAGTTGATGTGCAATATCTTTGTCCAAAGGGGGGGTGCCCGGGGTGGGGCCCGGGGGGGTGGGGTTGGGGTTGGTGGTGTCTTGGGGTGGTGGCGGTGGGTGTTGTTGGCCTATTGGGGCTCCGGGCTGCATGATCAGTTGCTCCAGGGCATCTGTTGTTCTTCATGTGTGGCTATGGGCTGTGCTCCCTTGTCTGGTGCCGGTTGTCGTCCGACTGTACACCAGGTAAGAGCAGGTGTTAATTTCCTGCTGCTAACGCGCCTTATCGCATATTTTGTGATCTTATCGCCGATCTGGCTGGTCGTTGAGAATGTTGTGGAGTGGTGTTGTCGCGGATTTTTGCACGGGAACGCCTACTCTGCATCTCATTAACGTTAGTTGGCGGGGTCATCTGTGGCGATGTTTTTTGTGACTGCTTTCGCCGGTAAACTGGTGTTATGGGCTGTTAGCGTCAACTTGTGAATGGGGCGATGAATTTATCGCGACTTTGGCTGTGATAAAGTGCCGATAACTCGGCGATAGATCCTTGAGAATATGCCCCTAATGGTATATATTGGTCACTACAAAGTGTAGGTCTAACCACTGACTGATGCAATATTTGATTGTATTTAAATTACATCCATTTGCTAATAGAGGTTGCTTTAAAGCAGGAATGTGGGCTCATTAATAACTTTGTCTAATTAAACTTCTACAAGGACGTAACAGGCAATCATTTTTTAACCAATTTTAAAACTTAAAATATATTCTAGTGGTAACATGTCAATGGCATAACAATATCCCTGCAGCCCCCATGTTGCGGGGGCCCCCGAGTTCTAGGGGACCTTCTCCGGCACTGTGCATGGGTGACAGGCCCCTGGCCTGAGACCTCCTAACTGGGGCCGGAGCATGAGGGAGCCCTCTATATACTTTGCAGGGGGGCCTCCTCAAGTTTCGTTATTCCACTGTAACAGATAGAGCATTTAGTTGATCTATTTCAATTTTAAACCTTTTTCATAAATAAAAAAGCAATATCAAAATGATGGTTATAGAAATAGTTCTTGTAAAATAAAAGGTACTGCACTAAATCTCCATAAGTTACCACAGACTGACACATCAAATTATACATTATTAAAATGTAATTAAAATGTAGTCACACAAATTAGGCAGTAGAATATTTTTAAAATATCTACTTTAAAAAATATTTTTGTGCTTGTCAGGTGAAAACACACACATAATTTGTATCACTGTAGGTAGATATCCTATTCTGTAGAGGAGCTTAAAGTGGAAAAGGAGTAAGTGTGGTCATGTCTAGATAATTTCAAACCAGGTTACATTGTAGCCTCAATTCTTTGTAGACCGCAAGTGTGTTCCTGCATCAATATTGTATTGGCCCTATGTCCTAATGCAACCGCAGCAATAAAGTCTTGGATAATGATGTGTACCTGGTGTATCTATTGTGTGCATTCCCTTATAGCACTTGTCATACATTGCATTACCTAACGGTTAGCCTCAATGTGATGCACATGTATATGTAGTATTCTACTAATTTGTATATGGTGCCACGGAGTTGACAGTGTTCTCTGCCTTTGCATTTCTAATATTTTTGCCAAAGCATCCTTCGGACTAGGAATTGTTGATATTATATTTGCAGATGCTTCTAAGTTTTCATTTTTTTTGTCATTCCATCATGGCGTTCCTTCTATACACCTAAATCATATCAGCAAGTACTTGTACTTGTGCCAATGTGCACTGTAGCAAAAATGCAAATGCCCACAACGTAATCACTTTTTGAATATTTTTATGTTCGAACCTTGTTGTATGCCCAAATCTTCAAACAGTTTATGTTCTATTCAATATAACAATACAACATAACAAATGTGTCAAAAACAATTCTTTGATCTGTTTACAACCACAGATTACAAGATAATACATAAAACAGTGTGGTATTCATTTTTCCATCAGCAAACCCAATGCATTTCGGGACCTGGGTCCCTTCGCCAGGGGTTAATCTGCAAAAATAAACACAATGTGCAGGTTAAACGTTCAAGTACTCTTCGGAAAAAACGTACCTATTATTTATAGTGTACAGTAATATGCTCATGACAGTGACTGTGAGGGAATGAAGTACTCTGCTTGAAAAAATGTGTGTACCCTATGACACCATGTCATACTAAGTTAAGGCAACCCACAACTTGTACCTATAAAAAACAAACCACTTGGGTCTTCAAAAAAACGAACACACCGTAACAAGCGCTCCACCACCAGTGATGTGTAAATACCAATGCCTGAAACCATACTCACAGAAAATGAAACAATAACTGTAGTCTGAATCTCCTAAGATGACTTGGCGTCACTGCAAATGACAAAAACTAATGTGCTCAGTTGTGAGTTCAATCGTAAAACATGAAGACCCATGCTACAACTTTGAAAGCCACAAACTCCACTGACCTTGTTAAATGCACCCGGTCTTTGAGTATTCACTTTCAACCTTCTCTCCACCCGGTTTCCGAGCAGTCTAAAAAACAGAAACAAAACAGAAAGAGCTGCCCCCTTAGCCCTATTACTGAAAAATATAATGGCACCAAGCACCCCCCGTTGCTCACCTTTTCACCACAATTCTCACGCCGAATCTCGTATAGCTTGTCCAAACAGCTGTTACCTATCGTTCATCATGCTCTCACTTAAATCCGCCCTCCCTGTCACCGAAACTGACAAAGGACCCCTTACAGGTCCCCATACTCAAAGTTAGTAAAGCCGCCATATTTAAACATTCAGACATGTCCTGAGGAATGCTTCTGGTTAACCAAAATCAATCTGCTCGACCGGCTCACCGGGCCACACTAGCCCTGATGTGACTATATGAGGAAAATGATAATCTCCAATGTTTAATTACAGAACCTCAAATAGCTAAAAATAGAAACCCGAAAAAATCGGCGGCGCCATCTTGAAGGAGTAAAAAATGCCCCAAATTCTTACCAAAGTGTGCCGATTATTGCAGTAAAGGTAATAGCCTCACACCTGGAAAGAATCGTGTAATGTAACTAACAGTTGTGTGCCTTAAAAGATCATGTTGTGAGTAACTGTCAACTGTTGTACTCATTGCTCAAATATAACTGCGTGATATAATACTACTATGCAGTATAAACAACATAGTATACTGACATGTTTGGTAATAAACACAAGCAAGTACATTAAAAACATTTCCAATTATAACCATCATATCAGTTCATGTTCTTTTTCATCCTATTTACATTGACGCCAAGAATGGCTAACATGAACAACTACACATGGATGCAAAGTCTCAATGCCAGTACATTCATCAGAGAAAGCAACTCATGTCTACTTTTTCATTCAACCCTTTAGGCTGTCATGTGTCTAATCTCCTGATCCAATAGATCTCTCCTTGTAAAAGTGCCCTGTTGGTATCTTTCCCTGGATTGGGTATTAGGGTTTCTATCACCTGAAAACGTAATTGAGAAATGGAATGTTTCTCAGTAGACCAATGTACAGCTAAACTGGATGTTTGATTGGATGGCCGTATGGTGCTTTTATGTTCTGAGATACGTGTTTTTATTTTCCTCTCTGTTTTGCCAATGTATAATAGCCCACAAGGGCACTTGATGCTGTAAATTAAATTCATGGAATTACAATCCGTAGTGTGCTTCAATTAAATGGTCTCTCCTGTTCTCGGATGTGTCAGTTGGTTCCCAGTTATGACATTATTGCAATGAATGCAATTTTGACACCACCTAGTGCCACAAAATGTTATACCCTGTTCTTGATGCTATGAAATTAGTAAATCCTTGAGATTCTTGGATCTCCTGTATGTGTATAATGGTTTATCTTTGAAAATGTCTCTGAAATCCGGTTCACTCTGTAGTAAGTCCCACCTCTTGTTGATGATTCTCTTAGGCTTAACTGAACTCGTAGAATATTTCGAGACAAAAACTTGTCTCTGAGATTTGGTTTTTGTTTGTTTCTTCAATAGATTATTTCTGTCTTTTTTGTTCATGTTTTGTATGGCTTCTTCTATGACCTCCAGAGGGTACCCTCTGTCAATGTATTTCTGTTTCTGTATCAATATGTGATCCTGTAAGATGTCATTATCAGAACAAATCCTTTTCATTCTTAGGAACTGCGAATATGGTAAATTGCGTAGTAAGTTATTGGGATGAAAACTCGTGTATGCAAGTGCGTTGTTCTTGTCTGTTTCTTTTGTGTGTACCTCAGTCTGAAGTCCCTGCTCTGTTTTGTATATTAATACATCCAAAAAAGCAATTTGCGTGTCACTGATCGTGTGTGTGAACTGAATCTGATAATCATAGGTGTTCAATTCCTGAATCTTATGCTCTAGTTTCTCCTGTGATTCTGTCCAGATGAGAAATATATCATCTATAAATCTGCAATACAGTTGTAGATGGTCCGTCCAGGCCTGATCCGCAAACACATGGTCCTCCTCAAATTTAGCCATAAAGGTGTTCGCATAGGCTGGGGCTCCAGAAAAGCCCATCGATGTTCCCGTTAGCTGTAAAAAGAATCGATCTTCCCATTGGAAATAACTATGATGGAGGCAAAAGTGCAACAACTCTAATATGAATACTGTGTCAGCTTTTATCTTGGACTGTTGCAACAATGCCCACTCCACTGCTTCCATTCCTTCAGCATGAGGAATAGAAGTGTAAAGCGACTTCACATCAATGGTGCACAATATGAAGTAGTTGGTCAATGAATTGGCAATTTGCTGGAGTTTCAATAAAAAATCTGTAGTGTCTTTTATTTATGAAGTCCAACCTTGCACAAACGGTTGTAGGAAACAATCAAGATATTGCCCCAACGGTTCAAAAAGGGTGCCACAACCTGCAACGATAGGTCTGAATGGAGGATCTTGGACACTCTTATGGATCTTCGGCAACATATAAAGTTGCGGTCTTCTAGGATTGGATACTGTTAGAAAAGATTTGGTGGTATTGTTTATCCAACCCATCTCCAAAGCGTGGTTCAAAATTTCTTGCAGGGTCCCTATCAGTTTTACCGTAGGATCTTGGTCTAATGCTAGATATGTTGATGTATCCCAAACATGTTGTTCAACTTTCTGATGGTAGAATGAAGTGTCCATAACAACAATAGCACCTCCCTTGTCGGCTTTTTTAATACAAATCTCAGAATTGTTAACAAGTGATTTCAATGTGTGCCTATCATATTTAGTGAAATTCTGCCTAACTCCACTTATGAATTTTAGTTTCTGTATATCCTTTTTAACCAGGATCTCAAAGGTGTCCAACATCTTATGTGAAATCGGGGCCTGAAAATTACTTTTGGATTTGAATTCCAGAAGTTCTGTCTCTGATAGATCCTCCTTGGGTGGAAGTATATTCGAAAAAAAATGTCTCAACCTCAAGATGCGCATGAATTTGTAAAATGCAATTTCACACTCCAAACCATTTGTGCTGTATGTTGGAACAAACCCCAATCCCTTGTTCAAAACACTCTCTTGTGTTTGTGTGAGATCCATTGACGATATGTTAACTACTAGACTTTGTTTTGGCTTCTTAGATTAGAGCGTCCTTTTTCTTTTGCTTCTCCTGGTTTGCCTGTTGTCTTTCCAGTTTTTGTGCTGTCCTGTCCTGTCCTGGCGGTTGACTTGTGTCTGCAACCTGCGATAAAAAAGACTTTGAGGTTGAGGATTGCGCTGTTTCTGAGGCTCCTTCTTCTCTTTGTATCCGATCACTACTCTTTCCTTCCTGAGTTACGGGTGCTCGATTGATGTCAACATCACTTTCAGATGCCACGCTCTCCTCAGATGAAACTGTAGTAGTTTTCCTGAAATTAGCACGACATTGTGCGTACACTTCAGCCCACGTATAAACCTCATTGAGTTTATAATCCAAAGTGTTGCGTCTGAATTTGCGCAATTTTCCTTCTTGCAATTCATTTCTGTCTGTGTCCAATTTTTGATTTATTCCTTCCAAGGTATTCTTCCATCTGTCTGGTTCCATCCTAGTCTCTAGATCCTGTTTGATGCTTGAAATTTCATCCGATACTTCGCGTATCGTTCTTGACAATTCCTCTATCAGCAGCAAAATAAGATCTAAGGAACACTTATTAAGAATGGCGTACCACTTATCCATGAAGCACCTGTTTTGATGAAATCTAAAAAGCATTGGTTTAATTGAAAGTCTGAGTCCCCTGGGTATCCGTCTGGCCTTGTGATATTGCACCAGTGATTTATATAACGTTCCCTTCTATACACAACAAATAGAAATTCCTTTGTGACAGTGACAGCAGACTGAAGAGACTCTCAGTCTGTTTCAGGCCTTACATTAACTTCACACAATAATTCACTGTCCAAATCTATTGTTTCTTTGTAGGTCTCTATGTTATACAATCTACATGATAGTTCTCATCAGTTTGTCTTTTTCTTATCTCACCACTGTTTATCTCAGAAGGCACTTTGTCCAATACATCCATGGCTTCTGAAGTTAAGCCAACAGAACTAGCAGCTATGTTAGACATAACAACGGCAACAGAGGTAAAATTGGTCAATTGAGTTGTAGTATATGAGGTTCTGGCAATTGTTTCATCCAATAACTTCCCTATACAAGGTTTTGGCAGTAGTTTTAGTTTCAGATTTTGTAAAAGTAGCAGTTTTAGAAGTTTGTTTTGTCTGCTTGTTTTCTGTTCTTTTATTTATAATTATGCTATCCTATTTGAAGGTTTGTAGATAATCGAGACATACTTCTGGCAGCCACTTACTGAAACCCCACGTTCTGTTGGTTGTCACCTGCAATTTTGGGAAAATATTTATTTATACTTCCCATGTGTGAATGATATATTTTATATAATGACCATGACAAATATAGATTGCATAATGTTAGAAAAATGACATTACATTAATACGGAATCATGGAGAAATGTTGACATCTCCTTCAAGTAAGACATTATCATGCTGTCAATCGGTTGTTTTAAATTATGCCATATACTTTTTTATAATTTGTCATACTTAAATCCCTTTGTTCTAAAAAAAAACATTTTGAATTATACAAAAACATACTCCTGTAGAATTTTCTATGAACACTTATGTTCATTTGTGAATCGGTTTTGAAATGTACAACTCACTAAGGGCCAGATGTATGAATATAGCATTTTGCGATTCCCTAATTGCGAATCACAAGGATTCGCATTTAGGGAATCACAAAATGCAATGTATGAAGGTGTATAGTACACCTTTTGCGATTCCTAGGGGGTCGCAAATGGCCTACCTCATGAATGTTAATGAGGTAGGTTGCAATTTTCGACCCCCCTATGAATCGCAAAAATCTCGGGGATGGTGGCCTGCTGAGATCAGCAGACCACCATGTCTGTGGTTGCTTTTAAATAAAGCAATCTTTTTTGTAAAGCAGCCCGTTTTCCTTAAAGGAAAAAGAGATGCTTTATAAAAAGAAAAAGAAAAAGTTTTCTTTTCATTTTTTAAGAGCAGGCAGTGGTCCGTGGGACCACTGCCTGCTCTTAAAAATGGTTTTAAAAACATTCACAAAGGGGAAGGGGTCCCTTGGGGACCCCTTCCCATTTGCAAATGGGTTACCACCTACTTGAAGTAGGTAGTAAAATGCAAATGATTTGCGACCGCAATTGTGGTCACAAAACATTCATACATACTGATGCGATTCCATATTAGGAAGGGACGCCCTAAACACGCCCCTTCTTAATACCGAATCGCAAACCCAATCTGCGATTCGGTAACAGGTTACCTAATCACAATAATTATGTTTGCTACATCGGAAAAGCAGGGCGGGCGGTCCTGCCATGAAAAGGGCGGTGAAATGGCAACTCGGATTACGCTCAACGCTGCCGGCTGCGGAACCGCCGACATATTTCTGCCAGTGAAAGACCGCTGACCCAGCTGGATCCTTGATCCCGGTGGTCTTGTGGCAGTCCCACCGCCACAATCGTAATACTGCAGGCGGTCCAGCAGTATGGCAGTCGTCGGACCACCACCACGGATACGACGACCCTATGGAACTCCGTACTCATAATTGGGGCCTAAGTATTTTAAAATGCCTTCAAAATAGACACAATTTACATAACACTCTTTACTAAAGTCTGTTTTCTTAAAATAGTGCATTTCAATACCTGCAGGGCATTTGTTGCTTTTCTTCATCAACTAAAGTTTCTTCTTCATGCCTGCTCATATGTATAAAGGGTTACAAAATCTCCTCCCCGACCTCCAGCTTCAATTCTGCTTCAATTCACACCATTTTCTTTGAATTCTTCTTGGTGCCACAGAATAAGGGCATGCAACCTTCTTTTTAAATTGCTGAATCTGTTCGTTATGTCTAGTACACCTCTTGTGGTAACTGGTCTGTGACCAAAAATGACCTTTGTACTTTTGCAGTTGTGGTCATAAGCTGTCCTATCAGATGTGGTACCTCTGTGGTCACAAAATCTGGCACACCTCTAGCACTCCTTCTTTAACTTTTTCTCTATTCTCTCAAATGCTATGGTGTTTAGACTTCTTTCTTAATACTAAATTAATGAAACCGGATGTATTCCTATAAAAAAAATGGCTCCTTTGAAAGTAAAATATTTTTTTCAATTTTGTAGAAAGTCTTTTTAGAGACCAGAATCAAAACAGGAAGTTCACTGCCTCAAAATAAAGTTCCTGTGATGTATTTCCTCTTTAATTATGTTTTTCGTGCATGTGGTGTATTTCCATATGAGGAAATATCACATATGCAACACGAGTTCTGGAAACTTCACATTTGTAATTTGCATGCAAAAATATTGTCAAAGTAGTACATGAAAATCAGTTTTAGGAATTACTAAATACCGTCTATTAGACTTGCTTATTTATGTGTCTTGATATTGCATGTTTAAAAATAAAGCCGAGATAATTTTCGACTCCCGATATTCTGAGGTAGAAAATGTGGGTTATTTTTATGTTTCGATATTGCACAACCACAAGGTACGATCCAGTATTTCCAAGTCCTGCTATTCAGCACTTTGAAATTAATTTTATTTATATTGTGCATTTGGAAACGACAGTTGTATTATTTCCGGTACCGGAAATACCCTGCAATAGCATGTAAACAGGAACTGAATGATATATAAGGAGGTCGTTTTACATTTTGAAAAATATAGTAAGTTTTTGGACGGATTGAAAGCTATCAAGGTTTTGCTTAGAGTTATACGCAAATAGTAGTTTAACTCCTACTTTCCCTTCTTTACTATAAAGGGTGTTTAGACTTGCCTGCCATATACTATTGAAAATAAACAGCCATCCGGCCTCTTAAATCTCAGTTTAGTGAAAATGACTTACACGTTCTTGCAGAGGAGGTAGTGAAGTGCAAAGGTATGCACACAGACTTGTTAAATATTAGTTATAAAGATAATACTGTATTATCCTATCCAAGCACAATTAAGGACTGTAAAAAACAGCTTGAGTATCTCTAATGCATGTACGGATTTCCAAACATAAAGGTGAAAGCAATACTTCAGGACGAGAGGAGCCTCCAACACTTGAAATAACACCCTGGGATACTGTAAGAAGTATCATCAACCTTCCAACAATTGAGGGCATCGAAGATGATGTAAACTGGAGGGAATGAGGATACTGGTGAGTGTATTTTACTTAGGGCCTTGTTACGACTTTGGCGGTCCTCCGCTGGACTGCCAAGGCCGTGGTCAGACTGCCCGCAGGATTACGATTGTGATCCAGGTCGGGTGGGCGGAACAGTTGCAGTCTCATGGTGGCAGTCTGTTAGACTCATAGGAGAGCCTAACATGCAGTCCACTGCCGTGAGAGCACCAACTGCACATTCCTGCACGGCATGGCATGCACCATGTTGTGCATGCCACGCCGAACATGAAAGGGGGTGCAATTCCAGGGGGGCACAGCACATGCCCCCCACATGCACCCCCAGGCCCAGAGGCAGCCCTGTTAGGGTCCCCTTTGTTGCCTCGTCATCACCCTTTTCATGGGGGGCTCACCGGCTAGTAAAGGGCAGTGGAAAGGCAACTTGGAATATGCTCGGCGATGCCACTGCGGCACGCCAACATGTTCCTGCCTCTGACCGCTGCACCACTGCTGCAGGATGCTGGATCCCCGGCGGATGCAGCGGTCCTGTGGTGGTCCAACTGCCACACTCCTAATACAGCGGGCCGCCATACTCATAAGGTCCTTAGGCTTTTTTAATTTTATATAGTTAAATAAAAAATCATTACCACTTAAAATGTTTGAAGTTAAATTATTAACAGTAATAAGGAAAGTCAAATAAAAATACAGGATATTTTAAGAACATGTTTTTAAGAATATATATTCATAAAGTTTTTTTGTGTTTAGTGAAAACACTTTTTATCTGAACACTGTTAATTAAAATCAGATCTACGTATGCAAGACATTATTTGTCTAAGAGATATGTCGATTGACAGTGGTCAAATGATAAGGATATTATAAGCCACCTTGGAGTTCCATAACTTTATAGAGGAACTCGGCCTTCTGCGTCATTCTTAGAGATGATTATGGAACTCCTCAGTGACTTGCAATATCCTTATAATGTACGGCAGGGGTACTTTATCCTTAATAGGTCATTATGAACATTGATTACGCTAAATCGCACACCTAATGTTCCCTACTAAGTATAGCGTAAGCGATCGATCTTTTATTTACCTACTAAAAGTGGTTCAGGGGAGGAAACAACTCAGACAGATATCAGCAAAGTCATCTTGCCTGAAAAGACCACCAACTCCAAAGTGCAGTTTGAATATTTATTATAAGGCCAAAAACAATTGGATGTAAATACATCTCAATAGCAAAGTATAGAGGTACAGAAAAATTAATACAGAGCCAAGTTTACGAATATAAGTAATTCGGCCCAAAAGACAGATGATTATAAATTTTAAAATCACAACGCAACTCAGAATAGATGCGATATTCAGTTCTCGGCTCATTGAAAGAAATCAAAATATTTCCCTACACTGCTCTACATGAGGGCCCTTCCTGTCTCTCTTCTATCATTCCCCAACGGTGTCAGCACGTGTTTGCTTCCTAAGAAGTACTCACGCCAAATGGGTCGTTTAGCTTATGGCTATGGAGCTTGCTCTAAGATGCTCCTTCTCCTCCGAAAGCTAGCAGAAGTCTTGTCTCGCTGTCCCTGCACATCATACAAAAGATGGGATTCAACCCACAATACGTCATTCTTCTTAAAACTTTCCATTGCACCTCTAAGCAGTAGCCTTTGTTTCAGGACACAAATTTAATTAGTGATATCTTCTTTCCAGTGGCCTTGGCTTTCAGACAGACCAGATACGCAAGGCATCCTCCCTTCTCGCTTCCCAGCCATCGTCAAAGACATTCCGGGTCTCTCCTTAACTGAAAATAACGATGTGTATTCTTTCACCTGCAGTAGGATGAGAACATTCTAATTGCGAACACAAAATTTAATTATTTATTTCTCGAGAGCAAGGAGAATCGCAACTTATGATTTTGGGCCTATAATTCAGGCAACTTAAACTAACCACAATTATGGTGTATAGAATAATATCGTCCTGCACATTATGCATGAAGGAATCGTAATACATACAAAGTTCTACTTAAATGCGTTCACTAGTTTTCAACATCAAATGATTCAAATAAATGGTTCTTAATAATCGTAAAACACTGCAAACAATACGAATACATGAGAGTGCATTTAAACCATGAGTATAGTGCACTCATACAAAATAGAGTGCAATCAGCGCTCTATCAGTTACCCCCTCTTATGACTAGTGTCATAACATCAATTTTCTATTCTTCTGTAGTTTTTCTCCTTGTAGAAGAGACTGACCTAAACAGAAGCTGTAGCTTGCCGTCCCTGTCTGAATCGTTCTAACCCCTTAAGGTGCTGGTAATGACTGTCCTGCAGTCGTTCCAGTTGGTTCTCTCGCTTTCTCAAAACAGTCTCCTGATGTCGTGCCCTTTGCCATTTGTAAGCCTTGATGACTCCTAGTAGGACAATTATACAAATGACAGCTATTATAATAGGCTTCAAAATATATCCCATTATTCCTTGTCCCAAACTTCCAAACCAACTGCCTACCTTGCCAAATCCTTTCCCCACTTGTTCCCAGAGTCCTTCAGCAGTCATCTCGCGTAACTCTTGGTGTATATCTGAAATATTGTTGATATATTTCCTTATATCCCGACTGTTGTCAGGAATATAAGTACAGTACTGTTGAACTTTCAATAATTTGCAGACTCCTCCGGCTTTTGCTAGCAGCACATCTAGGGCAAGACGGTTTTGCAAAACCAAAGCTCTTATCGAAACCATCTCCCCATCTACAAGTAATAGAATCTGAGCTGTATTTATTGAGAGCTTATCCACTATTGTTGCCAGCTTCCTGATTTTCAAATCATTCAGAATCACACCCATACTCGGTATCATAGCCCCAAATATGTCTCCAATCACTTCTCCTGCACTCACACCATGTTTTCCTCTGTGAGGTCTTTTCCTTTCTAGGGGCCATAAATCATTCACATGAAAAATCTTGGGAAATACCACAGCCAAATAACAAGTGCCATACCAATTTTTGGGCAACTTCACATAGGCATTCTTTCCACACACAAAATACACATTGGGCACTAATATTATTTTGTCCAATAATGCTTTTCTAATTGATTCTTCGATCAAGAAGACGTGCTCACAATCACTTTCACCCACAAATATCTTATCGTAGTATGTGGTCGGGTGTCTAATACACAACTTCCCCTTCTGCTGGAAATCTAATGCTATGGGTCCAAAACTCCCCTTTGCTTTATGATCTAATTCTTCTTTAGTCCATGGGGTAACCTTGTGCTTTGGATCTGGTCTAAATAAAGTCTGTCTATGCCGATCTTCTATCTGATCTATAAATTTCTTTTCAATGTCAGTTAACATACAGGTTAAATTGTGTCTATGGGCATACGACGTATCTAAAGTAATGGTAGGCACGAAATACTTTGACATTCGCTCTACTTCCTTATTATAATCATATTTATTCATGTATTTAAGAACTGGGACTTCCGAGAGTACCACATCATAATTTGAGAAATAGTACTCGAAGTGTGCCTTGCTATAAAACATGCTCAAAAACATACTACATGTAATGCCATAGGTCAAAGGCAAATGATAGTATCGAATGCCTTCTTCTACTGAGGCTGGTAATTGCATACACACATAGCAATCCTTCGCTTCCATGGTATCCACATACTCATACAATAGTCGAGCATACGCATTCAAAGTGAAATCACCCTTTGACAAATCAACATGTAATCTACGACTGGTTTCCTTAATCATTTCTAGATCCCTTGCGGATGCATCCTCATCTATCTCAGAGATGGGTGTAGTAAGTGTTGCCTGTACCCTATTCTGTCCAACATCCTGAAATCCAACTAGAGATACAACGATCACCACAGTTATAACAATAAGCACCACTACAATGAGGGTGCCAATGATGCACTTCTGTTTGCGTGTTGATTTTTCGGACACCATGGTTTCTACTGATCCGTTCCGAAGCACAAAAGGGGAAACACAGTCTCTTTCTGTTTTCTTTGTTTTAACAATGTCTTTCTCACTTCTCTCCTCCCATGCAATTAATGTCAAAGTTCATTCGATTGATACTAAACCTTTTGAAGAGATGTAGTCAGCCCTATTCCTCACTCCATCATCTACTAGAAAGTTCCTAATTTTAAATCTTCTTAAACTGGGGTCTAAGTTATCTTCTTTCTAAGGCCTAATGCTTTCTTTGGTTATAATTCAAGCTTCATCGTT
Source organism: Calotriton arnoldi (assembly GCA_963921515.1). Classification (NCBI taxonomy): domain Eukaryota; kingdom Metazoa; phylum Chordata; class Amphibia; order Caudata; family Salamandridae; genus Calotriton; species Calotriton arnoldi. Next base: position 808,352 of record CAWUFW010000727.1, read on the forward strand.
AATGATATTTGCTCCAAGTATTTCGAGGACAAGTTGCAGAATCTCCGCACGAATTTCCCTTAATTCTTGCGCGGTGAGCTGTCGGCCAAATGAAGGGAAGACAACCTGATTGAGGATCAGATAACGCAATCCAATCAGCCTCAGAGGATTTGGAACTTGCAAAGTTAGTGTTCCAAACGCTTCTACGCCTGGGACCAGCAACTGTATTTCAATCGAGAGGGTGTCCCCTCCGTAGCTCACCGTACCAGCTCCCAACCTCCCGGACTTCGCTGGGCTCTGCATCTGCAGCCTGGTACGTCCACTCAGGAAATGCGTATCTTCGAGACGCTATTCTTTCTCTTCTGGAGCGTCTCAGACCATCCGGTCTTTCTTCAGCGTCACTTTGATCTGATTCAGATGTTTCAGGAATCGGAGCGAGATTTTTCTCGGATGCAAGCCTTATATTCAGCCTTTCTTTTCTTGCTGGCCACTTTTCCGCTCTGGCATTTGCTCTCCTCTCTTCCTCTTGATCTGATCCTTCTGCAATAGACCGCTCACCTTGATCTGGTGCAAAGTTCACATCTGCAAGATTGTCTATTTCAGAATCTGGGCTCAATTCAGGAGTACTCAGCTCTCGTCTCTCGTGCTCACTTGGCTGTTCCGTTTCATCCGAAACTCTTACAGCTGGGCCTGTGCCTCCGTCGTTGTCTGTGTCAGGTCCACACATGCTTCTCAGAACCAGGGGACTCTCTTCCTCCGCAGGCGCTTGAACTCGGCAAGTGTGGGAAGCGTGTATCCAGTTCGGCAATCCTCCACACTTCACAGCGGTACTTGTGACCAATATCACTTGATATGGTCCTCACCAGCGAGCATCAAGACAACTCTTCCTCAGGTGCTTGCGAACTAGCACCCAATCACCTGGATTAAGATCATGCAGCAGGTCTCTCGAGGTGGATGCAGTCGCAGCCTCGACCTGGTGGGATACAGAAGTAACCACATCAGCCAGTCCCTTACAATAATCAAACACTAAATCATCAGTGATGTTTATCAATGCTGTAGCTGGCACCATAGGCAAACGCATAGCTCTTCCGGTCAAAATTTCGTGGGGAGAAAGCCCTGTTCTCCTATCAGGGATGCTACGCAGACTCATGAGCACCAGAGGCAGTGCATCTGGCCATTTCAATGAAGTTGACGAACACACCTTTGCCACTCTTGACTTGATGGTGCCATTAACCTGCTCTACAAGACCTGAAGCCTCCGGCCTGTAGCTACAATGCAATCTCTGATCAATGTTCAAAGCAGAGCACAACAATTTAATGATTTCACTGTGAAAATGAGTTCCTCTATCTGTCTCCACTGATGTCGGAAATCCATATCTCGGGATCAATTCTCTTAACAACAACTTGGCTACTGTGAGACTGTCACATCGTCTAGTTGGATATGCTTCCACCCAACGCGAAAAGATACACACCACCACCAAAACGTATCTCAACCTATTGCACCTCGGCATTTCAATAAAATCCAATTGTATCCTATTGAAGGGACCTCCAGATCTCCCAATGTGACTCATTGCAACCACAGTTCTCTTTCCAACATTCATTTGTTGACAAGTAACACACCTGTGACATACCGCTTCAGCCCACACAGGAAAGCGTGGATTAAACCACGTCTGCCTAAACACTCGCACCATAGCATTGTTGTATTCCGCTTTAGGTGTCCTTATATAGGTTTTCCTGAATCATGTCCTTATTTAGGCATAATTCGCATTGCCCTTATATAGGCATGGAATCCCAGTCCTTATTTAGGCATTAGCCGTGCACTCCAAATACAGGCATGGTCACCGACATCTGTCCACCCTAACGTCACAACGAGTTCTTAGAAACCAGACCTTTAAGGTTCGGGAGTTCCCCTAGCACAGGACTATTGATTTCTCCAAGAACTCATCTATTATGTATGAACCGTTATACCTTAAGGGTTCATTCCTGACGTCTTCCTCTGTCCGACTTCACGTCAATGCTAACATTCCGAGGCACCTATCAGGTATAAATATACCTTCCCTCGCCCAAGCAAGTTAGAGGAGACCTCGACTTCAGAGGAGCCCGTATCCCGGCCTGACGCACTGAGAAGACGCTGTCATTCCTGCACGCAGAAGAATCCAGCTTCCAGTGTTCTGACTCCCTTCGCAGGGTGTTAGAGTTCCAGATCCGGCAAGAGATTCCCACCTCTCTCATTCTCAAGGTATGGAGCTGACTAGAACCTAGAGGGACTCTTGGCATAATAGACTTGACATACTCTTAGTATATCACACTAGAGAATACTCCACCTACTTCTTACCTTTCCCTACACCTAGATTAGGTTAGGTACATTGGGGTAGAACTAGCTTAGAGACGCATTGTATGAGTACTCGCATTTTTAGCTCATGTTATTTATGTAGGTGAATATATACTAAAAGATAATGCTAGCGCAGTATTATTTATTTCTACTGCTTACGCTGTACATTATTTATCTTGCATACTGTCTTGTGATCATAACAGCACATATCTCTTACACGAGAAACAAGACTGTTCAATAAAACCCTTTTTATTGAAACACCCGTCTTTCCTTTCTGTGTAACTCTGTACAAACTAAGCATGCACGATTGACTGAGTGAAACTGTTATCTATTGTTTCCACGATTCTGAGACGTGTTCCGATTCTAAAGGGAAACAAAGTGGTCATGTTTATGCGGTTGCCAGAAACTACTCCCTTCTTGTTTTCAAGGAGTTTCTAGTGGCCTCTGAGCTAGCTGGCACCAGTAATTAAGTTTAATATACTCGATAGGGACATACCGACCTTAGTCCTATGTCAAACCTATAGGTTATATTATTCCAATGCGCAGAGCCTATTAGGGAAATAGGAACTACACTACAGCATCTCTTCCCAGATGAACTGCTCCGTGGATTTGCCTTGCCATTGGGCTCAGTAGACAATTGGGTAATACTGCTCTCTCATCTGTGGACACCCAAATGCCATCGTCTCTTTTTGTGCAATCTGCTCTGACCCATGAAGCAGCTTCCTCTTCTCGGACTTCATCCTGCAACCGCTTCACCTCATCCCAAGTATCGGCTATAGCTAACATCATGCTGAGCTCGGTCTCTTCTGTGCTCTCGCCTATATATTCTCCATTGAAAATACAAGCATGTTCAGCGCAAAATCGTGCTACTTCATCTGCATAATTGTTGCCCTTAGTGACAAAGTCTTCTCCTTTTCCATGAGCTGCACATTCATTTAACAACTGCTATCTCTTTGGGCTTCTGCAAAGCTTCCAATAGTTGGCGCACATACTCGCCGTTACGTATAGGTGACCCTGAGGACGTTAGGAACCCCCTCTGTGACCATAACTGCCCAAAGTCATCAACTACACCAAATCCGTATTGACTGTCTGTATACACAGTCGCTCGAATATCAGCTGCAATGATACAGGCACGTGTCAAAGCGACAATTTCGGCCACCTGAGCAGAGAATACTCTATGCAAACAGGCAGCTTCCACTACTCCCATGATGGTGCACACAGCAAACGCTGCTCTCAAATACTCTGCATTGTCTCTTAAACATGAACCATTAACAAAAAGGATCAAATCAGATTGGGGCAAAGGTTCATCGACAATGTCAGGTCTGGGTTTGGTAGATAGGTCAGTAACATCTAGGCAGCCATGCTCTTCACAATCCTCATCTCCTTCCTCTTCCGGAACAGGTAACAAAGAAGCAGGGTTCTGGGTGGTACAACGTCTCAGGGTAACATTTTCAGCGGCCAAGATAACCTGCTCATACTTGGTAAGTCTGTTGTTGGTCAGATACTGTGTTTTCGTTCTTGTCATCAATAATTCTACTGAATGGGGCACATAAACAATGAGCGGATAACCCATCACTATGCTTTCACATCTTTCAATGCTGACACCGGTTGCAGCAACGGATTTCAGACATCCGGGCAACGCAGAAGCTACAGGATCTAATGTAGCTGAGAAGTAAGCTACTGGTCTACGGGCACCCCCATGTGTCTGTACAAGGACTGCTAACGCACATCCCTCCTTTTCACAGCAAAAGAGCGAAAACGCTTTGTTATAATCGTGGCATTCCGAGAGCTGGAGCACGACAGATACTTTCCTTCAGCTCACGGAAGGCTTTCAAGCACTCGTCATCCCATGGTACCGGATCACTAACATCCTTTCGAGTCAGTTTCAACAGAGGCTTTGCTTGCAATGAAAAATTTGGGATCCACTGTCGACAATAGCCGACCATTCCCAAAAACATGCAGACTTCTTTTTGTGTTTTCGGAGTTCCCATTTGCAGAATCGTCTCTATGCGATCTGGTGACACCCTTCGTTTTCCTTTCTCAATCCGGTGACCTAGGTACTGAACTTCAGACAAACAATACTGCAATTTGTTTGGAGACACTTTGTGTCCATTCTCTGCCAAATGATTCAGCAACGCCACAGTATCAATCCTGCAAGCATCCTCAGTCTCTGAGGCGAGCAAAAGGTCGTCTATATATTGCACTAAGACTGAGTTTTGGGGCATCACCAATCCTTCAAGATTCTTTTTCAGACTTTGACTAAAAATGGAGGGGCTTTCTGTATACCCCTGAGGAAGTCTTTCCCATGTTAACACACGTTCGTCTATCCTAAACGCAAATAAAAACTGACTTTCTTCATGCAATGGTATGGAGAAAAATGCATGACACAAATCTATCACTGTAAACCATTCTGCTTTGCATGGTATCTGGAATAGAATAATAGCTGGATTCGGTACCACAGGACAACATGGGATCACAATTTCACTAAGCAGACGCAGATCCTGCACTATTCTATACTTGCCACCTGGCTTCTGCAGTCCCATGATAGGTGAGTTGCAGGGACTTCCTCTTATCTCCTTAAGAATACCTTGGGCAATCATAGTCTCAATCACAGGTCTTATTCCTGCCACAGTTTCTGGAGTCAATTTATATTGTGGCGTTCGTGGGAATTCAGCATTGGGTTTGACCTGTATCTTAACTGGCTCAACCCCTCTCATTAGACCTACATCCTCACCTGTAAAATCCCACACTTTCGGATCAACTGAGTCTCTTAAGTCATGTGGCAATTCTGCTATTGTGAGCACCACAAACATTTCTGCACACAGACTCATGTTAACCCTTTTAAAATCAGCATCATCATCATATGTTTGCAATTCCACACCTCTCGGAGTGCACGATATAGTACAATTGAGCTTGCACAGAAGGTCTCGTCCCAAAAGACAGACCGGACTTGAATTGCACACTACAAATTGGTGTTTATCCCGAAATGGTCCTATTCTCATGGGTAATTTGTTTGTCAATGGATTGCTCATTTTCTGATTACTAACCCCCACTACTTGAATCGATTGTCCCGAAAGAGTTAAATTTGGGACTACTTCAGTTCTCACCGTGGAGCGAGCAGCTCCAGTGTCTAATAAGAAGGTAACAGGATGTCCATTCACATCTGCATCTACAAACGGCCCACTCTGATCTACTTCTAGAATCGCATCTAAGGTGCATTCCTCGTGCACCCCCCTCTGACACTCTTGTAAATCTTGATTTTGATCAAATCTATCTTGTATTTCAAAATAAGGCATCTGATGGTATAACTGATTATGCATGGGTATCCTAAGAGGTTGAGGTACTTGCGGCTCAAATCCTCCTCCATACATAGACCTGGGTCTTGTCACAGTATTGACAGTCTCGGACAGCTGTCCCTCTCCTTCCATCTGTATCTGATTTGCTGGATTCAATCTACACTTGCGCTTCCAATGCCCGATTTTGTGACAATAATGGCAGGCAGTGACCCTTTTCTGTTGGGCCACCCATTCACTTGCACCTGGATCCATTCCTCTTCCTCTACCCTGACCAGGTTGGGTCACCATCTGTTGTCCCATTCCTCTTCTACCTCCTCTAACTCTACCTATCGCACCTCCAATCCCTTGCGTCATATCAGCGTTTCTCAACTGCACCAACATCAACTTGTCCTTCAATTTCTTCTGTTTCGACTCCACTTGATCACTGCAATATTTAGCATAACGCAGAATCTTATCCACCAACTTATTCTGCCAACATATCAAGTGATGCTGTATCATCAAACTAATATCAGATTTCAGTCCCAACACAAACTTCGAGACAAATTGTCCCATATCTTTCTGTTCAATTGTATCCAATCCACTATGCTGCTTAAAAGCTAACAACAATCTTTCGTAATAATCATGTACTGATTCCTTAGAGTCTTGAGTGGTGCGATCAATCTTCAACCAATCAACAATCTGAGGAGCTACCTTTGATTGCAACCATGTAATCACTTGCTCGTATTTCCTCATTACATCAGGTGAAGGACCATGAGTCAATGAATCTCTAGGTGGTTCTGCAGTAGGCCACTCAATGGCAATCTTACATGCCGCCGACAAATCCGCCGGCACTACTATATCAAACAAGGTGTTTAAATCAATCCACAATACTTTCGAAATCTTTACAAACCGATCTATTTGCATGTACCACTCAGCAGGTTTTTCCCTCAGCCGAGGAAAATCATTCGTAAATGCTGCTAAATCACCCCTGCTCCATGGCACGTGTACATACTCTCCATTCTGTACCTCCCTGAGGGGGAAATTTCCTGCAGCTCCCGTCCCTCCACCCGGAGGCGGAGTATTTCCTATTCCAGCCTTGAAGCTTTTCTTTTTGGCCCATCTTTCTTTCCATCTGTCTAATTCTTTCCATGTCCGCATCCCTATCACTAGTTCTCTAATTTGTGCTTTTAATCCAATCGTTCGCTTCTCTTCCAAATCCTTATCTGTGTAATTTAATCTGCAAGAACCCTGTATCATCTTGGTCTTTGACAAATCAACCTCATACCTTTGTGCCAAAAGCAACAACGCATCATAAGCTCATTTGGCCTTTCTTGTCATGTCCTTTGCTACGAACAGTAGTTCGCTCGAGTCATACGTCTCAATTCTGTTCAGAGGTAGATTACCTTCAATCACCTCATCTAGTTCTGCCTTTAATCGTACCACATCTAGCATTGGCGCTTTTATTGCACTTTTTAACACTGTCTGAATTTCCTCGTACTTTCTTGTATCTTCCCTGTCACAACTTTAGGTTCTCTTAGGAACTGCACCCTCTTCTATCTTTGAAGCTGGGCATCTATCTCTTTCCCAGCTTCGACTTCTCCAATGGTCACCTGCACAAATAACCTGTGGCTCAAACAGTACTCTAGGCGCTTCTTGTCTCTTCCCTCGGCATCATTGACTCTCTCACTGATTGAACCCACATTCGAAGGTCAGACCCAGAATTCGCTAGAGCTCCTGTCCATCTTCGTTCTGACCCACTATCCATTCTTGATGGATCAGCTGTAGCTGGCAGTGGAGTACTAGATTCCACTGGTATCCGACTTAAACCTGTCCCACTCATTGCAAGGCTCCCTCCAGACATTGTCTCTTCCCCTTCACTTATTTGCTGTTGACTATCATCTGTTCTTTCTCTAGGATTATATATCGGAACCACCGGCCCTATTGTGACTGGTACCGACAAAGCATCTGGTAACTGCATGTTTCCTGCAGGTTGTACTGGCTCAGGGGTTGGATACCTCATTCCTCCAGACCCTCCCGGAATGTTTACCATTGTAATCTTGCCTCTTACTCTTGCCGATTGTTCCTCTGAACTCAATTGTCCCACACCTAAAAGCTCTTCTGATGGGCGCAACCTCTCTGTCTCTGATCTAGAGTCGCACGGTGGAGGACGTTCCGCTAGCAATCTATCGAGGAAGCTGTCATCTGTATCACTGTCCTCCTCTGTCGTCTTTTTCCCTTCAGCCCCCTCTTTTAACGTACGAAATGGATACAAGCGTTCTCCCTCTATGGTGTCTACTCTCCATCTTTTCAACTGGGCATCCCATCTAGCATCATGATATGCCTTCATTGCTTTCCTCATTCTTCCTTGTGAAGCCTCTCTCCTTTTGCTAGGGCAGCTCTCATCCATGCATCTAACGCCTCAAATTGCGTGGGTCTAGGGGGAGGTTTCAGTGCATTCATCACCCCCCTCAGCTGGGTCAGCACTTCCATACGAAAAGACCCATAACGAGGGAAAGCCAATTCACCCTCTTTCTCTGTAAGTTTATGCCAATTCTGAAGCCACACTATAGTATGAAGTCCTACATTCGTTGCCATGTAATGTGCCGGTGTGTCTTCTGGCAGAGCTTCTTCTCCTACCAGAGTCACTACCCCTGTGTCGCCCCTACACAAATCTCGTAATACCCTAAAGCATCTCATTGTAGAATCGATCAATTACAAGCCCAAAATACGCTATTCCACTGCAAACGAACTTCCACCAATCCCAGCACGGCGTTACGCCAACCAACCTATCACAGCGTGGCGCACCCTGACGTCACTTCTCACTCCTTGCAGCGGCTCACCTGCCTTTACAATTTCACCGCAAACTCGCTTACACACATTCGTACCACAAGTAACTGTATATCCAAAAGTTATTAAACCAAGTAACTGTTCCTACACAATTACAATAACTTACAGTCACATAAAACAAGTAATTGTCTGTCACTTAAGATCGATAGAACACTCTCACAAGAACATTCAGCCGTTGTGACCCCCGACCTGCGTTGGTCACTCAATCGCCATAGTCCACCCCTGGTGCCTGAGGCTTTCTACCGCGACCTATTCCTCATTCACACAAAGTTCCCTAACACAAGCGGATCGTTGATTGCGCCTCACACCACCCACATTTGATCAGACAATTGAAATACAAAACTATCCCGGGATCTTGGACTTCTCTTGAGTCCGCTCACCAAAACTTCCTGTTCCGCACATGTCCGGACCAGTAAACCAAAAACCACATTCACTCAACATACATCCCAACTCCGCAAGACATCACACACTTACTCATCACCGCAATCTAACACCACAATTCCTTTCATACTCACGCCACCACTGTTTCCGCCGCACCATCAATGTCCGCCGGTCTCCGTCGTCTTCCACTCCACTTCAGGGCTCTTCGACCTTCAACCCTACTCTTGATTACTCCCCTCACCTTAGAGATAAACCACTTTAGAGGTAAACCATCCTCTGCTACCATTTGATTACGCTAAATTGCACACCTAATGTTCCCTACTAAGTATAGCGTAAGCGATCGATCTTTTATTTACCTACTAAAAGTGGTTGAGGGGAGGAAACAACTCAGACAGATATCAGCAAAGTTGTCTTGCCTGAAAAGACCACCAACTCCAAAGTGCAGTTTGAATATTTATTATAAGGCCAAAAACAATTGGATGTAAATACATCTCAATAGCAAAGTATAGAGGTACAGAAAAATTAATACAGAGCCAAGTTTACGAATATAAGTAATTCGGCCCAAAAGACAGATGATTATAAATTCCAAAATCACAACGTAACTCAGAATAGATGCAATATTCAGTTCTCTGCTCATTGAAAGAAATCAAAATCTTTCCCTACACTGCTCTACATGAGGGCCCTTCCTGTCTCTCTTCTATCATTCCCCAACGGTGTCAGCACGTGTTGACTTCCTAAGAAGTACTCACGCCAAATGGGTCGTTTAGCTTATGGCTACGGAGCTTGCTCTAAGATGCTCCTTCTCCTCCGAAAGCTAGCAGAAGTCTCGTCTCGCTGTCCCTGCACATCATACAAAAGATGGGATTCAACCCACAATACGTCATTCTTCTTAAAACTTTCCATTGCACCTCTAAGCAGTAGCCTTTGTTTCAGGACACAAATTTAATTAGTGATATCTTCTTTCCAGTGGCCTTGGCTTTCAGACAGACCAGATACGCAAGGCATCCTCCCTTCTCGCTTCCCAGCCATCTTCAACGACATTCCGGGTCTCTCCTTAACTCTGAAAATAACGATGTGTATTCTTTCACCTGCAGTAGGTTGAGAACATTCTAATTTCGAACACAACAACATGTGGGGGCATATTAACAACGGCCAGCGGTAATTATCGCTGGCCGTGCTTAGCGTGAGGAATCCTATCGCCGGCTATCGCTGGAAATTATCGCCATGCTAGCGCTGTATTAACAACGCTTAGCGCAAAGGCGATAATTTCCCAGTGATAGCGATGTTTTCCATGGAACATCGCTGGTTTTCCAGCGATGTCCCATGGAAAACGGCGATATACTTGGCGATAGGGCCTGTGGTCTTAGCCACACAATCCACCCCCATGTTAGGTATGCCTTAGTCAGGAATTTAGCAGACGTTAAATTCCTGCGTTAAGGCATACTTAACGCAATTTAATATATCGCTAACCCACGTTGCTAATATGGCGATACCTGGGTTAGCGATATTTCCCCTGTTGTATTCACAGGCACGCCCCTTTGCATCTCATTAGCGATGCAATGGGAGGCGTGCAGGAAACGGACGCTAGGTCAGGAATCACGCGCTAGCGTGTCCTTGATTAATTCGGCGATAAAATTATCGCCGCTTTTCGTCCGAAAACGGACGCTAAAGCGGCGATAATTCATTAACGCCGCCTTGTTAATATGCCCCTTAATTATTTATTTCTCGAGAGCAAGGAGAATCGCAACTTATGATTTTGGGCCTATAATTCAGGCAACTTAAACTAACCACAATTATGGTGTATAGAATAATATCGTCCTGCACATTATGCATGAAGGAATCGTAATACATACAAAGTTCTACTTAAATGCGTTCACCAGTTTTCAACATCAAATGATTGAAATAAATGGTTCTTAATAATCGTAAAACACTACAAACAATACGAATACATGAGAGTGCGTTTAAACCATGAGTATAGTGCACTCATACAAAATAGAGTGCAATCAGCGCTCTATCAACATCTAACATGTTTGCATAATACACTCAGATGCCTGGAAGATTTTAAAATTGCATTTTTTTTTCCAGGTTGTATGGCTAAACTCAAATAATACGTATACTACCATCTTTCAAGAGGCTTTTTAATATATTCATACAGCAACAATATCCATGAACTTGATAATGAGGAAGCACATCTGTCATTCACTTGCCGGTGACATTGCTCAATTGGAACATGGCATGACCTCAACAAGCATCTGTCCACTACCTAGACCTTGGAAAAAGTCCATACCTTCTAGGTGAATCCCTTTTTTTCAACATGTGTCACATGTCAGGCCGCAGAGGAGGTGTACATGGTTTGCAAATATTATTGGTGCAGGAAGAGCTCCACCAAAAAGACTGGTCCAAAAATTAGTCAGGTGCATGTTGTTTTAAGACAGCATGTTGTGGTATGGTTATAGTACTTTAATTGCCATTGTTAATTATGTTGCCTCATTTCACTTTAATGACTTATTAGCTACACCTGGCCCTAATATCATTTCAGCAATGACTTAGGGCCTGATTTAGTTAATGTTGGTCGGGCCAATGTTCTATCAGGCCAACAGAATAAATTGCTCCGTTTCCCTGGCAGAGGTACCGACTACTAGATTTATAAATGACTGCCAAGTCAGCGGTCATTTTTTTTTTAATTTCAAATAGTCTTTATTGGGTTTTCCAAAACGAGAACAGTAATGAAAAGGAAGAGAGACAACAAAATGAAATTACAAATAATATGGAAGTATAAGAGGTTCCCTGTTACAGACACGCTTATGTTTGCAAATCATATAAAAACAGCATGAAGGATATAAGTTTTGTTTGACCTATGGGTTTGTACTAGAAACATCATTTAGAAAAAATATCATAACATCCTGTAGAGTATTATGTTATGCATAACAACATGTCGTATATATAATCTTGTTATCTGCCTAGTTTACAAAATCAACATATTTCACCCATATCCCAACATTCCAACATTATTACATTTTCGTTATCAGATTGATGACCTTATGGGGGGAACGTGAAGCTTGTCCAGTTTGATATGACCTCTGTATGATGGAACAAATGAAAGGGTGCATGTTCGTAGCATAAGCCTAAAGGGAGAAATGTCATTATCTCAATGGAATTTTAGTCAGTTTAACAACAAGAAGGTCAATAATATGTATGTGTCCCCTGTGATTTTGTTTTTTGTGTTGCACAACCATACGGGCCATAAAAGATTAGAGAGAGGAGCCCGTTGGGTTCATGATGGTTCATACTTAAAGGAAAAGGCATCAAGGGATTTCCATAATTTTCTATGTGAAGAGAGCCAGGGCGAGGAATGTAGAGAGATATTATCCGCCCCTCTTAGAAAAGACAGCCATTCTTGCCACTTCCTGAAAGAGACTTCTTTTGAATTCTTCCAATTGTTAAGAATTAGTTTGCAGGAGAGTGTGAGCATTAGATCTAACAGGAATCGGTCAGTCTCATCTTTCAGACGTAGGTCTAAGAAGCCCAGAAGGATATAGTAGAATTCCCTGGGAAAGTCAATAGTAAATGTGCTTTTTATACACTTGAGTATTTTATCCCAGTAGATTTGCAAAGTAGGGCAATGGAATAGCATGTGGGCTAAATCACCTTCAGCGGTCATTTATAAAGCATCAGAAGCAACCCCCGTCACAGTGGTTCCTGTCAATGCATTTTGCTATTTGATGCAGAGCTGCGTTAACATGACAGAGCTTGCACCAAACAGTTACCGTTTTTATTTTCAAAGAGAAAATCCAGAAACAGATTGTCTTTTTAAAAATAAAAAGATAATGCCCCCTTCGCCATGGGAGTTAGCTCCCATGGCAAGGGCGGCATTATTTCTTTTTTTACTGTCCCTCACCACCAGGGTTTGCTTGGCTGTGATTGACAGTAAAAAAGTGGCTATATGTCTGCCCATCCTAATTGGTCTGACGGACAAATAGGTCATTCTCTGAAGGACCTTACTTCGTCAGATTATTGGAGGAGTTTGGCTTTGGCGGTGACGGAGTAGTCACTACCGTAGCCATACTTAAGGTCTGCCCGCATCTAAATCAGTGCAGGCAGACCATTGTGTTGGCGGGGAGGGAACTCAGTCACTGGTGTGATGGAGTTCCCATTCCGCCAGCATATAAATCAAATCCTTAATATTGTTTTTGTCAGGGAAGCGGAAGACATTTGCAGTTTCATATTGCTTTTTTTTTTTTTTTTTAAGAATATGAAATTGTTATTATTTGTCAAGTAGGTGATTATGTAACTATGAGGAAGGGTAGGTGTAAAGTGATTCACAACAGTGGATTACTCTGAATTATAACTTAGAAATGTCCTGCTAATAATCATTATAAAATAAAAAGCAGCATTTTTCATATATATTTTTTACAACAGCTAAGGACATTAACTAACAATTTTTACAATGGTTTACTTATTACTACCAGATCCTGACGCACAATATTACATTTAAATTATTTTTTAACCTGTCCCTCTCTGCAGGGTTATCCCAAACTTTTTGCGTTCACCCCCTGCCTGTGCTGAACCCGTTTGTGTTGGCTTTTAGGGCTCTGTGCCCCTTACCACAGGTAGTCAGTGCTAAAGTACTTGTGCTCTCTCCTTCAAACATGGTAAAATTGGACTACACCAAATTGGCATATTTCATTTACTTTTATGTCCATATTAAATGGTACTATATGTACCCAGGGACTGTAAATTAAAAGCTACCAGTGGGCTTGTAGCACTCATTGTGCTGCTCACTAAAGTAGCACTTTAAAACATATCTCAGGCCTGCCACTGCGGTCTGTAGTGTAATTTTAAATTGCCATTTTGACCTGTCAAAAAATAAACCAGTTGCCCGGCCTAAATCTTCCTTTTTAAAACTCATAATTCACCCAAAAGATGTGCGTACAGGGTGCATTGTTTTACAAAGTAGGACATGTTTACTTAGGCTTTACATGTCCAGGCAGTGAAATACTCCTATAGTCGTTTTATCTGGCCTAGCTGACTAACACTGAGTTACCCTATAACATTTATTAGGTGATAACTGGGAGCAGGTAGAAATATACCATTTACACTCAAATTAATTGTAATTTAAAATCCTCTTTAATTGTGAAGTCGGATTTTAAGTCACAAAGTCCGAAAATGGCATTTATAGAAAGTTGGCATTTTCTTGTCCTAACCAATTGTGTCTTCTGCCAGTGTTATGGGTCACATGACTGTGACTGGCTCTGCTGTTGGGGTTTGTGTATTGCTTCCATACAGTGACACATTGGGGGCTTTGGTGTGGACAGGATGAGTCACCCTGGCAGGATGACTGGGAGGGGCTGTACGTAGCCCACTAACATTTCAAAGGGGTGTGCCTCCTGCTCACACAAAGGAATTTGTCACCAGGTCTGCCCTGTCTTTTGTCACCCTAGACTGTTTGGAGCCTTGACAGGGGAAGAAATTTCCAGAACCAGATGTGGGTCAGCCTGAACTTGTAATTCTTTCCCAGTCCAACGTGACCAGATACCCTCCCTTTGGCGGTTTGTGCTTAGGCGCTACTTTCCCTAAAAACTTTATAATTTAATATCTCTGGGTCTACTGATTGGATTTTTGCCATTCTGGAATAATTTAATTTATTAAAATGTATTTGGTTTGGAATTTTCCTTGTGTTGTATTTTCACTTTACTGCTATGCTAGCTGTGTGCTGCACAGATATTTCACACATTGCCTTTAAATATAGCCTGACCGCTTTGTGCCAAGCTACCAGAGGGTTAAGCACAGGTTAATTTAATTGACTTTTGTGGCTCACCCTGAGAAGGATTGTGGTTGTTGCCTCAGCATAGCTTCCAACCCCCCCAACCAATAACCCAATTTCTTACAATTTTCTGCTCCCTTTATAGAAATGGGGAGAAATATTTTATTGTGGATGTACAATGTGGCTTTAATTGTTTTGAATGTTTGTACATGATAACGGGCCACAAGTACTTTTGATGTCAAGGTACAATTATAGAAAAAACACAAAAAGGTAAATGTGTATGACTAAGGGCCTTATTTAGAGTTGGCAGACAGGAAACATTGTGATAATTGTGCATATGTCCTGTCAGTTTTATTACAAGTACATTACAGCCTGTGGGACTGGTAATACGGTGGACAGGATGTCCGTCATTTGTCTGCAGACTATCCCATCTGATAAATTTAAAATAAGGCCCTAAATTCTTCTTTTTTTTATAGAATGTAGTGCATTATTTATGGTCAGATGGTTATCATATTAATATAATATCAGGTGGCAAAGCCTCATTGAACTCGTTTCAATCAAGCTTGCGATAACAGATAAATGTCTTTCCACTAACGCTTACAGATTTGTATTTGTAATTAGTGTGTGATAAATCCCCACACAATAAAACCTAGCAAAATTTCACATGTGATAAAATCATATGGGCACTATAATTAAAATTGGCCTGAACAAAATTAACACATGAAACCATGTGGTAATTTCAATCCACTTGACTCTTAATGAGGGCCCAAATCTGATGTGTTGAAAAGATTTTTCACCACTATTACATTGTCAATTTTAAGTTTGATTACCACATGGTTGCATCAATGGAAATATATGTGCAGTCGCTACAAAATGTTCGCATATATATTAAAAGTAAAAGTGACAGTCAGAAATGTGTAGCTCTCTTTACATCAACTGGCCAGATGGTGACATTATCTCTCTCATGCATATTGTTTCTTTTGCTCACAATGAAAGGAAATTAACACATTTCCTAGAGAAAGAACACAAGGGAGAGAGCACAAGTACATTAGCATTGGCTACCAGTGGTAAAGTGCAGAGTCCTAATGCCAAAAAAAAGAATTCAGAAAACAGGAGGAGTAAAGACACAAGGTTTGGGGAAAGACCACACCAAGGATGTCAGGCTTTAAATGTTTTAGCAGAAACGGGATTGGAAGTGGAACTGGAAGCATAGTGGGCATAGTGTCTCTAATTGCTCAGTAACTAGGGAAGGGAATTTGGAGAAAAAAGACAAAAGGTTGAGAGGGAAGTCTGCTATCAAGTGTGGCTTGAAGATGGATTTAAAGAATTCTGTAAAAACTGCATAATTCCTCACTGGATGGTTTTGAGCTTGTTTTGGTTGGCTTTTAGGACTCTGTGCACTTTTTCCCTGTTAATCAGTGGTCGGATTTTAAGTCACAATTTTGAAAATGCCACTTTCTTGTCCTAAGCAACTATGACTTTCTGCCAGTGTCCTGGGTCACATGAGTGTTAATGGTTCAGCTGTTGGGGTTTGTGCATTACTTCCAGATGGTGAGGCAAGAGAAACCTAAGTGTGAGGGATGAAGGTTGTCCTGACAGGATGGCCTGGGGAGGAGCTGCTCTTGCCTTGATTACATTTCAAATGGCCCTGCCTGCAACAAACACACACACACACAGGAACCTGACACCATGCCCAACCTTGCCTGTTGACCCTAGACTGTTTGGAGCTCAACCCAGGGGAAGGGTAAGAACTGACCAGAACTAGTTTTGGGGTATGTCAGGGAATTCCCCCGCATGAAGGCTGGCCCAGCTATTAAAATGGGATCTTCAGAACCTCTCATCAGAATACTCCTGGACCTGTGGAAGATTCAGTAAAAGAACTGTCCTGCTGCCAAAGGACTGTCTCCCTGCTGCAATGACTGCCTTGCTGCCTGAGGAAAGAAGATTGGGCCCGTATGCCTTGGCCAGAAGGCTACCCAGAGTGACTCCTAGGGTCAATTGGTTGACCTCATGTACTAGCTACAGGGACACAACAAGCTTCCAGAGGTTTCCCTGCAACTGCCCAGCTGACCAGTACCAACTGGACACGCCTGGACTTGCCTGAGCTCTGCTGCCGACTTCTGCTCAAGTGTGACTCCTGATTCCCAAAATGTGCCATTCAGCTCCTGGACCCTTGGCTGGAATCTGTGAGAGCTCCACCACAAGTAAAGATTAAAATCCTGAAGTTTTGAGCTCCTCGCAACTGCAAAAGTACCTCGTCATGCTGAGAATTGACCGCCTGCAACAACCACTAACGTGAAGCTCTAGCGGGATCTGCTCTCCACGCCATCAGGGACCGTCCATGAGGACTGGCAATTCGAGACCTGCACTTTGTGTTCATAGCGACTGTCTGTGATGATCAACCAACCCAAAGCTTCAGGAATGACTGGCTCTTCACTCTACATCATCAACTGTTTGCGACGCTCGACCTTCACATCGCGCCAAAAGACTCCTCCTCGCTGCCACTCCAATGTGAATGGAACTCTTTGCAGTGAACTTGGGAAGGTAACTCTTCTACTGGTCTTACCTGGTTCCTGTATCCGACCCACACTCCTTCGCAGTCAGCCTGAACTTGTGACTGTCACCCGGTCTAGCAAGACAGATTAAAGTGAGTGGCGCTTTCTGCTTCTTGGCGCTATCTTTACTAAGAAGTTTAAAAATAAATCTCTCTAGTTCTACTGATTACATTTTGTTCATTCTGGTATCATTTTATTTATTACAGTGTATATGTCTTTTTGAATTAGTTTGGGATTTTTTTTATGTTATGTTTTCACTTTATTGCTATTTGTGTGCTTCATAAATACTTGTGCCAAGCTCCCAGAGGGTGAAGCACAGGTTAATTTAGTGACTTTTGTGGTTCACCCTGATGAGGATTATGTTTATTATTTGAGTGCTGCTTCCACCCATCTCAACCAATAACCCAATTTCTTACACATGGTTTGTTTACATTGTGGAGTGAAAGGGGGACCACAGTTTGGTTTTTCTGTTTTTTTTTTGTGGCTAACAGAAAGATTTTTTTTTAATGAGTGGTGTAAGTGAAGATGAACTTGTGGTTAAACAGGAATCCATAACAGTGAATGTAGAAAATAGGTAATAGTGCTCTTGAATTAAAACAGATTTTCCTGGTGATCCACACCACCAGGAACGATAACCACTCTGCTGAACCTAATTTCTCTAATTGTCAACCTGATTTCACATTGACTAAAAATTACTATGACGTTATGGGCTAGGCAGACCAGTGCAGAAGGAAATTCTAATTACAGAATGTCCTTGCACAGCTCTTTTCTTTAGAAACAAAAACTTACAAGATGGACATAACAGACACTAACTTAGACAAGCAAGGCACAATTAACAGCCCTTGATGCATACAGCAACATCTGCATGATACAGATAACAATTACACACTGGCAAACAAACTCCATCAAAATAACACAATACCCCCAAAATATTGTAGGCCTACCATACGGGTGACCTATGTGTAATAAAAGGGGAGTTTAAGGCTTGCCATGGGGTTTTAAATACCAAGTGGAGCTGGCAGTCAAACTGCACATACAGGCTCTGAGGTGGCAGGCCCGAGACAAAGGGCTACTTAAGTGGTTGGCACAACCAATGCTGCAGGCCCAGTAGCACCATTTGATTAACGAGCCATGGGAACACATAGTGCACTTTATTAGTGTCTTATAAGAAAATTAAATATGCCAATTGTGAATGCACCAATGTTACCATGTTTTAAGGAAGTGAGCACATGCTCTGGTTAGCAGTGCGAAATTGCCCAGAGTCCTAAAGCCAACAAAAATGATGGCAGATGAAGGGGAGGAGGAACGCAAAATATTTGGGAGTGACCCTGCAGAAAGCGCCATTTCCAACACGTAGCTAGACTGGTCTTGAAGAATGAACAAAAAGTGACTATCAAGAGGTAACTTGGTAGTACATTCCATGGAAGTTGAAGGAAGTTGAAGTACTTGAATTGTAGAGTAGGTCATTCGTTGTATGAAGGAGATGCAAGGGAAGATCTTCTGTATATGAAGGCCTTGGGGCCGTATTACATGAAGTGCCCTGGGGTAGAAATGGGAGTATGCCCTTTCTTTCTGCACCCCAGGGCACTTTGGTACTGCAGAAGAGGCCACAGATATTTGTGCGTCCCCTTTTTTAATACAGATAGTACCAGTGCACATGTAGGGGCCGATTCCGATCTCGGCCGGTAGTGTTCCGAATCGGATTCGGATTTACCGGATCCGATTCGGAGCCCTGTTTCCCGACCGAATCGTACGCGGGTCCGGCCGAGCGAGTACGATGAGAGCACCCGCGAAATCGCCGACCAACTCATACGCGGCTTCAACACGCTCCGACCGACTCGCATGGATACGACTCGCAGCGCGCTATGGAGACGTTTCCCGGCCGGGGGAGTACGATGCAAGCACCCGCGAAATCGCCGACCGACTCGTACGTGGCTTCAACACGCTCCAACCGACTCGCATGGATACGACTCGCACCGCGCTATGGAGACGTTTCCCGGCCGGGTAAGTACGATGCGCGCCGCGAGCAGTCCGACCGACTCGCGCCGTCCGGCTCGAAAAAGCTGTTGGAGCCGGACTTTGGGGGTCCGCGTCGGACCCCCCTGTACGCGTAGGCACGCGAGTCGCACACAGGGGGGACCCATTGGTCCCCCCTACCTGTGCATGTACGCCGCGATGCGCATGGACGCGTACCCGCTGTAGGGGCGCCCTTGTTCGCCTCGCACCCATTGAGTCAATGGGAGCCCGCGTACGCGTTGTACGACCGGCTCCCATTGACTTCAATGGGAGTCTGACCAAATCGAGTCCGATTGCATGCGACTGCTAGGGTCCGATTCGGTCGGAATTCTCTCCGGGTCCGGCTCAGTCGGAGAGATTTCCGGCCGGAATCGGAATCGGCCCCGTAGTGTCTGCACTGACCAAAAGTGGCATTCCCCTTATTTGCATGGGGGCATGGACCAATGCAAATGAGTAAAATGCTTTGGCTCTTCACCCGTAGCAGGATATGGAAATGGACGCAGAGACAAAGAGGCTGTAAGGAGATAGATTGATTGTGCTTCACAAAGAGGTGGGGCACAGTCAGTGCGTTCCCTGAGAACGACCCTCTTGAGTGGACTACGGGCATTCCATGGACCCTCCAGACATTCCCTATAGGCGGGTGCAGTCATTCACTGCAGGGGGACCTCTGCCCCCCTTGAAAGTGTAGGCCAGGTGCTGTCTGTGCTGTGAAATAGTGGTCCGACTGCTTAAGTATCAGGGTTCACTGTGCCTGTTTGAGTCAGGTGTAATTAGCTAAAGGTGCTCCGTGGCACAAAGAGGGACATTGTGCTCTTACTTTAATATTGCCTCTGGTTTTGCAGTACCACAGCTGTGATAGAATTGATTGATGCTGAGTTTTAAGAGTACACCAAGACAGAAGAGACGGTCAGGTGGAAAAAGTATAGATTCAGAAGATGGGCCTGATGCTGTAAAGGTCAGAAAGAAGAGTGCCACAGTTTTGTAGGAGTGTAGCATAAATGTGCAGGTGGTTATTCAATGAAAGATCACTGTTAAACAAGCCAAGACAAAAAAGTTTACGTGGGCTGAGAAATATTATTAGCAAAAAAATTTGAACTTGTTGTACAAAGGCATCAAAAATCCCTCTGCTAAGTCGAACCCGTTGAATTTACAAGAAAATATATTTATTCCACTCAAAGCAATTGACTGCTTCCCTTGTCAGACAATGTTAAAAGTATATATATATTGATTTTTGCTAGCTGATTATATAATAAAGTTGGGTTTTCAGGAAATGTGTGTGCCAAGAGCAATTGCCCTCCAGGGAATGTCTTTGCAAGAAGCCATAACTATAAGTATAAGGTGAGTTTGATGATCCCGTGTGAGAGCAAAGCTGCAGAATGCATTGCATTGTTCCATTGCCGAGCATCTGAGGGCTAGTATGTGTGCCAGCATTGGGACAGACAAGATCGTTCAGAGCAGGAGCCAAGAATTAATATCTTTTTTTTTTTAAGTTTGATTTATTGAAAAGTACAAAGAGATAAAACATTAATAAACATAATATAATGCATCCTATTTAACAATAAAAAATAGTTAGATAAAATAAAGAAGGTATAGGAATTAACTTTGTACTTGCATAGGGAAGAAAGGGGATAAGAAAATTATAAGGATGGAAAAAGTAAAAAGGTATTATGGGGATAAATGAAAAAGGGGAGAAGGAACTAAGGTAATCAAAATATAACAGTTAGAACATTATATAAAGATACATATATAATAAAAACACTGTAAGCATAATCATAAAATAAAGGATGAGAAAGATAATATAAACACATTTTCGGTATTTAAGAGAAGCCATCTAAAACTTTTAGTTATAACAGGCAAAGGGAGTATACTCAAGGAGGTTTTTGAACATCATCAGCCACATTCTTAGACTTAGCAGCGGATAAGGCAGACTGAGATAAATAAGTTGTTAAAGGGAGCCATAAACGATCTCTCTTAATTGCTAGTGATATGGGAGAAATATAATTAGTATCAAGTCTGTGATGAAAGCAGACAGCATTCCACCAAGCTCTAAAAGTGACTTTATCCGCTTGCTTCCAATTTGAAGTTATCAAGTGGAATGCAATAGCTATTAATAAGTCCAAAAGTTTGAAACTTATTGAAGCTTGCGGTCATTGTGGGGATAAAGAGCCTAAAAATATGTTCGTGATGGAATAAGGAATATGAACCTTGAAGATTTTCGTAATTTGAGACCAAACTACCTGCCAGAAATGGTTAATTGAAGGGCATTCAAATAACATATGTTTTAAATCTGCAGCAGGGCAGGGACAGGACCAGCATATGGGGGATGAGTTTGACGAAAAGAAGCTAAGGACATAGGGGAAATTAATAATCTGTGGTAAATAAAAAACAGGGTTTGTGTGGTGTTCGCAGCTCGAGAGGTTCCATGGAGCTTAGACCAAATGCTTTCCCAGGTAGTAAGAGGCCATTCTTGAGAAAAGTCCTTCTCCCACATCCTCTCTGTTTTTGACTTAAGTCTGTCTGAAGGGAATAGTAAAGATTTGTAAATATTAGATGCAGAAGAGGAAGAGTTTTCTAAGATTGAGAGTAAGGAGTCAGAGACGGCAGGAGAATACGTGGAAGCAGATAATCTTTGGAGAAATTGTATGAGTGAGGGGAGAAGAAGCTTATATTGTGAACGACAAGATGTCGGTAGCAGAAATTCAGATTGAAGTTCAGAAAAAGCAATGGGCTTGCCGCTAGATATAAGTTGTGAGAGCCAACACAGACCTTTAGAATGCCATGTTTTCCAATATAAGGAGCGGTTGTGAATCTGTATTGATTTATTATGCCAGATAGGCTGTTTATGAAGGGAATTAATGGAGGAATAAGAAGATGAAAGTAAAGGAGATAAGAGTCTTCGAGAATGTGCAATGACCGGAGAGCGTAGAGAAGCAATTTTGGCCGTAAATGTTAAGATTTCTTGAAAACCAAAAGGAGCAATAAGATCTCTTTCTAATTGCAGCCAGACAGGTGGATGTAAATGGATGTCTGTAGAAATCCACTTGGCAGCTTGTTTTAGTGAGAAAGCAGAATGATACGTTTTAAAATCAGGGAACCTAAGGCCCCCATTAGGCCTATCTTTTTTTAGAGAAGACAAGGCTATACGTGAAGACTTACCCCTCCATAAAAACTTTGTTAAAATAGAGTCAATTCTTTTGAAATAGTATTGAGGGATATGGATAGGAATCATAGAAATAGTATATAGCACAAGAGGAGAGAGCATCATCTTTATGGAATCCAACCGACCCCACCAGGAAAGAAACAGGGGATGCCAACGGTTAATTGTATCACTTAATTTTTTAATAATATAATCAAAATTTGCTTTAAGCGTGTTAGATAATGACGGTGTGAACCATAAACCGAGATATTTTATTTGAACAGGCTGCCAGGAAAAACCAGAAGAATCAAAGAGATGTTTTTGACAAAGAAAGTTTAGCGGTAAAACTTCACATTTGTCGGTATTTAAACGGTATCCAGAGAGATTAGAGAACGAGGAAACTTGCTGAAGAAAAGGGGGTAAGGAGGTTTCAGGGTTGGAGCAATATAAGAGAATGTCATCAGCATAAACTGATAGCTTAACATGGTGAGAGTGAGATTGGAAGCCTGTAATGCGATCGTCCTGCCTAATTTTTGTGAGGAAGGGCTCCAATGCTATAACAAATAATAAAGGTGACAGGGGGCAACCTTGCCTCACTCCTCTACGTAAAGAAAAGTAATCCGAAGCTCTGCCGTTAGCAAAAATGGAAGCCCGGAGTTCTGAATATAATAAGGAGATTAGAGCTATCAATTTAAGAGGAAGGCCGAATCAACGTAGAGCTTGAAACATAAAGTCCCACCCAATCCTGTCAAATGCCTTCTCGGCATCTAGGGTGATTGCTGCAATGGGGTAATCCAGGGAAGAGGCCTTGCCTAGAATATTAAAAAAGACTCGAGAATTATCAGAGGCAAGACGTTTCTTAACAAAGCCTGCTTGCTCGGGACCTATAAGATTAGGTAATATAGGGTCAATACGTAACGCCAGAATCTTGGCAAAAATTTTGTAATCTGTGTTAACTAATGAAATAGGCCGATAATTCTTACAAAGAGAATGATCTTTATCATCCTTAGGGATCAAGCAAATCAATGCTTCCTGAAACGTACCGCTGGAACTACCCTCAACTCCAAAGGACTGGAAAAGACATAGAAGTTTCGGTAACAGAATACTTGCAAAATGAGAATAGAATTCAATGGTAAAACCATCGGGTCCAGGTGCTTTCCCGTGCCGTAACACGGAGACAGCCTGAGTTATATCTGCTAGGGATATACCGAATCCCAGAGAATCGAAATCAATATGATTAGACGGTGGAGAAGGAATGGATTGAAAATAGGAACGGAGATCGGATTCATCCGGTACAGATTCAGGGGTATATAGATTTTTATAGAACGAAACAAATTCATTTAAGATATCTTTATCTTTATAGATAGGGGAGCCAGCGGGGCCTTGTATGGCTTCTATTTTAGTTCTGTCTTTCCTGATTTTTAGATAGTTAGCCAGTAGCTTTCCCATCTTGTTCTGACCGCCATAATAACGAGAACTACTTTTCAGGAGGTAGTTGGATGCTGCATCAGTAGACATTTTATTAAATGTGATTTTAGCGTCAAGAAGATTTTTCAATGCAGCTTCATTGTTAGTGTGATAATACACATACTCTAATTGTTTAATTTTAGTTAGTAACTGGGAGGATTGGGCTTCAAAAGACTTCCTCTTCTGAGAAACAAAACTCATAATGAAACCTCTGGCGGCTGCTTTAAAAGAATCCTACACCATCACAAAAGGAGATTCAGGGGTATGATTAATGATAAAAAATTCTGAGGCAAAGGACTTAAATTTCTGACAGAAATTGGGGTCAAGTAAAAGTGAGTTGTTAAAACGCCATCTACCAGGATAGGGGGTGAAGGGGATCAAATCAATGTCGACAAAAACAGGGGCATGGTCCGATATGAGGATTGATCAAATCTCTGAGTGCGTGGCATGTTGGGACAGGGATCTACTCAAAAAAAGATAATCAATACGAGATTGAGAGTGATGGGCAGCTGAGTAGAAGCTATATTCTCTAAGGTCAGGGTGGCATAATCTCCAAATGCTTACAAGAAAAACAACTAATTTACCTTTAGCAGAGTAAAGGAGAACAAAGTGATGGAAGAAAAATTTCTGCATAATAAGAGAAAATTTAGATATAGAAAAAAAGTAAGGAAGATATAGATAACTTATACAGGATGAATGAACAGGAGGAATATAATAGATAAGCAAAAGATTAAAAGAAGAAAAGGAAAGGGAACAATCAGGGAGGAAAAGGGAAGGGGGACAAAAGGAAAAAGGGACAGAATGAGGAACAAAAAAGACAGTACAAGTCTTACAAAGACGACTGAACAACATACCTACAAATACAACACGACTGGGGATGACTACACCGGAAGTAACAGCGACATCATTGAAATATCGTCGAACTGGAAAAGGACCACAATGAACACTTCAACTTACAGGAGGTGCAAAATGGGGTAAGAATGATGATACAAACACCTGTATGAAAAAGAACATAGTAAAAGTAATCAAAAAGAGTTGGAGTGACAAAAAGGTTAAAAAAAAACAAAGATGAAGAAGGCAGATAACAATATAAAGGCATCACGAATATATAAACCATAAAACATTCATTGAAACATATCAAAACAAACAGAGGAAAATATTTGTGAAACACAAAAGCGCAGTCAACACTCAAACAGACTTTGCCGTATCCATATTATCAGAACTGTGAAGAGTAAGAAATTTCTGTAATTTTACAGGATCCTCGAACGTTGTAGTCTTGTCTTTATATGTGACTTTGAAGAGGCATGGATGCAAGAGACCAAATCTGGCATTGATTGATCTTAATTGAGGGCGAAGATCAAGACATTTTTCCGACGATCAGCCGTGACTTTAGCCACATCCTGAGAGAAGTAAAGGCGATGACCTTCCCAAACAACTTGTTTCTTTGCCTTGACAGCCGATAGGACTTGAAGAAGATCAGTGTATTGTAGGAAAAGCATAATGACACCACGAGGCTTCACTGACATTTTTGGGCCAAGTCTATGCGCTCTTTGTATATTAAGAGGAGTGGTAGACGGTAGGTCTAAGAGCTTGGGCAAAAAGGCTTGAAAAAAGGTGGTTGGATTAGAGCCTTCAACATTTTCAGGAAGTCCATAAAGTCTGAGATTGTTCCTGCGGTTCCTATTTTCCAAATCCTCCACTTGTTTCTTAAGAAGAGATACCTCGGACTCCAATGATGAGATGCGTGAGCCAGAGGATTCGAGAGATTCTACTTTTTGTTCCACAATGAGCACTCGTGACTCCATAGAAGACCATTTGTCATTTAAAAATTGTAACGTTTTATTGGTTTCATCTATGAAGGGTTTCAAGGCTCGGATCTCCTCAAGAATAACATCCATAGCTGATGTGGGAGATTTCCCGGAGAAGGAGGGTCTTTTTTGGGTCTCTTGGTAGAGCTTGCAGGCAGTTTACTTGAAAACTGCAGTTTTGGAGTGGCTCCTGAAGAAATATCTGATTTTTGCGGGGGGAGGTTCTTTATTTCAGTGCCGTTGGATTTAGAATCAGAGTCTGAGGACGCAAAACCTTTAGAAGGCGTAGCAAGCCTAAGATTTTTTAGCCTCCCCATAAAAGGTGGAGTACAAATAAATAACCAATCTTAATATCAGTTAGCAGAAGACCCTCCTTGTAAGCAACCCTGGTTGCAGCCCATGTGGACTGGATAAACTCCTTCAGTAATGTGAATTAAAATATCAAAAAGGTAGGAAAAGTCAACCTATAAATGACATCTTGTTGACATATAAAATCAAGGCATAAATAATGTTGATGGTTGCTCAATATTAGTGAATGAAAGAGGTGGCCTCATAGATATTAGGAAGTACATTCATTCCCTCAGAAGAAGCATTTTGACAAAAAATGTACCTTTGGCCAAAGAACAGAATGATGCAGCAAGTTGGAGGTCACAGATGCTCTTTTCGCCGTATGGTGGAACATACGGCATGTGAAGTATGCAAATGCGCAGTTTCTTGAGGTGTTATTCAGCGCTGCGTCTCAGCGCGAAATAAAACAAAATGGCGGCCGCTGAGAGGCAAAGTCGTTTCGCATCGCGCAAAGCAAGAAAGCAGCCTCCACGAAGAATGAAAGCCGCCTCACCGCATCCCGCTTACATTCCTATAGCGGGACTCCATTTTTGGCTCCACGAGGTTGGCACTAAACGGTATCAGGTCCGTTCGTGTAGGCGCTGTCTCCGCAGCGTTACGGATGTGCCGCCATCTTCTTCGGGCGTTAGCCACGCCCCCCAAGAGTGAATATCTTTGACTTTTGATACAATCATTGCATTAGTCTTCCATTGCATTCATTTGTTCTTTAAAACATGCCTGAGTAATAAGTGTTTGCTAATGTCTGTCGGTGAATGGTAATCATCACAGCAAGATTTTAAACATACTTACATGTCATATATCACAAATACATTTTATTTCCCTCCCACATGATTTATAGTACTCTGTTTGCCTGCTGCTTTGTTGTTTTTGTCTGACCCCCTTTCTGATGTCAGGTAGTATTCTGGCCACATTCTATGATTTTAAGATAGACGCAGGACAAGTTTTCAAGCCAAAGCATTTGATGGAGGTGACCACAGTAAACTGACAGAGAAAATGTAAAATGCTCCAGTAACTG
Organism: Calotriton arnoldi; assembly: GCA_963921515.1. Lineage (NCBI taxonomy): Eukaryota > Metazoa > Chordata > Amphibia > Caudata > Salamandridae > Calotriton > Calotriton arnoldi. Next base: position 835,274 of record CAWUFW010000727.1, read on the forward strand.
CCCATGCAGCTGCATTTTGTAGTTACTTTAGCCATCATATTACTTTAAATAGGTATGGCATGAAGATGATATTTCCCTAACTCAAATTTGACAGAAAGATGGAAATTCTATCTTGGTATTTTTGTTGCTGATATAAAGGAAGAGACTAGCTTCTTCAGTGATGTGAGAATGAAGATGCGTGGTTTCACTCTTGTGGTACCCGAGTGATACCCTTAATTCTACCAACTACCTGAAAAGCTTGTTGGCAAAATCTTACATCTTTCTTTGTCCTTCTCATTCTGAGAACCATTGGATTACTGACAAGGATGTCCCAATCTCGGCTACTTCAAACCTCCATAGACTTTGCTCCAGTTTCTGATTTGTCTGTAGAGAACCGGCTATAAAATGTTCCTCATTGATACTAAGGGCCTCATTATGATTTTGATGGTTTTGGTACTGCTGTTGTGGTGGCGTTGGATTCCCCGACCGCCAACTAGGTGGTCTGCCAGCCGAATTATGATGTTGGCGGTCCCGTATACAATAGCACACCTGAGTACCGCCGCCTCCGCCAGTCTTTCCCTCAGGCATCGATGGCAGTCACAGGCTACAGAGGCTGACGGCTGGAGTCTAGTCCCTGTTCCTGCCATCGGGATTACGATGTGGCTCACCACCAAGCCGACTGTGGCAGGAGGACCTCCACACTCGACTTGGCTGGAATGAGAAATATAAGGTGAGAACTCACCTTATATCCAGTTTTCACTCCTCTCTCCATCACGGAAAGCCTCATCCAGGTCCTCCATTTGCTGCATACACTTGCCCACGAAGAAGACGTTGATGTCAACTCCTAAGGCAAGCCACTCCTACACTTCTTCATTGTACCAATGGCTGTGGACTCATGATGTTGGACAAGGTATGTTTTTCATAGGTGTAATACATATGTGTGCATTCTCAGACTTGCTTCGTGTAAATACACACATATGTAATTGCACTATGGAAAAAACCTTTAAAAAAGTGAGGTTCCTAGTGCAACGGCCCCCTCCGTCGGAAAACCACTGCCGCGAGGCCACCGGGACAGCAGAAACATTGTAATATGGCGGGCAGGATGCTGCCGGCTTTGCGGCATTGACTGCCCTGCCACTGCGGTGGGCCGGCAGTAAGACCGCCAAACTCATGATCAGGCCCTAAAACAGAAATCACTAAAGTTTGTTTAGAAAAAAAAGTAACCCTCTTGGTATAATTTGCTTTTGGGGGGAGTGTCGTAAATTATAAATCCAGATGAAGCCATTCTTCAATCATCAGACTGATCATAACTGATCGTAACTATTCTTATATTAAAACTTCAACAACGTTCATTATATTACTGTCTTTAAATGTATGTTAATTTATGCACTCATTTCACAGCTGCCGCTATATCTATTTAAAAATTCAAGGTTTATTGAGATGATTGTGTACGTTAGTTAGATTTTTAGTTTTCTGGATGCTGGAGAGCAGCAACATCCCAATTTGTATCTTTTCTTGAGCACATTTGGTAACACTGTACCTTGTCAATGTCAGTGCTGATAGAACCTTTGCTATTCTATAGTTTAGGCTTCTAATGTAACAGAGATTGTCATTTGCATGACGCACACAGAATTCTGCCAGTATGAGGATACCCAAATTCATGGCACATTTATAATGGGGGCAACCACAGAAACAATTGTCTTCTACACATACCACTTAACCTGTAACTGAAAAATGGATTAAACAATCACACATCCTTCATAATCAATGTATCCGTCATGCAAATTACTGTCATTGGCCAACTAAAATGGTTGTCAATCAGGTAAAAATATAAGTCTCTCAACGGTGAACAAATCTGACAGTACCCTCATTTTGTTGAAGGGAATTTGGTCAGTATTCTCTTTTCTCAACCACCTAAGCTAATGCTATTGAAACTTCATCTTCCAAGATATCATCATTATCATCATCATCAAAATAGTTTATTTCGGAAAGTTCTTTCCTTAAAAACACAGTACAACATAAATCAGTTCGCCATCATAAATTATAGACATAGAATACATCATAAAACCCAATACACAAATCATCCAGTTTTAAAACAGTGCTTCCAATATATCCTTTGAAGAATTATCCCCTACTTGCCATCATGTGCCTCAAGCATATGGAAAAAGTTACTCAGTCCTTTTGACACTCGTGGTTGTAACCCACTTGCAAGGGATGTGTCGTCAAGTTGCCTCTATTAATGGTACCAAAAGCATTCTGCACCTCAGACAAAATTGCTGTAGTACTAAGTGGGGTCAAGGATAAATTTCACCTAAAATTCGGATTTAGGAGTCTTATATTATACAATGGATTCTTTTCCATTTATGAGGGGCTGTCTCGTGCAACCTCCTAGTTGCTGTACAAACATGCAACAGAACTCTGCCCTATTGCCACATAATAATTTAATTTCTGATTGGCTATATGAAGTAACTGTAGCTGCACTGAACTCGATGCTGTATGTGACTATGGTGTTATCACTAATATCAGCAGTGATGTCATCAAGGATGTCATTTCGATGTCATCAGTGATGCCATCAATGATGTCATTTAACATGTCAGTGGTGCAAGTCATAGTTACCTCAGTAAACTATAAATATTGAATTTTAGTGGGTTTTTGGTTTTAATGTTAGTTGTTTCCAAATTTCAACATCTAATTATCATGTCACTTTACATTTGCTTTTTTAGTGAACTTGTAGGGTTATTTTAATGTAAGGAAAGATCTTATTACCATAGCTGACTATAACGTCATGTTAACCTTTGATTTAGAGTTTACTATGGCGGGTGAATCTAGAGCAGAGGCTCCAGCAGGACCCTAGCCACTGCTCAAGCTTCACACTCCCTGGTACTGTGGTGCAGTGCAAGCTTCTCTGAGGGAAGCTTGTACAGTACTGCTGTACCATGAAGGTGAAGCCTGTGTGTCGGTACCGCACTGCAAGGGTACTGCAGTACCCCCAATTTTAAAAAAATGAGGGTTGGTGATCCACGGGGACTGGCCACAACAAAATTCGTTTTCAGCTGGACAGTTCAAAATTAATTGAGAATTGTTATTTCACTTTTATGCAAATTTGGTGCCGAGCATTTTCTTAGTCAAGTTACATGTGTGTTACATAAGGATGCAAACTCCAGTTAACAAATCGCTACTAATTTGATAAGTAGTCTTACTCAATTCGATCCAAATCTTTATTTCGGCGCTATCAACATAGGCCATAAAAGAGCAATTGTTAAAATACAATATAACATAAAACAGAGTAAAAACATAAAAAATACATCCAAAACTCAATATCATACAAACAAGAAAATACTATAATAGATAAAAAAGCTTTTCCTAGCACGTTTTGTTTCCCAGATATACAAGGGAACACTAAAACATATTGCAAGAAACTCTAGAGTGCACAAGAAATGCATTGCAACTTTGTGATCCTTGATATTGTGTGCATTAAAGATTGATTTAAAAAAATTCTTCCTTAGATCAAGTTAAAATTGGCAGAAGAGCATAAAGTGCTGGGTGCTCTGTTTTGAGATTCCATCACATGGGTACAGAACAGACACTCTGTGCCATTGGTTAATGGTAGGCAAAGTAGTGTACAATGCCTAACCTCAATTTAGTCAAAACAAAACAGTGTTGTGTGTGTGTCACTGAGGAAAGATACATTTGGAATCCCTCAGGCAAAGCGTATGACATATATGTGACAACCGTGGATTTCCTGTTGTCAACAAAAGATCTTTTTCCTGCCCTAACATCAAGAAAAGCCACTTTCACCTCAAACATCTGGTGCATAAGAATTCGAGAAGGATCCTGAAGCCCAAGGAAGCCAAAAGCCAGCTTGTGGCTGTCATTTATATAGGACAACCACAGGATATGGAGTGCATGATCTAATGTTAAACAGTCCCATATGATTGCCTTCGTCATCTCTGTCTCGGGTTTTGCCCACAGTGAACGCCACAATAGAATAGGTTTCAGTGACAAAATGTCTTCCATGTAAATTAACCACACTTCCTTGTGAATGATAGAAGACGGTGATGAGGGGGAAGTGCACACAAGATGCCTTAAAGAGGCGTTTTCCTTGATCTGTAAAGGGCTACTAGACTTGTGACCCAACACGCCCACACCAAAAACTGTGGCTGCTAAGGCTCTAGCTTTGTAGGTGGTGATCATATCCCTAATAGGGTGACATTGGAGTTTTGATGAGACCCTCAACACACTCTCACACACTCAGTTCATCTTTCATTTTAGCTGGGCAGTCTGTATGTGTTGGACCCAGGAGCCATTACTGGAAAAGAGAATAGCCAGATAACAAAAGGAATTCACCTCTGCAATGGGTCTGCCCGTCAAGAAAAAAGACCTAGCCTTCTTTTGGTTACTCAAATCCCATGCGGGCAAGAATTCTTCATCATAAGAGTCCACCATTAGGATTGCATCACTGAATTACAATTCCATGATTTCTTACTGTGCAAAACAGAGAATACTATGAACAAATGTGTGATGTTCCGAGGAATTCCACTCTTACATTGAGGTTGAGGATTTTCGTTGCTTTATTTTTATTTTGTTCCAATGCTGCTGGATATATTTATTTATTAGGATGCAAGAGCCCTCAGCTCAGGTGGCGTTCTTCATCATTGGGCTCTGCTCAATGCTAGGTGGGCAGTGCAATGGCCAGTGGGCCCCTCTTGTGGGGGCTCTTTGGTGGAGATCTTTTATAAATCTAGTGTGAGTGCAATAAAAGAAATAGTGGGTGTCATGGGAATATGTTAAAACTGCCTGTGGAAAGCATGGAGCTTATTCCTTTAATTTTTCGATAAGATAAAAAAAAAATGGATCACAATGTTTCATGCCTATCTGCCTACCTAGGTAAATTGGCGTTTCTTCAGGACTAGAAAATGTAATGCCCTACTATCTGGGTGATGGAAAATTGAACTAATTGTCCTAACGCTAAATCATATAGCTATGGGTGTTGTACACCAAAGGTGAGTCCCACAAGTGACTGGAACGTATATGTTCTGATAACATTGTACATGTGGGAGCAGGAGACAAAATAACATAAATATGTAAGCACAGACATACAAAAGGATATTGTTGTTATATGTATGCTGATTGTAAATTAAGTAAGTACATTTGTTATTGTTTAGTTAATTAAAACCTTAACAAGTTGTGCACAATTACACATAGGTACAAGTGATACTTAGTAACACCTCTGAGTAAAAATCGACCTTTTAAAATCGTTTCTACATCATTATACAGTCAGCTTTCATCTAAAATCAATAAAATGTGCAAATAAGCTTGGTGCCTGGGAGGTTGACTTGGTATTGTAGCGTGTTCTATTGTGCCTAAGGTTAGTTCTATGTTTTAGACAGGCGCCCAGTGTTGGTTCCGTGTAGGCTATCCTGCGCTCCTGCTAAAACTAAAGGAGTAAAACATTAGGATCCTTAAGCGCAGTGCCCTTGAAGTCCTCCGACTTTGGTTGTTTATATGATAAGTGTTCTTGTAGTCCGGAATAATTCTGTTGTTGTTATTTATTCCGGATATGTTGTTCTTCTTTCTTTCTTTACTTAGGCATTTGATTGTACTTTTTTCCGTTGATTGTAATCGAGGAAGGTACCTACTGATGTGTTATTCTCACCATGAGGTCGTATAGTTTTAGGTATTTAATCAGTTTGCAATTCAGTTGTGAGTCTGACGGGTCCACAGCTTGTATGGTTGCTGCTCTGCATGTCCTGGTCCCTCTTACAATGAAGGCTTTTTTCAATAAAGTGATGCATGCTTTATGTAGGTGTGGACAGGTGCAGATCAGATGAATGAAGTCCTCTTTGGTTCCTCCACAAAGTCTGCATGCTATAGACCCGCTATGCTTCCAAGATGGTTGGTCGGCAAGTGATGGTAGCTGACCAAAATGTATTGCCATCACGTGTTTTGTTCATTCTTGCCGAGAATGTTAGGTTTAAGTAAGCTGCCAGTTGTAAAGCTTTATAGTTTTTGATCTAAGGCTGAAGGTATTTTTGTCAAGCAATAACTAATGAAGTTCTGCGACTTTGTTTAGCGTGTGTTTGAAAGTTTCAAAAGGGAGATTTTTGTTCCAGAGCTCAACTGTGTAGGTTAGTTTTAATACTTGAAAAAGATACAGATTGTACATAGTTTTTTTTTTTTACTTCTTCCCAAAAAGCCTTATTGATCGGACTGTGGACCAAGTTTTTTTTTTGTACCATCATTTTATTGTCAAGTACAGTCTTCCTACGGTTTTGTTAGTATGCTGATTGATGTCACTCCTAGATCAACTGTGCCAAACCACCATAATGTGAGCAAGATCAACTGCATTTTTCAGTGAGCACTGAAGTGATATCCCCTCCTATGAATACTAGACTTAATTAGAGGTTATGCTTATTGAGAACTAAACGTACGCAGAATGTTGTTTCTAATGAATCTTACCCCTCCTTTGACCTCTGCAACCATCTGGTTCATTAACTTAAAACATGGTGTGCAGGTAAGTAAAGTAAAAAGATTCAAGGCATAAAGGCATCTGCGGACTTAGCGTGCATGCATCTCACAACACGCATTTATACTCACAGGTTAATGATGGTGTGCTTGTGATCAACACCTGCCCCTGCTTCCTGTTGCCTACCCATTTTATATGTGGTTGAGCATTGATCAATCCCCGTCACCTGAGTGTAATCTCATGGGTGCTGGAACATGTGTGTGCGCTTACTAATTAATATTATCTTCTGCGCGAAGTCCTCAGGCAATGTGTTGCCATGTGCACAGATAAAGTACGTCTTAGCAGGCCTATTCTTTGAGTTTAAAAATAATGATTTTTAAAAGGATTTGGTAAAGTGTGGCTAACAACCACAAATCACTATTGTTTACTACGTGATGTTTCTTTTTCTTCTAAAAGTCAAAGTCCAAAGGTTTGGCTATAAAAAGAAAAACAGAGGGGGCGTGCATAAATATAGCCTGGGAAGTCTAAATGTGGCCCAACTTAAGAGTGCTCTGACTCTGATGTATGTATCGTGGATACCACAATTACCTCTCATCATGGTACACGGTTATTCAAAAAAAAGAATGCACATAACGAAGCACCTAATAGTTGAGAGGAGCCTTTCCCAGGAACCTGCAGCTGGCAATGTAGTTGGGGTTTGTGCGGCAGATCTAAAAGAAGTCTACATATTTTAAAAGTATGGTCATCTGAATATACTAGTGTGAAAACGTATGACGCTGTGAGAGGCACCAACTAGATCTAATCATATATATTGCAGAAGGTCAGTAAAATGATAACACATTCAGGAATACGTTAAGTCTACCACCATATTTATACCCATGTTGTACGCTGTTATTGCGAAATGTGGAACCCTCTTTCCTGTATATAGAATAAGTGTGAGGGAGAGTGTAGATGGACCAGAATGTATAGATGGACCAGTATGAGATCAAACAAGACCCCTATTTTGCGATTTCAGTAAATTTATTGGAACTTCAGGAATTCATAAAGTCTGCAAATATGTTTATAAGCATGTTGCACAGTCTTGCATTGTATCTCATTATCATTCTCATCTGTTGATGTCGATTAAGTGTGAGCAAGAGTGTAGATGGACAAGAATGAGACCTCAAACATGCAATGTCGGATCTATAGGTGTGGTTCTATCTTGCTCGCCTGTTGAAGTTGAGGCTTGCTCCTCTGTAGCAGTTTAGACTAAGGGCCTGATTCGGATCTTGGCTGACTGGTTACTCCATCACAACAGTGACGGACAGCCCGTCAGACGAAATATAAATCCTATAGGATATAATGGGATCTATATTTTGGCGGACAGGGTATCCATCATTGTTGTGACGAAGTAACCCGTCTGCCAAGATCTAAGAGCCTAATTACAAGTTTGGCGATCCGTAGGACCACCAATCTCGCAGTGGAGGTGTGGTGGCAGCCGGGTACAGCCGCATCAGTAGTCCAACTGCCGTATTGCGACTACGGCAGTCGGACCTCCATGAGACCGCCGCAAAAGCCAGGGATCCACGATCCCTAGCGTGGCAGTCTAGAGGCTGCAATATGCTTGGTGGTGCTGCTGTGGCACTGCCAAGCAGATTATGAGGTTCCTCATGCTTGGTAGTGCCGCTGTGGCACCGCCAAATGAAATGAAATGAAATGAAATGAAATTTGTACTTGTAAAGCGCACTTATACCCCCAAAGGGGTGTCCTGGCGCTGTACGCATACCGCTGTGGAACCCTTCCTGGCTTTTCCCTGTGAAATGTCCACTCCTGGGCACCCCCAGGGTGAAGCCAGGCATCCCAGCGCTGTTGGGGCCGTTGTGGAGATTAAGCAAGCTATTGCCCAGAGTTGCAGAGTGGGACCCATGATTAGAATAGGCACCGAGGCGAGAATTATAAGGTCCGAGGAAATTGAGCCCAAGACCCGCCGAGGCGGGAATTGAACCCTGGTCCCGGGCCAGATCTCTGCATCAGGGTCTGCCGCTCTAACCATTGAGCCACACTTCTCCAAACATATTATGAGTTTCTTCACCGCCGGCAGTCTCATGTTGATTCTCATGCCATGAAACTGATGGCAGTGAGGAAACACCTAGTTGCCCCTGTGCATAGGGTGCCCTGCTCAGTCCATTCCGTGCATGAACGCACATTGGTGGTCACACAGCAGTGCAGTTCTAAGGCTCACTTATAAGCCTTTAAACTGCACCGCTGTGGGTCACCACGCGTCCCACCCGCCAGACCACGAATTAACTCGAAATTTGGCGGGCCGGTGGCGGTTGTGTTTGGTGGTGTGGGAGCAGGGCGGTGGTGTGGCGGCCCCCTCACCACACTGCCAAACTCGTGATCAGGCCCTCAATCAGGCCCTATATCATGTCCTCATCGAGGCCCATGGGATCTCAATGTTTAAGCTGGTGATCAATGTCTGTAACCTGAACACCTCCTGTTGTTCTTTTAGAAAAATACGTCTTTGATTTGTAACAAGGGGGAGTAGTTTCTAAAATCGTCCAGATCATGTCATCAGTGGAGTGATGGAGTTCCAAAAATGAGCGGTCAATTTGGCAGTGGTTTGCTTACACCGGATAGTGCTTCCATGTTCATCTATACGGATTTTTATCAGCCTAGTTGTCATCCCTACATACCGGGATCCACATATGCAGTAATCAAATAGATGCAATTCTGCATGCTACAGTTTGTATGGTCTCTATTTTCCCATTCTTTTCTCCAGAAAAAGGTTTAATTCTTTTGTTTGTCTAGTATGGAGGCATATATTGCAGTTTCCAGATGAAAAAGGGAGACCCCCATACCCTAGTCAAACATTATGTAATTTTTTGCTGATGGTGGGCATTTAACAGTCGGTCCCTCAAATTTTGTGAATCTTCGCAGGCAAATATTGATTCACTTATAGCTAACTATCCTTTATTGAGGATGTGGCAGTTTTTGAGGATGATATTTTTTATCCTGTTAGTAAATGGGGAGAACAGTCACCAAAGTGAGTCTATCTTGAGAACTTCTTTGTGTAGGTTCCAGTAGAGCTACATGATTGTTATTCTTTGCCTTTTTCATAGCCTTTTGTAAACTCCTGTTAGGGTACTTTGTAGCTTGTAATTTATTAACTTGATCTTGTGCTTGTGCATTGTAATCCTTGACCTCACTACAATCCCTTCTTAACTGGAGATATTGTCCAAAAGGAAGATTCTCCAATTATGCCAGGGAAATGATGTCTATAAAATTTTAGTAGGTTGTTACGATCTGTAAGTTTTGAGTGGGTTCTGGTAGTCATCCTTTCTCCAATAATGATGATCTCTAGGCCCTAGCAGGAAATATGGATCTTCGACACTGTAGATATGAATATCAAGTAGGTATCCAGTTTGTTAATACAAAGGAGTGTACCTGTCCCACTTCACTTTGCCATATTATCAGGATAGCATCTATGTATCTCCACGATAATGATAAGTAGTCTTTGTAGTGGTTGTCATCAGTGATATTCCAAATTAATGCATATACATGCCTGCTAAGCATGGGGCAAAGGTACTCCCCACAGACGTGACTTTAGGCAGGTAAAAAGGTATAGTCAAATTTGAAAAAGCTATTTTTAGTGCTCTGGTGGCACAAACAATCACAAGGCTGACCAGTGTGAGATAGTCCAGATCTTGATTGGTTTCTATGTTATAGAGCTCCTACTACATCTATTAATGAAAACTTAGAGGGCATTTTCTCAAAAAACAACTCTATAAATAATTTATATATTCATATTATGCCATAGAGGTGATTTTTTTTAAAACAAAAATTCTACGGTGATATAGGTGATAGCAATCTACATAAAATATTAGTCACAAGAAAAACAATTTGACTTCTGAGATGTTAAAAGTACTTCTTTTAAAGCAAATGGAGATTTTTTTTAATTTTCTTTACTCACTGAGGACTTTAGCCAATACTATAGTGGTCAGTGGTCAGAGTGGTCAGAGTGAAAGAATGCACGTTGTTAGTAAAAATCTAAAAGTTTTACACCAACATTTTGTTTAAAATTTTCTAATTTTGAAAATGAAATCCTTGGTCACCTCTGATGCCATAAAAATAGAATTTCCACAAAAGGGAAATTTCATTACCTTTATGAAACTTTAAGTAAATTGATTGGAAAATAGGTAGAGTATATAAAACAATAGACAATAGCTTCATCTCAATAGTATCCAGCTTTCCCCACCACAATAAAAACAGGGAGGGGCATTTCTCATCTAATTGTTAATTTGCTGTTTAATTTCAGCTAACTTTGATTTCATTTTTCCTCCCCAAACGGTTTTTACAAAAATGCCTAAATATATAAATTTCACTAGCCTGCAAAAAATATTGTAACTTCTAAATAAAAAGGGAAAACAATATTTATTGAGAAGCCAAATTTCTGGTGTATCATTGTTAAAGGTACAATGGGAAACATTTGGCAACAAATCAACTTCTTTATAAAAACCAGTACATTACAGATTCAGCTTCAGTGACATACATAAGAGTACCAACCAAATATGTTGAACCTTTTAATTCACTTTCTACATGAGCAAAACCTGTGATATCTTACGGTCTGATTATGACTACGCACCACGGTGGCGGTGCGGGCACTGCCGCACCGGTGGTCCGACCACCCTATTACAAGTTGGGCGGTCAGACCGCCATGGGACCGCCGCAACCACCAGAGATCAGAGATTCCTGATTGTATTGCTGTGGTCTTGAGGCCATAATATGGTTGGTGGTGCCTCTACAGCACCGCCAAGCATATAAAAAGTTTCCTCTCTGCCACTGTTTTCATGAAAACTGTGGCAGTGAGGTAACTAAGGGGGCCCTACAAGGCCCCTGTTGGCTCAGGACGATGGGGTGCATGCAGGGGTACACATGTTGTACCCCCCTGTGTGCATGCACCCCAGTTTCTGCACAGCTTGGACTGCAGAGTCTATGCCGTGCAGGAACTTCCTCTGATGCTCCCATTGCGCTACCCTTTTTCAGAGGCACCATCGTGGGACAGCCAAAGAAACACCTGCCAGACATGAGAAAACTTGCAATCTGGCGGGCGGTGCTCACATGGCTTTGGTGGTGTTGTAGCGGGGCGGCGGCGTGACGGCCCCACTCCCACAATTCCAAAGTCGTAATGTTGTGTAGTTCCTATAAATCCACATAGGATCTGTGCGTTTAGACAACATAAACTGTGGGATTGGTGTCCAGACTGATTCCAGACACCCCCAACGGGTATGTTCGCCTGTATACCAGCTAGCTCACACTGCCACTATAAACTCCTCTTACCAAGGAGAGAATAGCTCTTGGCAACTATCAAACATGACAACCCTGTCCCATCAGGGATCGTGGAAACAGTACAGTACTTTTCGTTCAGTCACTCGTGCTCACTTTGTCTCAGAGAGATACACAGAATAAACGGTGGGGATGTTTTCAATAAGCATTTATTGAACCAGCGTCATTCTAGTGTAAAATAGGTGTGCTGAAACAACCATAAGACAGAAACAGACATAAACGATATTGAGCACCAACAGAGTAAATGGATGGTAGATTTCTACCATAGTGCTAAAACAATGAATATATGCAAGCATATAAATACGTGACAGTCATAATGCGTACTCCTACGATGCAACCCTAACTAGATGTACCTAAGTGTACCTAGCATGTATGTAGGTGTATAGCCAAGAATCCTCCTAGGATGAGGCCAACCCCATTACTTGGTGCGACAGAATGAAGGACCTCGTCTGGGTCTCGAGATAGACACCCTGTGAGGGATGTCAGACCACTGCGAGCTGGATGTCTGCGTGCAGGAACCTCAGCGTCTTATGTCAGTGTGTCAGCATGGAAGTCTTTCTCCTCTGCCTGCCCTGGCAAAGATATGGTGTATCTATACCCAAAAGGTACCCTCAGGGGATTCTACCTCGCAGTGTCATGTCAGCCGAGGAGGACTGAAGGGATGACCCTTATACATAGTTATTATGCAGAAGATGGTAATCCTGCTGTGATTCTGAGAATCCTCATGGATAATTAATGAGGCTAGTTTTCGGGGAAAACAACATGACATTTATGCAGCGCTTAACTAGGTGAAAGGTCAATACCAAAACCCGTTATGTAGTGCAATGGTACGGTAAATGTAGGTGAAGGGTTAGGTGACTACTCAAGCCTATATTGGGGTACCCTACGAAACATAACAGTAATCAGGCCCTTAGTGTTGTCTATAATTCCAACTATGAATGATTCAATGTTAAACTAAAAATATGTAGCTATAAAAGACAACCTATCTAGTAAAATCTGGGAGGGAATAATAAGAGGTTAGAACACAATTTACAAAACCTGAAATTTTAGAGGTGCCACACAATAGAGAAACACACCTTAAGAATTTAGGCCTACAGTCACGCCATTACAGTGCAGACAAAATATAATCCCAATCTATCCAGTCAAAAGATGTGTAAAAAATGAATCCTGGCATAGGAGAGATGTAGTTACATGACTTACTAATTGTAATTACAATGATCTGGCATTGTCAGAATATAATCTTCCTCTAATCCTCCTGTTTCTTGAACTCAAATTCATTTTGGTAAATTGGACTAGATCCTCAAAACCAACATCTATAGAAAGATTGTACAATCTAATTTAATTAAGCATATGAGTCTATAATGTTTAAGGGTCTTTGTGTAATGGGACATATCATTGCATCTAGGAGGATACCTCCAGCCTATTAATAACAATGAAATGGTTATATAGGTTAAGAAAGTGTGGCATAAGAATACTCAAACATTTTATGTAAAGGAATGAATCAGGACCAGGAGATCTCCCTATGTAAATAAACTGAGCACACACAAAATCTCAATAATATACATTTCTAAAACAGACATACATTGATATGCAAGATGTTTTTCAGAGCACTACCAGGAATGTACAGCTATTTAAAGGCTACACAAATACTGTAATTGATATCTGAATTGGAAGCCTTAGTAGAACATCTCTTATACTTCATGGTGTTAACAAATGGTCTTTAATTTTAGGTTGAGCCTGGGCAGCACATGGGCTGCTCTGCGTGGCATGCTGTATTCAGGTATGGACTTGAAGCTCCACCCATTTCCCGCCCATCTTTTCAATTGGCTCCTGTTACTGTCCTTTCTAAATCGTTTCTTTTGATTCCTGAATAGGCTTAGTAGTCCCTCCTTGGTACCGCCTTGTCTGCATTTGTAACCTCCCATGAGGACTGGACTTTTTACTTGTGTTATTACACGGTCTGCTTTATCTAGTCTGTGAGCACTATTTTCTTTAATAATTTTCCTCCATTCCACCCATGACGTGCTTTCCTACAATGCAGCACGCTGCTCACTTTTATATTTTAATGAGTAATGGCGGTCTGCTTTAACTATAGCAGCTGCTCTTCTTTATTTATTTTATTTGCCAGTGCGGTCCACTTTCAGTATAGCAGCAGCGCTTCTTTGCCAGTGCAGTCCGCTGTAACTATAGTGGCTGCGCTTCTTTATTTATTTCATTTGTCAGCTCAGTCTGCTTTATCTTTAGCGGGCGCGCTACGAAATCTTTTTTTGTAGTGCTTTTCCTTTATTAGTGGCCACGCCCCCTTCTTTAGATGCTGCTCGCCGTATTCAGGTTACAGCAAGCCGCGTCTAAAGAAAGGGGCTGTGCCGCCATTAAAGTGAATGCACAGCATGGGGCTCTTTTACCAAAAAAAAACATTTATTTGTGAACTTCACAAACAAATGTTTATCTTTAGACATGGCTTGCTGTGACCTGAATACGCCGAGCAGCATCTAAGGAAAGGGGCGCGGCGACCATTAAAGTGGTCTTGCATTTGCGAGAGTTTGATCTATTGGCATTAGAAATGACAATGCCTTTTATATATGTGTTGGTTTTCAAAACACATAAATAAAAGGCACTTTCATTTAAAATGCCAACAGCAAATGCGTGACCTACTGCCTTGCACATGCTTGTTTAATCTTAAAGAGGGTAATAATTTACCTAAAAAAGTGCGATTTAGCTTTGAACAGACTGCCACATGCACCTTCACTATTAATTTTTCTTAATTTCCATCTTGGCTTTAATCAGTCATCTAACACATTCTGCAACGTTGATACACAATATTTATGCTCTAAATGTTTCAGTTTTGGCAAACATTATTGAATGATTTTATTCTGCAGGTTTCAAATTACCAGAAATATATTAAAAATGAAATCCCTGGAGGACCATGAATGGCTCCCAAGTAACTTGCTTTGAGGTTGCATCAATAGAATTACATTGAAAACATTCCTTCAGAAATATTTAAAATTTAGACAAGCACAGTCCATCTACCAAAAGATATGAATTGAATCTTTATCTATTATTAATTTCCATTTAAGGCAATACATCAAAGTCAGACATATGTGGTACATTATTAGAAATCAGATTAGCCCTAATCTCTGAATTTAGAACACTGTGTGTTAAATTCATATTAGCAAGTACACAATGCAATCTTGAATTAGAACCATGCAAATTATGTAGACTTCAAGAATGTCATAACACACTTTTAATGAAAAACGTTTTAAAATAATTTGGGAAACTTATTTGAAAAGGAGCTAAACTTCAATACCCCAAGACTAATAATCTAATATAATAACACAATTTCAAAATCTTCATTTGTCTAGCCATTTTTATTTTCATAGCTTTCTCAATCAACAAATGGGACATTTGAAGTAGTGTAATATTAGCTGCCAAATAAGATTACATCTTTCACTTTTGATGTAATTACCCATGTGTTTTACT
The DNA here is from genome assembly GCA_963921515.1 of Calotriton arnoldi. Lineage (NCBI taxonomy): Eukaryota > Metazoa > Chordata > Amphibia > Caudata > Salamandridae > Calotriton > Calotriton arnoldi. The sequence continues at coordinate 850,524 of CAWUFW010000727.1, forward strand.
TTCCAAGCTACAATTCTAAGTGTTTACACATTAAAGTGATATAAAAGGTCACTATAATATGCCAGCAATACAAACATACACTAACAATACTAAACAAGATGCAAGCATAACCAACAATATGGATTCCAGTAAGAGCACCACAAGGCAAAAAAGAAAACATAAAAGGAAAACAATGCTAGGTAATACACCAGAAATTGAAAACATATAGACAGTCAAGGGCCAATTAGCCATGGCTATACTACTGAGAACAATGAAAACATATAAACAAATGATTAAAAAACATTGGAAATAGAATGTCAACCGCCAAACCTCTCTTTGTAAAAATAAAATCCCATATAAAATATACAACTAAAAGTACATGACAAAACAAACCTACACAACCAGAAAATTATAGTAAAAATAGTTCTTAACTATAATATACAAGCAACACATATATCAATAAACTAGAAAATCCTATATACACTGCATATACCCCTTGAGAGGGTCTTTATGTCAAAGAATAATAACACATATTCACAGGTTTCAAGGATGCTCTCAAACCCAGAAAATATAATTTTTTTCTCTGCTGAGCTTGCTGTGATTTTGCTATATTTTGGGACACATTTTTTTTACCAGACAAAATAGGTTGCTTTATTTGTTTTGCTGCCATCACTTCTTTAATCATCTCTATATATTCCAGAAAGTTATAATTGTGAGCCTGCTATTTTTACCAAACTATTGGATTATTTGGCCTAGTGGAAGTGTTCTCTGATTGTTTAGTCCAGATTTAAAAATCACCAATTTAGGTAGGTATTGTTTTAAAACTTCACCCACCCACCTCCTTAGATTATTCAGGAATGTCATCAATTATTCATTTGAATTCTATTCTAAAGATACCCAACTGCTTGCTCAAACCTTGTACCTTATATTTCTACTGTAGTACCTGATAACATATATCCATTATATGGCAGATGCAGATCTACTTGTCGAAGGAGGTACTTTTTTGGATCATGAATTAGAATTTGTAGATATACTTGTATCTTTGTAAATCAGTATTAGACTAAATCAACATACAAACAATTTAGGATTACTTCAGTCTGCGACAAATTGTTTGGAGATTTCAATCTTATATTCATATTATCTCTCATAAAAGAGTCGGCCACCAGATTTACAATGTCTAGCTTCCTGGAAGTACAGGTTTTATTTGGTGACTTGAATACCATGTTTTTCACACCAAATGAAGAAATGAAAAAGCTTCTGAATGACATTTGTAAGCACAGGCAAATGGGATTTCAGAGGCTTTAGTCAGCTTAAAGGTGACTTTTTAGAAGTTCATTTTGTAAAATATTTGTAACAAATCTGACTTTACCAATAATTTGGATTTGTAATAAATATTGTAGATTGAAATGTTTATCTGTTTCCAAGGTTGAGATAAGTTTATTAACTTTAATAAGGTATCACAATGCTTTCCTATGGAAGAGCTAGCACTTCTACAGTAAAAAAAAGTGTTTAGGGCATTATCACTTATGGACAATATTTAATATAAAACTTTTGCATGTCATACTTTTAAATACCATGCATTCTGGCTTTTGGGAGTACTTAACGGTGACGTATTACCATTTAAAAGGCGGTTTCAGGCCTATCAAAAGAGGATATTTTCACAAGTTGAATTTGCAGTTTAAACCTGGACAGCCAGGTATGTATTGGCAGACCTGCAGTGATGTTTTTAATTGTCACTTTAGTGGCGGCACAATGAGTGCTGTAGTCCACTAGCGACATTTAACATACAAGCCCTGAGTACACTGTGCAACATATACTAGGGACTTATAGGTAAGGTAAATATTCATACTAGGTTTATACCAATTCAACATGTTTTTAAGGGCCAGAGAACATGCATTGGGCATTGGACAGCAGTGTCCCAGTGTGCAGAGTCCAAAAACCAGCAGAAATATCTAGCAAAAAGTGGAGGTGACCAATCAGAAAGAGGCATTTTCCTACATATTACTTACCAGTATTCCAAATAAACAGGCTCATGAAAGGAACAGAACTCTGGAATCCATCTAGTAATAGAATTGAAAAAAACAGCATACCATTCAGCATCACTGATATCTCCGCTGCTTTCAAGTCAGCCAAAGTTTCGCATTCAAAATCCTCTGCTACACCTACAAATGCATACGTAGTTCAGCTCCCACTTACCTACAACTCAAAATACAAAAAATATGCCCCAGTCAGACCCCTACATTTCACTGACCATAACCTCCTCCACACTCCAAAATCCAATTGCAAATCCAGAGAAGACATATGTTTCTCAGTTGCAGGGCCCTGTCTGTAGAACAGCTTCCCACTTCACCTGCAAAATTCGAACAAACTCCTCTCTTTCAGAAAACAATTCATAAGCTTATTTTGTTTAAATCACAAGCCCCATATTGCTCCCCTAGCTTCTCTCTCTCTAGTGTCTTGAATAAATTCAGTTATGCAGTTTGTGCAATAAAAATCGGTTAAATGATTAAAATACACAATGATGATCCAGGCTCTGCATTATAGTTGCTGAATCCAGTGTTTTCAACATTTTTAAACCTCCTGAAACTGAAATTTTGATTTCATGTTTATTTGTAGCATTATACTTATTTACATAAATGCTAAATACTGAGGGGCATATGTACAAGCCCCTATCGCTACCACAACGTCACTTTTTACGACGTTGTGGTGGCGATAGGGGCTTCGCCTTATTTACAAGGCAGCGTTTAGCCACTTTATGTGGCTTTACGCTGCCTTGTAAATAAGGCCCCCTTTCACGCAATGCTTAGTGTGAAATGGGTGGGTGTTGCGGTGGGCGTTCCTCCGCAACACCCATTGATTTTGACGCTGTCCCCTATTTACAAGAGCAGCGTAAATAGAAGGCAGCGCCAAAATTAAGACCAGGTCAAACCTGGTCTTAAGTTGGCGAAACGACGAGAAATGCATTATTTCCCCTCGTTTTTGCTTTTTCCATATGTGCTGCCTTGTGCAGCACACATGGAAAAAGCAAAATGCCTTGGATTCTTTATGTACAGGAAGGTCCCCCTTTCTGTACATAAACAATTTTTTTAAATGCCATTTTGTTACTTCCATGTGTGCTGCATTAAGCAGCACACATAGAAGTGACAAAATGGCATTTAAAGATTGTTTATGTACAGTAAGGGGGACCTGTAAGAAAGTAGGATCTGCTTCTTATGGTTACCCCCACTTTTTGCTTGATGTTGCACTGTTTTGACTAGTCTGACTGAGATCCTGCTAATCAGGACCCCAGTCTATCTGCTTTCTCCTTACAATGTTATGCCATGTACTTTGGTACACTCCAGATTGGATTCTGGGGTACCCTTATAAGTCCATAGTATATGGTACCCATGTACCCAGGGCATAGGTACCCCAGAGGCCTCCCATGGGCTGAAGCATGTATTATGCCACCCATGAGAGGCCATGCAAAATGGAACTACAGGTCTGCCATTGCAGCCTGTGTAAGCTGGTGCTTGCACCACTTACCTTAGATATAGGTTCACTATATCTATAGGTCACTACGCTTAAAACTTATGTCACCCCTATAGCAGGCCTTAACAATCCTGAAGGCTGGGTGCTGGGTTTTACTTGAGAGGGTGCCCCTGCATGAGCAGAGCCCCTCTGCAGCCTTCGGAGACCATTCTCCCGGGTTGTCTCTGACTCAGCCAGACATATAGGTAGAGGTGCATTATAACCTCGCGGTAAATGCTATCTCGAAACGGCTGAAATAAAACATGTCGTGTTTGGTATAAAACACCTAGGAATCATACCTCCACACCAGTAACCAGTGTGGGAGGTATGATTCCACCCTTCTGAAGCGAGCTTTGTGGGGTCACTGGTCTTTCCAGTGCCAGCCTTCTCGACCCGGTCAGCACAAAATGGATGCTGCCGACCATAGACACATTTCTGCCCTCCTGCTGCTGAGCCAAGCTCGAGCAGAGGAAGGCAGCACAATAGGCATCCTGTCACAGGAAGGTGTGACCACCTCCCAGACAGGATTTAGTGTATTGGGGCTGGGTGGGTGCACTTCCAACGTGCCTGAAAGTCTGCACCTGGGGCACATTTGGTGTCCCTGTGCATGGTCGAGCTCAAACCTGTTCTGGGAGCCGTTGGCTCCTGCTCTAGCGTGAAACTGGACAAAGGACCTCCCCTCTGTCCTGACCCTCCCCTAGGGTCCCCTGAATCTGTCCAACCCTCTCCCGTGGGTACATAAGAGCTTACCTGGCTGTAAGACTTTAGATTTTACGTGGACAAGATTCTGCAACAAGAAACCACTGACCTTCGACCGTCTGGACACTGGACTTCGCTGGACTTCGACTTGGCCCGACTTCGTCTCCCTCTCCGTCCAAAGCATCGTCTGTGCCCTTGCACCATACAGGCTCCGTGCAGGACCTGTGGAACACTTAGGACAACTGAAGAATCTCCCTTGGGGTGAAGGAGTCACTCCCCTACATTCGCAGGCACCGCAACGCAACTGACCAGTCTGCTGCTCCTGAGCTCCTGCGGACTCTGAAGGCTCCAGAAACACAGGAGATGGGTTCCAAAGTTCCTTGAGGTCAAGCTGCCCTCAAGGAACAGGACCGCATAACCCGAACCCCTGTGCACCTCATACATTTGCAAGTGCATATGCTTGTTGGCAATTCCTGAGCTTGTGCATTGGACTTCGTGTAGTCCTGACCCCGAGCAGTATTTTCACTAAAGAACTCCAGCCTCCTCGCACAGAGTGTTCCTTGGGCTGGTACTTTGTGATCTTGCTCAAGGTCCCTTCGCGTCTCCTGGTCCTTCGACCTGTGGGTCCTCTTGAGGGTCATCTTGATTTCTATTGGGCTTCCCTGGTTACGCCAGACGTGCCCTGACTCCCCATTGCTTGGTGAGTCCCCTGGACCTTGCTGGTCCACATGGTAACCTGCTTGACCTTCCTGCGTGGGTTGCTGATGCCAAGGCGTGTTGGTGCACCCGCCAGACACTGACCCCTCAGCACTCGACATCCTTAGTGGGACAGCTCGCATCTGGCTCCTGGTCATCCTTGACATTTCCTGGACCTCGTGGATGCAGAGTCAAGCATCCTTTCTTCGCACTTGAAGCCCCCGACATCGGTGGACATTCGTCTACCGAGCCCCTGGTCACCCTGAAGTGACCCAGACTCTGTCCCCTCTGCTTTCAGGTTCCTTCCATCACGAATCCATCCTTGGATTCCTACGGACACTTTCTTCCTTCCCGGCAGCATCTCTTCTTTGCAACCCTCCATTGAGAATGACGGAGGTTTCCGACACCACTCCAGGCCTATGCACTTGGCTCCTCTGGGATAGGTAACTCGGGTACTACGGTATCCACGGGTGGGGTGGCTCTCCAACCTCCTAAGTCCCAAAGGGTTTTCTCGAAGTCCACCGAGAAGCGTCCTTAAACATTAAAATTGTAACCGAGACTTCCCCATAGAATTGTACAGAGCCCGTGGTCGTGTTAGCACACTGCACCCGTCCTCCGTGGGGTCCCTTTCTACTCACCTTGGGTAGTTCCTTGGGGTCCCAGCGATTCTACGTGTTCTAGACACTGTCTCGACTCCAGTGGTTCTTATACCACTATTTTCGTATATGGTTTGGTCTCCCCCTGGAGCCCACTGTGTATTGTGCTACTTACAACTGTTTCTTTGCTAAAGTTTTGTGTGCTTTGCGTTGTATTCTCGTGTAGAGGATACTAGAGAGTGTTATATAAATAAGACATATTTTTATAACTACTGTGTGGTTCTCCTTTCATTTAGTTAATACTAAAGGTGATATTCTGGTAAAACAAGCTGCTTTACATTCCTTCAAGATTAAGCCTGAAGGCTGCTCTCCACAGCTACCTCTAGGATAGCTTTCTAAAGGCTTATCTTTGACCTCATACATCATAAGGGTCATTTGGACTGGTGCAAGGTGCCCACTTTAATTAGTGGACAGCATATACCAGGCCAACTTCTCACAGGACCTTCCTGTCCATAAAGAATCTTTATCCTGCATGCAGAGTGCAAGGGGGCCTGCGTTGGCACTACACTGCTAAGTGTAGCGTCAGCGGGGGGGAACGCAAAGCTGCACCATATCCTTGTAAATATGGTGCAGTCTTGCGTTTCTGAAGTGGCGGAGTGAGGCGTTAAGCCATGACGGCTAATGCCTCACTCCGCCACTTCCTTGTACATATCCCCCTGAATGTTTTGCTGTACCTATAGAACCTGTCCATCTCTGCTCCTGCCAGTCGCCCTTCTAATTTCCAAGGACTGAAAAACCATGGCCCAATAGATATTTGAATTTTGCACTTGCAAACCTTCTAGCTCTAACTTTCTCACTCACACTAACAGACCCTTTTAATCAAAAATACATTTTAAAAAAACAATCAGTAATCAACTTTTGGTTTTTTTCCTCAATGAATGGGTGACTGTACATGATGTTAAGCTTCCAATGGGTTAATATGTCAGTATTTTTTTTTTTTCACCATTGAAGTGGACTTCATCCTTTGAATTTGTAGGAGAACAAAGGAGGTTGCTTTTTGATGATTTTGATAAAAAGCACTATGCTACATGAAATACTTAACAGCCAAATGTAACCGCTGTACTGCTTTTTTAAGGACGTTTTATTACATTCACATTTTAACTAAGGCTAAAGGAAATAATGATACGATTTTTCTTTTAAATTACGCCTTTCACAAGTGTCCCAAAATTGCATGAGCTCTGGAAAAGTTTTTTTATATTAAATGTTTGCATTAACACAACATTAAGGCGTAGACTCGCTATTACTGCTTGTAGAGAGAAATTATGTTTAATTACATTTAGATATATTATAGTTAATGTAGGCTTGAATTTTAAAATGGCTAATGTTGGTTGCCATGTTTCCTTTGTGACACATGAACATTTTATTTTTGTGCGAGCTGGTGTTCTAATTATTGAATGTATTGTTATTTTTCCTTCTTTCCCATGTGAATAAATGTTTTCTTTTCTTTGTGACGACAATGCAATGTTTTAACCAATAGCCCATTCAAGAAGACACCTGCAGTGTGCAGCCTGGTGCATGTAGTGTAAGGTTAGAGGACATAAACTTTCGTTCTGAGAAACCTTGAGAAACTAATATACACATAATTGTATCATCATCGCTTTAACCTGATTGGACAGTCTTATGAGAATTGCATGTAGTTGAAGAGACGGTAGCGTGCATGCTTCAAGATGGCTGCTGCTCCATGAGCTCTGTCTTTTTACTTGCTTAACACCGATAATTATGACAGCACTGATGAAATTGTTGGCACTTTTGGTCTTTTCTGAAGTGTTTTGGAACATAGCTGGAACAGAAGCTGCGCCGTTTTCCTTGGTTTTGCATTGCAAATAAAGCAGTGCAGCAGTGAGGTTTTGTGTGCTGCCTTGACTTTCCTCACACAGGGACCCGGCTCCTCTGAAGTGAGTGGTTCACAGCTCTGAAGTAGATGGTTCACAGCTCCAGTTACCTCAGTTATGCCTACCTTCTTTCTACATCTAACTTCTCCTTAAAAAATTGTTTCTCATAAGCATTAAAAGGATTTTCATTTTGCCCGTCAAGTTAAATTAAACTGTGGTATTGTTAAACTTGGGCTCAGTACGGACATTTTCTGCTTACAAAAAACTGCTGCTTCCACTCATATAAAACCTCATTACCAATATGTTACTATTAATCTAACTTTATTCACCTGTGCAAGCTTGCATCTTGGGGCTCAGCAGCATCTGCTTTTTGCTCAGTTGACCCACATTGTTCTATCTGGTATTACCTATAGACATTACTTTTCCCCAATACCACAAAATATTATTATATTAATTATTCCCTTTCCAAACAATATGGAAATGAAAACATCATCAGATCATACAAATAAAAGGAAATAAACTACATCCCCACCACCGGCCAAATATAAAGTGGTAGAATCTCAAGAAGCATCCTTGTCGAAAATTTTAGAAGAAATCCAAGCAATTTACCTTACTGTAGATGCCATTTGCTCATAGAGACATAGCCTTTATTTCTAAGAAGATCTCCGACAATGAAATAAAAATAAGAGATAATTCAAAAGTAATCTATGCTATGAGTCCTTTAGACCAACAGATTTCTCCTAAGCAAGCATCCATTGTAGACTTGGAAAACATGATTCACCAATACAACCTATGTATCTTCAACGTATCTGAAAACATGATGGACAAAGCTGCAGACTTTATTTGGAATCCCTCCCACCTTAACTGCTTAATATTACATTTCCAGAATGATTCAAAATTGATAAGGCTCACCACGTCCCTTTTCATCACAATCCACATCAAAACAAGCCAAGACAGATTATATTTAAAGTTCTATGGCATCACCATCTCCTCCTTCTTAGGAAGCCAGTAAGATAAATTTCAAGGCAACTTATTGAAGGCAATAGCGTATTTATTCATCAGGACGCTGCAAAGGAGACTGAAAATTCGTTGTCAATTCTCCGAGCTCAGGCCTCAACTAAAGGAAGCAGGCTATAAAGCAGGCTATAAATATGGCCGTTTTGGTACATCTACCATGCATATTTGGAAAAATTATGATTCTAAATCCTTCTCTTCTCCCTTAGACCTGACCAAATATCTTGATCAACACAATCCCATCTCTATAGAGTCCCAGCGCTCAGACTCAGCTGGTTAATATAGCTCTCCTCACATAATATTGTATTTCTTTGTTCATTATAAGAGGTACAAACAGTGTGCTCTATCTTGTTTCGCACCTTCGTATCAACTGCTCCATTTCATATAAGGTCTTCTTGAATGTTCTTTCTTTATTTTGTGTGTCTTGTCCATCTAATTTTTATGGGCTACTTTATGTTTTTCCCTTATGTATCTCCTCTTTTCTATCCCAGTATTTACATCCATTGTCCACCAACATCAGTTAAATATTGTCTCTTTAAAATGTAAAAGGTCCCTGACATCCAGTCAAGAGGTGTAAAATAATGGAATACCTAAAGAACTTTCATGCTTTTATATGTTTTCTTCAAGAAACACATATAATTGATGACATTTTAAAGTATGTCCATGGGATGGATTGGTAATATTGTCTCCTCATTGGCTACGGGACACAAAAATGGTGAGGCCATTCTTTTCAGTGCACATCGCAAGGACTCAGATGATAGATTTGTGTCTGCACAAATTAATGTTGATAACTATGTTCTTAACTTGATAAACATTATGCTACCACACTAGATGACCCTTCTTTCTGGAAATATCTCACTACAGAAATTGTTACACTTGGCAACACACTTGTGATTAAATCTTTTCACATGTTGAAATCATTTTTCTCTACCACTAAATTGAAAGGCTTTTGGTGACTAGCACAGTCTACCACGAAAGACTTTACTTTTTATTCAAACACACATTCTTTTTTACTGGGTTGACTACATTTTAACTTCTAGACATGTATTTAATAGGATAATCAACTCAACAATTTCTGACCATGCATTGATTTTCTTTTCTCTCTCATTGGATATTACCAGTTCTCCTAGGATAAGATGGTAAATGAACACTGACATAGCTCCTAATCCAAAGAATTCCACTAAAATATAAGCAGCCATCAAGGACTATTTTTTACACACTAATCCTGATGACACCTCTAAAATAATTTATTGGGATGCCTTCAAACATATATAAGAGAGTCACTATATCCATCATGGTTCATGAAAATAAATCATTCTATGCTACCCTCTCTATAGTAGAAAAACAAATAACTGATTTAGAAAAACCTTTTATATAATCATGTGATGATAAATACAAAACTCAAACTTCAAAAACTAAGATACCAGTATAATACTCTACTCACTAGATGCTGGTTTGCTTATATCTAAAGGCAAATCAAACTACAATTTTAACACTAATTAATCTGGAAGGCCCTGCATATTAAAAAATATAAAAATCACATATCAGTTGTTAAAAAAATCTGATGGTAATTTACTCTTTAAAACAGACAAAATAGCGTCTGAATTTTTATCCTTTTATTATTCACTTTATAATAGAACCTACAGACAATTCCAACAATGTTATTGATAGCTTTCAACACGACTGCCATTTAGCCCAAATTTCTGCCAGTGATAGAACCAAACTTGACGAACCATTTGATATTAAAGAAATTAAATTACATTCTAATAAAGCCCCTGGATCACACAGCATCCCTGCAGAATTTTATAAATGCTTCAATCACATCTCTCCCCATTCTGGTTTCCTTGTTAACAGACCTTCAAACCACTTATAGCATAGACGGCTCCTTTAAAGAAGCTATTATTATTGACCTCTCAAAGCCTAACAAAGATCTCATTTGGGTCTCCACTTGTCGACCAATAATTCAAAAATTCTGGCTGAAAGATTAACACCTTTACTCAATTCTACCATACAACCAGATCAAATGGGCTTTATGAAAGGTAGACTAGCTGCACATAGCACCAGACTCCTGTGTCATGTATTGTCTTCGGCTGATAAGCTCCAATGCCCAGCAGGCCTATTAGCATTAGACACTGAAAAACCTTTTGATAAAGTAAATTGGCAATTCATGTTTCGAACCTTAGAAGCGTTTTATTTTGGTCCTGCTTACATAAACATGGTTAAAGTATTGTATACCGCCCCATCTGCCATGATGCATATTAATGGTTCCTTTTCCTCTTCATTCAATTTCCATAGAGGTGCTAGACAAAGTTGTCCATTATCCCCACTTTTGTTTTTACTTGCTTTTGAGCCCCTTTTATGTTCGTTATGGAATAACAAAGATTTTACTGGAATCATTTTCAAAGATACTGTTATCAAAGTTTCAACCTATGCTGATGTGCTATTGTTCGTCAACAATCCAGCTACAAAATTACCTATTATGTTGCATGTTATTAATCAATGTTCTAATATTTCTGGTTATTCTCCTAATGCTGCTAAATCAGATTTGTTTTCCCATTAAATATATTATGTAGTCCCGATATGATAGCTGGTACACATATCTTGTGGAACTCTAAATCTCTAAAATACCTAGGGATTACATTCTCCCATACTATTAAAGCTACAATTGATCGCAATTGTTCTAAAAGTCTTACACATACAAAAGAAAACCTAGATAAATGATCAAGGGCCATATGTATCAATGTTAGGTTTTGCGATTCTCAAATAGCGATTTTTGCGAATCGCTATTTGAGAATCGCAAAGCGAGATGTATGTAGGATTTGCAAAAAAAATTGCGAATCCTACATATTCCTTAATTGCGAATTGCAAATTGCGATTCGCAATTAAGGAAACCCTCCCCATTCATTCCTATGGGCCTAGAGGCCCATAGGAAGGAATGGGAAGAAATTTTCAATTTGCGATTAGCAATTAGAGAATCGCAAATTGAGAATGCAATTTCAAGGTTGCAAGGGTGTCAAAAGGACACCCTGTTGCACCCCTGAAATAAGCATGGGTGCACATGTGGCACACATACATGTCCTAAGGCATGTATGTGCGCCACATTGCACTTTGAGAAATGCTAAAAATTGCATTTTTCAAAGAAATCCCATATTACCACCAACTTGAAGTTGGTGGTAATTTGCGATTCCTTATGACCAATTTGCACTTTTTTTGTGCTTCATACATTGCATTTAAGGAATCGCAATTTGTGATTCCTTAAATGCATTCGCAAAATAGAGAATCGCAAATTTTGTGATTCCTTATTTTGCGTGTGCGTTTGTCTTTGATACATTGCACACTTCTAAATTGCGATCGCAAACGCAGAAATTCTGTGAATTTCAGCGTTTGCGATCGCAATTTAGGTTGATACATATGGCCCCAACTCTTCACTTGAATTGGTTGGGATGTATTGATGTTCTTAAAATGGTTATTACTCCCCAAATTCTTCACACACTAACTATGCTGCCAATTTATTTTCACCTTCATTTTATTTACTAAAATATACAAATTATTTAATACATTCATATGGAAAAATAACATGCGTATATTGCTATCAAACACTTACAAATTCCTAAAAGGAAGGGTGTGTTGGATTACCTGACCTCAAGAAGTACCATACGTCTTTCCTCATTGCCCAAAGCTTACAATGGTTTCAACCTATAGGCTTTGTACATACTCCTACATGGCTCGTATTCAAGCATAATCTCCTGCAACACTTTCCCTTGACTGCCTTTTTTAACCATGACCAATACTAAGGTTGGTAAAATTTCTTTTCATGATAAATTTGATATTAATATGCGCTCATCAAAAAAAGTTTCACTTTGGTACAAAACTAACCAAATGACCAATAAACCCATATCTTTCTGACACTTGTGGATTAAAGCTGTTTTTTTTTATATTAGCGATCTTTGTCAAGGGGCTATGTTTTACTCTTTTTCAGAATTAAGAACCAAATTCAGTTATCGCAATCTGATTTTTCTAAATACTAGTTGTTATGTAATTCTATTTTAAATGCTTATAATAATTTACTACAGTTTGCTAAATTATCTAATATGGAATTCTATCTAAGCGGACTTTTTAGTAGATCAGGTCATATTGCTTCCAAAGTTTATAAAAAAACCTCACAATTACTTCAGCCCTTTTTGTTAACTTTGCGCACAGATGGTCTTCGGACTTAGCTAATACTTCTATTAGACAATGGAAATCAATTTGGTTGTGCAACACTGTAGGGTGTCTCCCTGCTACTGTTATACAAACTAATATATAGCTATTATACAAATGTTTTTGCTCTCCACAGAAAATGTTTAAGGCAAAACTAACTGACAAACCAAATTGTTGGCACTTGAATTCAAATTTGAGAAGTTTACAGCAAATATTGTATGAGTGTCCTATTATTTTTACCTTCTGGATAGAAGTATGGAATATTATTTTACAGATTTTTCAACTACAAGTTCCTTTATCATTTAACATACTTATCTATAAATCTCAGGCCCTTCCCCCTTTACACCTGCTTTTTGACTTTCTCCTATCATCAGGGGTTAAATCAATCACTCCCAACTGGACAGACGCAAGCTTACTATCTGCTAAAGTTTGGTGGAATTGGAAAATCTTTCTATGTCGTGGTAAATATTCACTTATATGTCTCTGTAAAGCCTCTACTATTCTTAATGCTAACATTTGGTTTACTCTTGACTCTAATATACATAACTCTAATTTATTGTAAGACTATAATATCTTAGTTCATCAGTTAATATTGTGGCCCCATATATGTTTTTCTTTCTTAAAGTATTAGTTACCAACATTTTATAATATGAATATGAATGTTATCGTTATTATGTCTCCTTGGATTACTTCCTTCAACTACAGAACTATTTTCTGTATGTTTATTAATGTTATACATGCTAAACCTCAATAATATTTTTTGAACTAAAACAAAGAACTCATTCAACAAAGAAATCATCACAGCCAAGTTTTCTCCAAACTCTAATGACATTTTCCTTGGCGACTTCAACTTGCATTGGAACGATCCTAAGGACCCTCAGGTCAATGCCATCAGAGATTTCTTGGCCGATCAAGCCCTTACCCAAGCCTGCTCCCTCCCTACTCATTCGAAAGGCGCCACTCTAGACTGGATCATTGCTAAGGAATCAGCGGTCAAACTTATCTCTATTGACCCTTGTGATTGGTCTGACCACCACGCCGTCACCTGCCTCCTGCCCAGCACCCACAAGACATGGACACCTCAACCCGTGATTCCCAAACGATGGGTTAGAGACACCAAGAACCTTGATCATGAGAAACTGGCAGCGCGTTGTGAGACAGACCTCCCCCCATCCTCAGTGCACCTCGGTCGATAACCTAGCGGATCATTACTCCTCAACCATATCCGACATTCTCGATGACCTGGCACCACTAAAATTAAAAAGAACCCAGATCAAAGACAGAAATCCCTGGTTCAGCGGATCCCTCAACAAGTAAAGGAGATCCCTTCGACAGATGGAACGAAACTGGAAACAACACCCATCAGCAGCACATCTAAAACTTCTCCGCCAGGCCAGAAATGCCTACAATAAGAAAATCCTCAACTCTAAAAAAGAATTCTTCAGAACTGAACTTGAGAACGCCAAAAATCGACCTCGCAAGCTGTTCGACTTGGTCAAACACCAATCCAACAAACTAGCGAAAACCTCCAAAGAAACACCTAAACCCTTAATATCAAGCGAGGAATTTTCTTCCTTCTTCTGCGACAAAATCTCTGCCCTAGGAAATGAACTTAAATCTGCAACTCACCACCAAAATCAAAATCTGCCAGCTCTACCTTTTCTCTCCGCGTTGTCCTCCCAAACCTCACCCAAAAACCTAGCGCACTGGTCCAACTTTAAAATCTATGACGAACACTCTATCTCGAGAATTCTTGCCTCCTTAAACCCGAACAATCACTTCAATGATCATCTCCCTTCTAACTGCCTAGCTGCCGCCTCTCAGGCTATCATCCCTTCCTGGACCTCAATAATCAACGCCTCCCTCTAACAGTGCTCAATTCCTGTTTCGCTCAAGGCTGGCCAAGTTATCCCCATCCTAAAAAAACCCTCGCTGGACCCTGCTTCCGCTGAGAACTATAGACCCATATCCAACATCCCACTTCTAGCCAAAGTTCTGGAAAAATGTGTGCAACAGCAGCTGAGCCTACACATCAACAACTTTCACCTGCTAGATGACTTCCAATCCGGGTTCAGACCTGGACACAGCACGGAAACCACCCTCCTCCACATTGTGGATGATGCCCTCCAGGCCCTCGACCAAGGCAAAACCTGTCTCCTAATCCTCCTAGACCTTTCTTCTGCTTTTGATACGGTTAACCACGAAATTCTCCTTGAACGCCTCAAACTCAGGATGGGGTTGGATGGCACCGTCCTTGAATGGTTTAGATCCTTCCTCCAAAACCGCTCACAGAGAGTCCTCATCAACGGTAATCTATCCGCCCCCTCTCTGGTCACGGTTGGAGTCCCCCAAGGATCATCCCTCTCCCCTACCCTCTTCAATCTTTACCTTGAACCTCTCACCGAGGTGCTAAATGCCGCCAATATCTCCTACCTTATGTACGCCGACGATACACAGATCTACATAAAACTCTCTTCCCCGGAGGACATCTTCTCCCTGAACGAGGCCCTGAAGCTGACAGTCCATTGGCTCACCGCCAACCAGCTTAAACTCAACGCAAACAAAACTGAATTTCTTCTGATCTCCCCACCCAAACCCAATCCAGACATCCAGGAATGGATCAAGACCATCACAGCACTAAACTGCCCTCCTACCATTGTTGACTCGGCAAAATCCCTTGGAATAACCCTTGATGGCAGCCTAAACATGCGTGGCCATATAAACTCGATGGCTAGATTCCACCTGAGTTACCTAAGAAACCTAAAACCCTTCCTCGAAGTTTCCGACCTTAAAACGGCAATCCAGGCACTAGTCATTTCCAGACTAGAATATGGATGCTCTACTCTCGCAGGGCTACCCAAGAACTCTCTGGCCCCATTGAAAGCCTGCCACAACACCGCCGCCAGACTCCTAACTGGCTCAAAGAAATTCGACCACATCTCTCCCCACCTCAAAGTTCTGAACTGGCTTCCCTAGAGGCCAGAATCCAATTTAAACTGGCCTGCATTACTCACAAAGCTCTTTACTCCAATTCCCCTACATTTCTGCCCAAAAACTTCGTGATATCCGGGAGGAGCCAGAAACTCCCGATCTGCCAAAGACCTGTTGCTGCAACCATCACGCTTCCGGAAGAAAAAAACCTACAATCGGGCCTTCTCTGGGGCCTCTCCAAGAATTTGGAACTCTCTCCTACCCGCCATCAGAAGACTTCCGTCCTTGGCACACTTTAAGAAGGAGACCAAAACCTTCTTAATGGGCAAATACCTCGTCTAATGAATACATCACAATCACCTCAGCAACATGTTCTACCCTCCACCTCGGCATTATCCATGGCTTCTATGGATGATACCTATTCCTGCACTCCTGGGCATCCCCCCAAGAGTTGAGACTGCGTGCCTTCTTGTATAATGTATCTACTTGTTTTAATTTTTATCCCACATGTAGCTGGGACTTTAGACTGCGTGCTTCTCTTGTATAATGTATCCCCTATTGTACCCAATTGATCCCTCCCTTCCTAACGCTTTGTATACCACCCTTAATCCTGTAAAGCGCTCTGATACCCTCACGGGTCTGGTTCGCGCTGTATAAAACTATAAAATAAATAACTGCATGTAGGTGTGTAAAATGTTAGAGCTTGCATGGTTTCGTTCAGCAGATGATGAGTTCAGTATTTTTAGGAGTTGCTCAGAGTAGGGGATTTTAGGGTACTCTCTCAGAGAGAGGTGTTATTTGTCTTTGTCTTACCCTTTTGGTGTGAACCCATGCTAGGTTGGGCTCTGCTTCTTCTTAAGACTTTGATTTAATTTGAATTGCATTATAATTACACCAGACACTTGTTGAATACTGATCTAGACCAACCTGATTTTTGCTCTCTTTAAACCATCAACTTTTAATAAGCCTTCATTTTTTGCAAGCTAAAATACTATTGGGCACATTTACTAAACTTTCACGCAAATCAGGACAGTAAGAAAAGTTGCTGTGCTGAATTGCATGAAAGAGAGAGGGCAGAAATGCTCCATATTTACAAATATATGGAGCATTTCGATTCTCTTCTTGCTCTGGTGCACCGTGTGCAAGCCCCATTACGTTATATTTCAAGGGGGCCTGCGTTACAGTCCGGATTGTTTTTGTGACGAAGGGTCATCTTTCTGCACAAAAACAAGCCTTAGAGGCATTCTTTTTCATTCTATGTATTCTGTAGAATGCAACACATGTAGAAAGAGAGGAATAACGAGGAGATGGCGTATCATTTTGACTCATTTCCAGATTTACAAGTTTTTGTAAACCTGGGAATGCACCAAAATCCATGGTTGGATGCATAGGAACGCCCATACTTCACCAATGGAACGCCTTCCAAGTTGAAATGTAACATTACGCAGCACAAGCAGCTGCTTTGCATTAAATTACTTTATCAATCCACGGATAGCCACACAAATAAGGCCTTGTGTGGCTTAGTAAATATTACAAAGTCTTTGTGTTGTCCTTGCGTCACCTTGAATGATGCAAGGACAACACAAAGGCTTCATAACTATGGGCCTCTGTCTTTTTTGCAGAGCCTAATGTGCTTCACATTTATTGAATGTTTTGATCTGCTGACCAGGCTCAGTCGTGGAGCACCATAATCCTTAGGGGATTACCACTGCCCCAGGTTCATCGAGAGTGCTTCATGGTATCCAAATTAACACAAACAAATATGCGCTAACAGCGACAATGGTAATGAAATAATCTTACATGCAGCATTATTTACTTTTTTTATATCGCGCGAACTTGACCCGAAGGTATCGGGTATCAGAGAGCTTTACATAAGCACCAGTTTCGTTACAGACGGACAAATTTTTTTTTTTTTTTTTTTTTTTGTGTAGGCAGGGGGAGATTAAGTAATTTTCACAGAGTCACAGCATGTTGAGCGCCGTTGCCGAGACTCGAGGCCGGTTCCCCAGATTTGAGGTCGACTGCCCTAGCCATTAGGCCACATCCTCTCTCTTACTTGAACCTGGCAATGGCGCTGTGTGGTGTCCTGAATATTCCTGTGCCTGACATTCTTCATGTTCTGGAATGTGGGGTGCGTTGCCAGGCACAGGATTGGAACTGCTCGTGTGGCAGTTAAGCTGGTTCTCTGTCTGGATGGGGTCTCTGCAACTCTGTGTCCTGAATAAAGCTTCTTTCAACTCAACATTAGTGCCTCCTGCTGTCCTTACTGAGGGGACCTACTTTCACATTTTGGCGACGACCTACCCACGCTGCTCATTTGAAAGCTACTACGAAGCTGACACAATTTTTTACACCAGAGACCCCAACAACAATCATCTTTACAATCTTCATCTTTCAAAAGAACATCAGAAAAGAAGCGACGCGCCGTGAATCTAAATTTCATCTTACTCACCCTCTTCATTCATTGAAAGGATCGTCAACCCGTCAACCTTTCAACTGCTTCATATATCTCCACAAGTAAGGAGGAATGGTGGTTGGGATTCTCTGCATATCTCTCCGCGTCCCTGTGTTCCTTTGGCCCTGTTTTCAATTGAATTTAAGGGGTCCCTGGGCACTAGAGGGTCCCTTCCCATGAGAAGAGTCACGTGCACGAGATCCCCGTACGAGGCCTTTAACGTTTACCTCAGCACGTGGGCAGGCACGAGAACTTCACTGTGCGTGGGCCTGTTTCATTGTCTGACTTCCTAGCGCGTGGAGAAGCGCTCGTGTATTGCCTGCCTGGTCTGCCTGACGCCGCTCCTATGCTACGTTCCCACGTAGCGTGCAGCCATTTTAAAGAAGCTTCTAGCTGTCTCCTAGCAACCGGACCAGCTTTGACTCCGGCGATGTTTACGGCTGTCTTCACTTGCGCACAGCTGATTTATGAATCGCTGATGCGCACAGCTTTTGACAAGTATCCCAGCCTGTTTTATAGCAACCTGGACCAGCTTTAACTCCAAATACGGCTGTCTTCACTTGCGCACAGCTGATTTATTATTCGCTGATGCGCACAGCTTTTCAAAGCTTTCTGGAGATTACATAGAGTTTGTGCATAATTCGCTGATGTGCACAGCTTATTCTTCAGTCCCTGATTTACTGTATGTCTTCTGCAATTTTCTTACACGCTGACACACACAGCCAACCTACTCACCACTGTTGCACTCAGTGGTAATTGTACATTTTCAAACAGTTTATGTTGCAGTATATGTGCATAGCTTAAAAATGTAATAGCTGTTTATGCTGTTTACTCGCGTGTCTTCACCTTTCTCGCTGACACGCACAGCTCACTAATATTACTACAACTTGTCTCATTTCTTGCCACAATTTTCATTTTTCCTTATAGGTGCACAGCTAAAGCATTACTCGCTGATGTGCACAGCTTGACCCACATCTCAACAAAGGAGTGCTACTTGTTGTTACTTTACTTATACTTTTATATATTAATACACATCACCATGCAAAACGTCACTGCCCCTCCCTTCTTCTTAACTACCCTTGGTGATCCTCCTCTTTCATGGCTTAAATGGAAAAAGGCATTCACTCATTATGCTCGTGTTTGTGGTACTTCGTTGAGTGCAGAGAGACGCACTTCCTTATTATTACATTGCTTGGGATCTGAAGGACAAGAAATCTTTCAACATCTCCCAGATCTGTCTAATGATGAGGCTGCTTCACTAACAGAATATGAAATATGCATAAAAAAACTAGATTTACACTATCTTCCTAAAGTAAGCACTGTCCTTGAGCGCTACCATTTCGTAAGAAGAATGCAGCGACATGATGAATCTGTTGAACAATATATAACAATTTACGCAAATTAGCTTCCACCTGCAATTTTGGCTCAACTTTGGAGGAGCGCTTAAGGGATCAATTTATGTTAGGATGCACACTAGATAAAGCAAGGGATGCCTTGTGGCAAAAGGATTCTCCTTCTCTTCAAGAAGTTCTCACCATAGCCAAAACTCATGAGCATTCCAAGGCTTGTATTGATGTCATATGTAAGGTCTCATCAAGTGACAAGAAGGAAAACACTGATGTTAAAGTAGTTGGAGACAGTGCTACTAAATCTAAAACATTTCCCACCCAAAAGGTACTCATCCCAAAAAACCTTCAAGGAAAGTGTTTCAGGTGTGGTAGCCCTGGTCACTTGGCTAATTTTAAATGATGCCCGGGATGGAAAGCTGTTTGTAAAGCATGTGGGAAAAAGGGGCATGTCTCTAAATGCTGTCGAACAAACAAAGAACATAAAAAAGTCAGTGAAATTGACCTTTATGAGGAAGATCTGGAAGAAATAGAGATACACCAAGTGGCATGTGACGCAAGCGATGGTCCACAAGAACTTGTTTTGGTCAACGATGCTCCAGTCAGGATGCTCTTTGACTCTGGGGCCAAGATCACACTGGTTCCCAAGAACTTTTATGAATGCAATCTTTTGGGCAAGGTTACTCTTTTACAACCAGACATTAGACCGAAAGGATATGGTGGAGTTACTATACAATTGCTTGGTTATTTTTGGGGTACAATTGACTTCAAGGGAAGGGTTATTCCTGGGAAGGTTTATGTTTCAATGAAGGGTGATTCGCTTATAAGTTGGTTCCATCAGGGAGACTTGCATGTGTTTCTTGACCCCAATGAATCCCCTTCGGTTTGTTTGAAAGAATTACCTCCTGTCAGGGTGGTGAATTACCCTAATTGTGATTGGATCATGGAATTTCCTTCTGTTTTTGCGAGTAATCTCGGCTGTTTAAAAACTATATGCATCGTATAAGGATCAATTCTGATGGCATTCCTAAGATTGCCAAGGTCAGGAATGTTCCCCTATTAGTTAGAGAGCATGAAAACAGAGTTGGACAAGCTTTTAGACAAAGGGATAATTCAAGAAGTGGAGGCAACAGAGTGAGTCTCTCCAGTTGTGATGGCTCGCAAGGCCAATGGAGAGGCCCGGCTCTGTGTGGACATGAAAGAACTGAATAGAGCTGTCATTGTTGATCACTACCCTTTGCCCAACATAACTGAAATGTTGTGTTCACTTGAAGGGGCAAACACTTCTCCTCCCTATATCTTACCTCCGCTTACCACCAGGTCAAGCGTCACCCTGCTTCCCAAGATTTGACAGCCTTCGTCACACCTTTTAGCACGTTTAGGTTTCTGAGAATGCCCTTTGGTCTCATTTCTTCTGCGTCAGTGTTTCAGAGGGCAATGGAGGGCATTCTCAGAGGCCTCCATGGTGTCAAGGTGTACCAAGATGACGTGCTCATCTTTGGGGTGGATCTGGAGCAACATGACGCAAGGCTTAAGTCTGTTTTGAAAAGGTTAAATGATGCAGGTCTCATTCTTAGAGCGGACAAGTGCAAATTTGATGTAAAGGAAATAGAGTACCTTGGTCATTCTCTGTCTTCTGCTGGTATCAAGCCTAAACCTTCTTTGGTAAGTTCCATTAACAGTCTACGAGCTCCCTCGAATAAGGAGGAGCTAGTCAAATTCCTTGGTATGGCTGAGTTTTATCACAAATTTGTTCCGAATTTTGCTGGGAAATCCTTGTGTCTAAGATCACTGTTAAAGAAGGGGAATGAATTTGTTTGGTCTAGGACTTGTGAGGAGGAATTTCTTAGCATCAAGAAACACCTTAATGATGCACCTTGTCTAGGTAGTTTTGACCCTACGAAAGTCTCTTATCTTATGACTGATGCGAGCGCAACTGGTTTGGGTGCTGTTGTGTTGCAAAAAGTTGATGGAGAGGAGAAAACTATTTTGTTTATTTCCAGACCGTTGAGGGGTGCGGAATGTAGTTATTCTGTAGTAGAGAAGGAGGCTCTTGGTGTGTTCTGGGCGGAGCGCAAGCTAAGGAAATTTTTGTGGGGGAAGAAATTTAAGATTTTTACTGACCACAAACCTCTTAAGGATGTGTTCTCAAAGAAGGGAATAGATTTTGTTTCCCATCGCATAAGGAAATGGGTGGTGGCCTTACAAGAATTTGAATTCGATATTTCATATTTGCCTGGTTCCATGAATGTCTTGGCAGACTGTCTTTCAAGGCTCAGCGGTGAAGATTGTGACTTGATGGATGATGTTGAGTGGTTTGGTGGTGAGGAGCTTGAAGAAGAAGTCAATTTATGCCTGATCAGTGAAGGTCTCATTTCTGAGAGTGTGTCGAGAGAAAATTTGGTGTGTGATGCTGCTTTACAGAGAGTCATCTCCTTTGTCTCTGGTGGTTGGTGTGAGAAGAAGGACTGTGAGGAGTAGCTCAAGGGATTTTGGAACGTTAGAGAAGATCTTGCTGTTGTAGACAGTCTCCTCATGCGTGGTAGCAAACTCATTCCACCATTTGTTTTGAGAGACAAATTGATTGAAAGTGCTCATGCATCACACATGGGGATTGCAAAAACAATGGAGAGGATCAGGGAGGCTTACTGGTGGCCAGCTATGGATGTGCATGTGGAGAGACTAGTGCATGCATGTGCAGAGTGTGCATGTTCAGACAGGGTTCTGAAATGCAGAACACAGCCCATGGTCATTAGAGAGCAAGCCTCTGGTCCATGGATGGACATTTCTATTGGCATTTTGGGTCCTGTGCAGCTTAAAACTCAGGACCACTATGTCATTGTGTGCATTGACATATTTTCTCGGTGGCCTGATATCAAAATTGTTAATTCAGTTGAGTCTTCTGTGGTAATTGAATTCCTAGAAGAACTCTTTGAACGTGAAGGTTTTCCACTAACGCTTTTATCAGACAACGGAGTCCAATTCACATCAAGGGTCATGGAAGAGTTTCTAAACTCCAAAGGAATTAGACACAAGAGGGCTGCTCTTTATCACCCAGAATGCAATGGTGTTGTAGAGAGATTTATTAAAGTACTCAAAGAGACCATGCAGCAAGCTGTTGCCTGTGGTGAAAGCTGGGAGTTGGCTGTTAAAAAAAAAGTGCGAGAGTATCGGTTCACTTTCCATTCTTCCACCGGGGTAGCCCCCTTTCGCTTGTTTAAAGGATGGGTTCCCAACATAGAAGTTGCCCCGTTGTGGGTTACCTCAAAGAGGTTGCTGGTGGACAGTGGAGTAGGAAGAACTGAAGGCTGGAAGGAAAAAGAAAGAGAGGTGATGAATAAAAGGAAGGCTAGGTAAGATGAAAGGAAGGGTGTGAAGAGTACCTTTGTCAATGTGGGTGACTGGGTTAAGATTAAGGGGCCGATTCCGATTCGGTCCGGAAATCTCTCCGACCGAGCCGGACTCGGAGAGATTTCCGACCGAATCGGACTCTGGCAGCCCGACCGAACGAGTACGATGCGCACGTATGCCATCGGACTCGAGTCGGTCGGACTCCCATTGAAGTCAATGGGAGCCGGTCGTACAACGCGTACGCGGGCTCCCATTGACTCAATGGGTGCGAGGCGGTCAAGGCGCCCCTACAGCGGGTACGCGGTGAAGCGACTCGCGCTGTACACGCACAGGTAGGGGGACCCATGGGTCCCCTGTGTGCGACTCGCGCGGCTACGCGCACAGGGGGTCCGACACGGACCCCCAAAGTACGTCTCCGACTGCTCTTTGGAGCCGGAGTGCGCGGCTCGGTCGGACTGCCCGCGGCGCGCATCGTACTCACCCGGCCGGGGAACGTCTCCATTGCGCGGTGCGAGTCGAGTCCGAGCAAGTCGGTCGGTGCGGTTCGACCCGGGAACGAGTCGGTCGGAGCGGTCGGGACGCCCAGACGAGTCGGTCGGCGAATTCGCATCGTACTCGCTCGCCCGGACGCGCGTACGAATCGGTCGGGAAATAGGGCTCCGAATCGGATCCGGTTAAGCCGAATCCGATTCGGAGCCCTACCGGCCGAGATCGGAATCGGCCCCTAAGTCTCCCAGGAAAAGTGGTGGTTCTTCCAAATTCAGTAGGCCCTTTGAGGTGATTAAAGTTTTCAAAAATGCAATAAAGACCAGTGACCATAGATTCTGGAATTTGGGTAGAGTGGCGAAATGTCCGGTTAGATCCACTGCTGCTACTGCCTCTACTGCTTGTGCTGCGGCTCAAAATCCTGTTTCAGAAGAGGCCATTGTGCATGAGAGAGGTGGTATGCCTTGTCGTTTATAGCGTACTCATCGCCACTTGCAAGATTACGTTTCTTAGGTCTTCTGCCCTTTACACCGTGTGGTCATGTGTATTAGCTGCACTGTTTCGCTTATTTCTTTGGATGTTTTTTTTTTCTTGAGTTTTGTTTGTTCCTTGCCTCTAACCTCACTTATATGTAGTTTTGGTTTGGTAAAGCTTGTACAAAGTTTATAACTTTATTTTGTATGGTGAAGGGGGGAGGAAGTGTGGTGTCCTGAATATTCCTGTGCCTGACATTCTTCATGTTCTGGAATGTGGGGTGCATTGCCAGGCACAGGATTGGAACTGCTTGTGTGGCAGTTAAGCTGGTTCTCTGTCTGTATGGGGTCTCTGCAACTCTGTGTCCTGAATAAAGCTTCTTTCAACTCAACATTAGTGCCTCCTGCTATCCTTACTGAGGGGACCTACTTCCACACGCTGGTTTATGACTGGACACTATAATTTTAAAATGTAAAGTATTTACATCTCACATCTTTTGCGTTGAGTAGCTCTGTGAGTATTGCAGCCAAAATTCAAGAGAAAAGACCACTAAACTAACTGGAGAACAACAATAAAAAGTATTTTGGGTTATTCATAACAGCTTGAAACAGAACTGTGTTTTGCTGAACATTTTCACTTTCTATTTCAGGTTATAGTGCTGCACTATTTCAATTATACCTTTGAATCCAGTCCAGACATTATGGGCTACTAGCGTCCGGTTAAAGCAACTCCAAAGGCTTCTTTAAGCTCCGACTGGCAGGGACTTTGGAGTGTGCTGAAGGTCTTAATGAGGTAAAGGCATCTTCATGTATACAGTGGAGGATTCTAACCCGAGGTATATTTTTCTAACTTCAGTGATAAGCTTTGGAGTCTCTGAGTTGGACCGATCATGGCGCTGTTTTACCTGGCTCTGCTTCTTCTTTTTCTAAACAGGTTTCAAATGCTTTAGGAGGAAAACCTATCCAACGAGACCACATTGTTTCACATGATTCACAATCTGCTGTGGCAGTGAGGGTTCGTTTTGCTGTGAAAAATGTTGCTTAGACTTTTGTTACAGGCAATGAAAGATACAGCCTAATTTATGGGGCTTCTTGTTTTAAACATAAATCTTTCTGATTCCAATTGAATTTACTACTGAAGTGGGACCCCAGGCACCTTCCTATACGAGGTGAACTCTAGACTCTTAGTTGTGCCACAGCAGTGTTGGCACACATATGTGGAAATTTCCTTTTGTAGATGTGGATTGCCAACACTTATTGTGTGGTGCTATATTTCGTCAGCACACCGTAATTTTTACACATGATGTTCAGGGCATGCTTTTAACAGTTGTGGGGCCTGTGCATCATTTTCAGTTAAACCCAGTGCCTCTCAAGGGAATATGCATGATAGTCATGAAGGATACAAAGGACTGGTGTGGGTGGGCTCCATGCTCCAATGAGGTCAGAGAAGTAGGCCAGGTGGCAAAAAATGTTCAGTGACTTTCTATAAAAAAAAGTGACTGTTCTGGAACACCATAATTTCGGTCCCTCCTCCTAAATCATTTGCATGCCAATGACATCACCGATCTCGTGGTCCATCCCTTCTCAATATTCGAAATTACAATTCTTCTCTGGAAATTAATTTTCATTATGATCATTCCATCACTTCAGCCACGCTTGTGCTTTGATTAAATATGGAACAACTGGGCCTGTATCAACATGTAATTTCACCTTCACACCCTGTAGATAATACCTTCATGCTCATTGCTCAGCATGGTATGTAACATTGAACAAAAGCATCCACAGTGCCCTTTCTGACCGTTTTTCCAATCTGTTAAAATCTCTGCCCCTCTTCTGTGCTACAACAGCCATGCACTAACTTTGGCCCAAAATGTTTTACCTCTCAAAACATCTTGACAACCAGTCCTTAAAAAGACACCATTTTCAGACTTTCCTATGCCCCTCGAGCACAGTGATAGCCCCTTCTATCTCATCTAGGCCACCTTTATGTCTGTTTTCAATGACCTCCTTCTTATGTCCTGCTGGCCTTGATATTCCCTTCTGCTGTTCTGCTCAGTGTAGGCTGTGCTGTCACAGAATGATTCTCTGTCAGTGTGTGGCTGGATTGGCAGTTTGAGAGAGTAGACTATGCGGAGAGGATGATGCTGCTGCTGGGGAATTTCACTAAGGAGGATGTGACTTGCCCTCTTCAGTCAACCAATTATCTATTTTGTTCATGAATTGGTCTGAACTTTTAATTACTTGGAAGGGTGCATGAAGTGTTACCCATTATCTGTGTGTAGTAGAGGATGGGGGTACTCTGTGCAGCAGACAATGAATGGGGAATTTCACTGGTGCTGTTTTCAGACAAAGGTGTTGTATGTGCCAATTCTAAAACTGAGTGCAAAAGAGCTGAATTATGTGCCCCTGGTTCTGGGTCAGTTAGAGGGTGGTGTGGGTGTGCATGTGTGTGTGTGTGTGTGTGAGAGGGGATGTTTGTGTGTGCACACATTTGCAGAGGAGGGTAGATGAGGTGTACCTGTGGTCCTGTATGCAGGAGATGTGATGTGTGTTTGTGGCAGTCCTGGTCTGTTGTGCGCATGAGCATCAATGAGGTGCTCCCATGGTTCTTTGTGCATGATTGGGAGAGGGTTCTGGTCCTGTGAAGTGTTCCCTTGATTCTGAGTACAAAACAGGAAGGAGTGTGTGTGAGAGTCATAGTCTTGTGCGCAATCGAAGGTTAGCGGGCTGCTTCACTTGTCCTGTGTGCTGTAGATAGTGTTTTTGAGTATTGTATTTTTTGATGGAGTTTGTGCGCAAGCTCAAATGTAATATTTCCAAAATGCTTTCTTAAAAATATAATGTGCATAATTTACATTTCAAAATGAAGTATGTTTAATGCAAGAATTGTAGTATGCAACCATGCTTAAAACCCATAGGCATATAACCTAGTAATAAGGCATGGATTTGTCTTAAGTTGACATATGTATAGAAACCATGGGCCATATGTATGAAAATCGGAATTTGCGATTCTCAAAATGCGATATTTTGCGAATTGTATTGTGAGAATCGCAAAATACAATGTATGAAGAATATCGCAATTATTTAGCGATTCGCCTAAATTCGCAGAATAATTCTGCGAATCCCAATTTGCAATTCCTTATTTGCGAAATTCGCTAATAAGGAATCGCAAAATGGGGAATTTGCCATTCAGGTGCAGCTTGATGACATCACAACCAGGAAGTGTGACTGCACAGCTGCACCTGATTGCCAGAAGCACAGTCAGAGGCTGAGGGGAGAGTGGAAGAGCACTGCACTGACATCCAGGGAGGCAAAATGAATCCCCAGGAGCAGGAGAAGGAGAAGGAGGAGGCAGGAAGGAAGAGAAAACCTAAATTCAGTGACAGGGAGCAGGAAGTCCTGATAGAGGAGATCGTAGGCAGCCATGAGCTCCTCTTTGGGAAAAAAGCCCTGAACGTGCCAGAGGCAAGGAAGAGGAAAATCTGGGATGCCATACAGGAAAAGGTGAATGCCATAGGTGTAACCCACCGCACTGTGGAGGACCTGCGCAAATGCTGGTACGATATGCGGCTGAGATCAAAAGAAAAGCTGGCAACCAGGTTGGCTGAGGCGAAGAAGACCGGGGGCGGCACATCCAGTGCTACAGAGTCCACGCCTCAGGGGGAGTTGGTGGAGTCCACCTTGCTATCGGAGAGTGTCAGCTGATCTGGACAGCTCTGACCCACCCACCACCAGTCAAGGTAAGATGCATGCCATCTGTCCCCTTCCACTCCACCATAGCACCCACACAGTTATGAGCCCCCAGGAACCAAACAGTTTTGCAACTCCAGTACATGTTGTTGTGTACACCCTGAAATGCATCATGGGAGATGTAGTCACATGCACCAAACAGTGTAGTATTGAGACACAGCAAGGTAGTAACAGTGACAGTGAGTCAGGGAATGCAAAATACAGGCAGACAGGATGTAGGTAATGCAAAAAAAAGTAGATTTAACCTCTTACAAAATGAGATTGAGTACACTACAAATATTGTCTGTGCTTCTGTCTTCACAGCACCACTGGCAAGGCAGGAGGGCAGTGCAGGGCATGAGGAGGCAGACGTCACCGATGAGCAGGCAGGGGAGGAGGAGCAAGAGGCACAGACCCCTGAAATCCCTGTAGCATGCAGAAAACACAACATCGTGCCACCACTACCACAGATGGAGGCA
Source organism: Calotriton arnoldi (assembly GCA_963921515.1). Classification (NCBI taxonomy): domain Eukaryota; kingdom Metazoa; phylum Chordata; class Amphibia; order Caudata; family Salamandridae; genus Calotriton; species Calotriton arnoldi. The sequence continues at coordinate 878,357 of CAWUFW010000727.1, forward strand.
GACCTACAGGGAAGCGGAGACGAATCCCAGGCAGGCCAGGCCCAGCTCACAGTCCCACACAGGCAACAGTCCCCTGACCACCAGAGGGAAGGAGGAGGAAACAGACGCAGGGCAAGGCAGTCCACCAGTGCTGGTGATGAGGAGCAGCAGTCAGTGTTCTCCGGCCTCGAGGGCACTATGGTGAATGGTGCAGCGGCTGCAAGTAAAATCAATGCGGTCAATGCAGCGTCAGTTCCAAACCCTAAACCATCACATGAGCAACATGAGGGGGTGAGATGAGGGAAATGACTGGTGCCATACGTGAACTGTGTGCCGTGGAGAGGAGATCCAATGCCCGCATGGACACATACAGCAAGGCGGTCAACCGCCTGTGCACTGTTACGTCCCTGCTGTCACGTAGGTGTGTCAGTATACAGGTAGAAATGGCACATAACAGCCAGGATATGGCCAAGGTCTTGGTGCAGGTGACACATGCTGTGGAACTGATGCAGGCGGCTGGCTCAGGTGGGACAGGACCCCTGCCCACAGGGGACAGTGAAGACCAATCAAGCCGCAGCAGCATTACACCACCAGTACCTGAGGTCAGACGGCGGAGCGTGAGGCAGGGGAGAACCCAGGATGACCCGGGGGAGAGCAGTGGGCACCCAGAGCGAGGTGCAAGCAGCCGTGCACGCAGAAGATAAGGTGGCATCAGGGAAGCATGGCAATGGGTGACTTAACACATTGCTGGGGACTGAAGTGTCTAGGACATCTTTGCATTGTGAATTTAACAGTTGCAAATATCATTCACACACATTAGGTGTGCGGTCAGGCTGTGTGCCAGAAATGTTCCAGCACCAAATGGAATAAAAACACAGTTGTGCACCAATACATAGCATTCTGTCATTATTACTCACCTAGAAATAGTTGTGCGTGATCTCCTGGCGCCTCTGCCGTCCGGCAGCCGCCCCAACACCACCTGCTAGTCCTGCACGAGGAGCTGGTCCATCCTCATCGGATGACTCTGATTCGCTGAGCTCCACTGGGGTGCCCTTCCTGGTTGCTATGTTGTGCAGCATGGCACATGCGACCACTATCTTGCAGCAGGTCTCCGGGCTGTATTGCAGGGCACCTTCGCTCTTGTGTAGGCACCTAAATCGGCTCTTTAGGATGCCAAAAGTTCTTTCAATCACACTACGGGTCGACCTGTGGGCATTGTTTTAGCGGCGCTTCGCAGCAGTGGCTGGATTCAAGTAGGGTGTCATGATGAAATCCCTCACTGCATACGCGCTGTCCCCTGCAGGGTGCAAATGAAATGGGTTACACACTGTCATCCCACTCAAGGCCTCAACTGTATGTGTGAATGTTAGCCATGTATTTACCTAGCAAGTAGCCCTCACCAAACTCCCCAGCCAAGAGGCGAAGGTGTAGCCCACTGTGGCGGAAAATGAATGAATCAGTGGGTGCTTCCAGGATATTTCGCAACTATGTCCGTGATGACATGGGTGGCATTACAAACTACCTGGATATTCAGGGAATGATAACACTTTCTGTTCCTGTACACATATTCTGTCTGGGAGGGGGGACAGGGCGACATGGGTCCCATCAATGCAGCCAATTACATGGGGGAATTGGGCTATCTGATAGAACCCCTGCTTGGTTTGGTCAAGTGCCTGCTGCGTGTTAGGGAAATGGATGTGCTGTTGCATCCTCTGCATTATGGCATCCAGGAACCTGTGAAAGAGGCGCGACAGGCTACTCTGTGTCACCCCTCCTGCTGCTGCTATCACCCACTGAAAGCTCCCAGACGCCAGCAGGTGCAGTGAGCACAGGACCTGCACATGGGTGGGGATGGTGCGTGTCCTGCGTGTGGGGTGCTCCAGCATGGGCTTTAGCTCCTCAATGAGATCCATGATGCTGTCTGGGTGCAGCCTGTACTTTTCATGGATCTGCTCCTCTGTTTGCTGGAACAAGGTGATGCGTGCACTGAATATCCTCTCTTTGCGTCTCCTTCTCTGGCCAGCAGCTCTGATCCTCAGCCTCCTAGCGATGATGTACAGCGCAGCCATTGTGAAAGCCCCTGTTGCATTTTGGGCCAGCTTATATGGGTTGCACCTGGTTACCACCTGCTCTGAGTTGGTGGTAATTGCGAGGTGCAAAATTGCAAAATTCGCAAAATCGCAAATAGCGAATTTTTGAAACATCTCATTGTGATATCGCTATCTGCGATTACGTTATTTGCGAAATTCGCAAAACGCGTACAGCAATATGCGAATTTGCAAAGAAAATTCGCAGATTCGGGCTCGCACATTTGTGCGAATCGCTATTTTTGCGATAAGCAATTCTGCCATGCAATTCCGTTTCATACATCGCAAAACTCATTTTTGCGATCGCAAACACTTAAATTTAGCGATTCGCAGTGTTTGCGATTGCGAAAATGCTTGATACATATGGCCCTAGGTCTTAACCTGCAGGTCCTTTAATACTGAAATGCTTATTTGTCACTTTAACCAACAGTTGCACAAGTTGTTTTTCTTCTCTTTGCTGCAGACGTTGCAACTTTGAAAGCTACTATTTATTAGTTAATGAATACACATTTGTTGTATTAGACGACTGATAGGGAGTTTCACACCTCAGAACATGTAGACGACAGGGAGGATAATTCATGGGAAGACAATATTACAAACAAAAAAGAATGTGCCTGCAACATTGAAGAACACATGGTTGAAAAACGATTGTACTCTGGTGAGAAGATGGGGAGTAGACCTGCTCCCAGGAACATGCTGAAATCCTATTGGTCAACATGAAGAAAAAAGAACATTTATGTTACAAACTGAGAAAAAGTGTGTTTATATTAATTAGTGTTTCTAGACTAGTTAGGCAGATTTTGAGCAGATTCAATGAGACTTTCATGACTTCCTTTTGTGGAGCACATTAGATATGTTCCCTTTTTCCCATCTCTCTGAGAGGAGACACTGTACTAGGTGTTCTGGACATCTCATTATGAGAACTCTTAGTTTATTTCTTGATCTGCGATTATTTGAGCTGAGAATACTTTCCAGCTTATTCTGCTAAAGTTTTATGCTTATGCTCTATTCTCTCATCAGAACTCTTCATGGGTTTTCTGAGCTGACACCTACAAACCTTTCTGCATTTACTTAAACCTTAACTTAGAACAGGGACATTTCTCAATGGAACACGCGTGTTATATTTGCTTTATTAATGCTTTTTCTGATTACTGAATTGATTTATCTTACTACCAATTAATGGTTTCGTTATTTTTAACCTTTACTGATGATTACCGAAGAAAATACTTTAATAAACAAATTAATTACAAAAAGAAAACCAGGTGTGCTGGGTTCTTGGTGAAGAGTGAGTGACATTGAATCCCTGTGCTTCAGCAGTTATTTCTGATTGATTCTTGTGTGACTGAAATACTTTGATTTCTTTAGTGGAGCAGACAAGTTATTGGTTTATTATGGTCTCATAAACTTTTAGAATTTGTGCATAAGTGAATTGTAAAGCAGGGTGAACTGCTAAAAGGAGTGAGAAAATGCATCATAGAGTGTCGCACTGAGATTGGCTGGTTGGTGTACTGTTGTGCAGGCTATTGGTTGATGACGATACAGAGTGCAGCGCTGGTATAGGTCAATTGTTGTGACAGTGCCATGTTGAAATTGGTTGGCAAGTCTTAAAGTATTAAAGCTGTAACAGGATTGGAGGAAAGAAATTAATGTTTACAGAATTTAGAACAGAACCAAAACATTGAATACAAATTTGATTGTTGAATTATTGCAAAAATTAAATACTTTCAAACTAATAGAGATTTGATGAGGGGTGATGTAAAAGTCTGAGTTAGAGAAGGTGAAGAGGCACCAACAGAGGGTATGCCAGCACACTACATGACGCCAAATGTAGGGCTACATACATGCTTATGGCTTCGCCAATAGTGCAAGATTACTGAAAATGAGTGTTAGTTTGAATTTCCACAATATGGTGCATTCAATTTAGAGGTCGTTGAACACTTGAGGCAGAAATTATACGATATGAAGCCACCTCATAGACCTACACAATATGAAGCAATAAATGTGTGGGAAAGAGCAGCTCATGATAAAGAGAAATATTAGAGTAGTGCGAAAAAAGCTACCCGAAATTATGCAGATGCACAATGGGACGAAGAACAGCACAGGTGGGAAAAATGTGTAATCGAGGGAGCTATAATGTATCCAGGTATAACCACAGAAAAGGTAAAAGAAGGATCAGAAACAGAAAAATGAATTATTGGCTTTGCATCCATTACCTTATGTGGTCCCTCCAGCAAATAATGACAGTGATACAACCACTTTTGATACAGTGGCTACAGCCCCTGTTGAACCAAGCATAATTCAGACAGTCATGACGTCAATAGGCCCGGTGCACAAATATTTCCATTTTACATCTTCACGTTTAAAGTTGATATCCTTTAAAACTGTGACTTTTAGCACACATTTGTTTGCACGCTCAAATGACAAAGTTAATGTTAGACATTGTTCAGCATTTCGTCCATCAACTGTTCTTTTTTGAATTTGCCACCCTGAATGGGACGGTTATGCCCACGCGTGGGTTCCATGCTCATCATGCCACTGAAGTCAAGCTAACCAGGCTGATGAGGGGTGATCCATCGAAACCTGTCCCAGGATGCTTGTTTCATGTCTGTGGAGGACCTAGCCTGGCAGTTCGGACTGGACTGTTCCCATGAGGAGCAGGGTTAAGACTGATTTGCCTATGGCTGGGTCTAATCTGGAATGACATGGTGAGCAAATAACACAATGGATTTAGGCCCAGATCTCTGTACTGGTGGTGAATGTTTGACATTGTTCAGCATTCCGTCCATCAATTGCACAGACAAAGTTGGCAGAGAAAGGATTTCAGAATCAGTCAATCAGATGGAATGTTAGTGGAATGCAAGGTGTTGGTGTTCAAGCTGGAGGTCAGATTGCCCAAGGAGCAGTTGGTGTTCTGGCATAGACATTGCAATGATGAAGAAGTCGACTCATTGTCATTATTGTAACAAAATTGGGCATTGGAAGAAGGAGTGTAGAAAGAATCCTAATAGAATGAGTGGTGATAGGCAAGTGCAAGGAGCAAATCAATTCCAGATGCATAATATTCCTGTTTAGATGCCTGTACAAAGGATGCTAATATCAGTACAGTGGCAAGTTCCTATGATGCAGGTTGCACAAGTCCTAATGGCCCCACAGAACATGGGAAATCCTAGATTTAATTTGAATCAGGTACCAAGGACAAATTCAAACCCATTACAGCAGTTCCCCATTTTGGAAAATGAGCAGTTTGACTCTGAAAATTCCCAATGAAGGTGCCTATGAGGGGAGGAAGATTGCATACTTGGCACAGTCTTGGAGATAGACCAAAGTGGACCATTTGTAGAAGGAGAACATAATGGTCTTTACTTATTGACATCGGAGCTACCTGATCCACTGTTAAACCAGCAGAAGTCCCAGGCTTACCCCTCTTGGGAAAGAAGATCCAAGTTGTAGGAGTTACAAATAAACAAATAACAAATCCTGAAAGTGCCATAAAAATAGGTTCATTTGAAGAAATTCATTATTTTGTAATATGTCATTCTAGTCCTGTAAACCTATTTGGAAGAGATCTTTTATGCAAATCAAATTGTACAATTTATTGCACACCAGAGGGTGTGGAATTCCAGAAGCATGATGAAGATGTTGAATTTAAAATGGCCTGACAAGGAACAGCTGTAGGATTGTAAATAGTAAGAACAGTTGAAGATTTACTTCCTGATTTAAAAGATACTGTAAATCTAGTATGGGATTTTACAGGAAAGGATATTGGGCTGATTAAAGGTGTAGAACCTGTCCAAATCACAGTAAAACCAAATGCAATTTTCCCAAGAACACCACCTTATAATTTGACACCAGAAACAATTGCAGAAATAACACCAGTGATTAAAAACATGCTAAAAAAGGGAGATTGTCGGAAGCCTGAGTGAGAGTGAATGCTCTGCTCTCTCAATGCTTACTCAGATGCATGGAGATTCATGAAGACCTGTGGCATATTTTTCGACTATACTTGATCCCATTGCTGCAGGATTGCCTAGCTGCCTCAAAGTGGTTGCTGCAGTTGGTGTCAGTATAGAGAGATTTGGAAGCATAGTGATGGGACATCCTCTTACAGTGATGGTTCCTTATTCGGTTGAGCTACTGCTCAACCGAACTAAAACTCAGTGTTTGACAGATGGCAGACTCACCAAATATGAACAACCGATACTTGCATCTGACAACATCATACTTAAGAGATGCCGCATACTGAATCCAGCAACCTGTTTGCCCTCTCCTGATAATAAGATTGACGGGGATGAAATTGAGCATGATTGTATAGATGTCACAGACTTAAGCACCAAGCCAAGACCAGAAATAAAAGATGAACCCATTGATGAGCTTGATTATAGAATCTTTGTGGTTGGCTCATGTCTGAGAAACAATGAGGAGCTCTGAGAGCAGCCTATGCAGTTTGCACAACACTAGAAGTGGTAGAAGTTTCATGGCTTTGAGGTGTTACCTCTAAACAAGTTTCAGAATTGATTGCACTTACGAGAGGATGTTGCCTTTCAGCATAAATGAGAGTGACCATATTTACAGATACTCAATATTGATTTGGAGCTGTCCATGATTTTGGACAGTTATGGTCACAAAGAGGGTTTATGACATCTTCAGGCTCCCCCATAAGAAATGGGGAATATGTCAATGAATTGCTAGATGCACTACAGTTGCCTCAGGCAATTGGGGTGGGGAAATGTACTACTCATAGAAATAGAAATTATTATTTAAAGTTGGGTATCGATATGCAGATGAAGTTGCCCGATATTCCACACTTGTGGGATATACCTTTAATGAAGGTAACACAAATAAAACTGATGAGGACACTGCTTTCCCTATGTTATTGCCAGTAGCTGACACTTGGGAAGAAATCAAAAGGTTGAATGAAGAGGTTTCAGAAGCAGAACAACAAGGTTGGGTCAGAGCAGACTGAGTTAAGGATGAGAATGAGATTTGGATTTCAACTGATAGAAGACCAGTGTTGCCAGCCAGTTTGTTGTTTCCTATGACACAATATTTTCATGGTCCAGCATACATCGGAAGAGATGCAATGGTTAGGCTGTTTAGACAGAATTGGTTCAATCCTTGATTCTGAGTTTTAGCAGAGGAATTGTGCCACAGATGTGTAACATGCTAACAGATAAATTTAGGTAGAAAAACACCTGCAACCAATTGCCATGTAGGAAGATCAGAGGAGCCATTAAATAGGACACATTTGGACTTTATTGAGATGCCTTTATTTAATGGGTTGAGATATGTCCTAGTTATAGTGCGCATTTTCTCTTGATAGGTGGAAGCCTATTGTCAGGAAGTCCCTATTCCAAATGAGGGAGTAGAAGGGAAGGAATACGATGACCCGATCCCTTCATATATATCTCCCCTCCTTTATTTACAGCCTCCCTTCGTTACCTGGCAACAACCATCCACCAGAAATAGAGGAAGATTTACAAGGAAACGGCCCCTTTAAGCGAGGCTCAAACAAAGGCAGAAAGGCTTACGTCAGAGGACACACATGGTATGAGGACGTCCCCAAGAGACCGGTGAGCGCGCCAGAGTTGGGGCCTGAAACGCCGAAAAGGGAAACCGCACGACCAGATAACTACCCGGAGGACCAGAAACCGGAGGAAGAGACAACACCAGTACCGGGAAGCATAACCGAGCCCATAGACGACGCGGCTTCCACAAGAGGAGAACAGCTGATCCCTGTGGAGAGGAGAAAGCTGAAGAAGCCGGTGACCAGATGCCACAGAATAGAGCGGATTCACCGTGCCACGGCCCCGGAGGGACGTGCCTTTCCCAGGTGCGTGGGCATCTACAGGGCTACTTGAAGAGGGGAGGAAATTAAATAGCAGTGCGTGAGGGGACTGGGGAGGGGAAACGTAAAGAAACTAGAGAATGAAAGGGAAAGACGGGAAGAGCAAGAGATACCTTGGTACTTTCCTTTATCAAATTTTGTTTTGTTTTGCTCCATCCTCCCTTCACATTATACTTCTATATATTTATTTATCCCCCACTCCCTCCCTTGTTTATTCTATATACCACGGAACACTTACCTGAGCCTTTCTTCTGTCCGAGGGATGACGGTGGCCAGGAAGACTCCTCAAAGGGGACTGACATAGAAGACCCTGCAGAAAAAAGGAGACAAGAAAAGAAGAAAAAAAGGACATTAAAACGAATTAAAGCACTAATAAAATATACCACAAGGAAATATCACCTGTATTGTGCCCCTTCTTATCAGGAACGGCCTACACATGGTGGAGAATGCGGGCAACTCCATTAGTCTGACATAATGGGAAACCTGATACAACAGTTAATACGAGAGAATGAAGGGGAAAGACGGGAAGAGCAAGAGATAGCTTGGTACTTTCCTCTATCAAATTTTGTTTTGGTTTTCTCCATCCTCTCCCTCCCTTCACATTATACTTCTACATATTTATTTATCCCCCACTCCCTCCCTTGTTTATTCTATATACCATGGAACACTTACCTGAGCCTTTCTTCTGTCCGAGGGACGACGGTGGCCAGGAAGACTCCTCAAAGGGGACTGACATAGAAGACCCTGCAGAAAAAAGGAGACAAGAAAAGAAGAAAAAAAGGACATTAAAACTAATTAAAGCACTAATAAAATATACCACAAAGAAATATCACCTGTATTGTGCCCCTTCTTATCAGGAACGTCCTACACCTATCCAACACAGAGAAATGACAGCCTCACTGTAGCTAAACTGTTGTTGCATGAACTAATACCCACTAATAGACTCTGTGGAGTCAGACTGAGGGACTCATTTTAATAATGAAGTCCTTAGAATGTTGTGTGTGGCTCTTCAAGCAGAACAGAGATTACATTGTAGCTATTATCCTGAGGCTTCAGGACTAGTGGAACAGGTAAACAGAACACTGAAGTCCTGATTGGCTAAATTTTGTGCTTCCACTACATTGAAATGGCCAGATGCATTACCATTGTTTCTGATGAGTCTTCGAAGTACTCCTGACAGGAGAACAGGATTCTCGCTTCTTGAAATCCTCATGGGAGGTGCAATGAGACTGCCTGCTGTATCCGCAAATGCACTTGTGAACATCACAGGTGACATGATAATCGATTACTGCAAAGGACTGACTGATGTGGTGTCTTCTGTTTCGCAACAGGTTGGAGTTGCCACTACCAATCCACATCAGGAGCAGTGTCACAACCTTTTTTTTTGTTTCCAAAAAACCTTTATTGACAAAATAGCATAGACACATTACAATCTTGCATTAAATCAGAGCACCGTATACAGAGCTACGATTGGGGATATGAGGAGAGGCCAATGACACAGACCAACAAAGTGCAGCAACTGAAGTAGACATTACTCATGCACATCAGGACAGTGAGCATCCGTGGATACAACTCAGACAAATTATGGAAGAGGGAGCGGGCCGGATCGGAGAGGGGGTGAGAACGGAGCAATGGATGGTTACTGGCCGTCACCGGCGGCCGCCGCGGGCGGAGTGCCGGCGGGGAGCGCAGGAGAGGCAGTCTGGCTGCGAGGGGTATGAGCGTGGAGATATGACACTAGGGGCCCCCATATGTCCAGAGAACGAGATCTGACCGGCATAAGGTCCCAGAATTCAGATAAGAGGGTTTGGCAACGTGATGCATCCTCAAGCCATTGGGCAAACTTAGGGGCAGGTTTGCGCCCCCAACACATGGACACCCTACGCCGCGCGAGGACAAGCAGCATAGCAATCAGGCGACGGGAGGTGTCTGGGCAATTTTTAACAAAGCCTAGGAGGCATAGCGGGGGGTCGGGCCGAACCGGTGTAGAAGTGATTTCGGAAATCGCAATACAGACCTCACGCCAATAGTCAGAGACCTCCGGACATAACCAGGCGAGATGGGAGAAATCTGCCGCAGGGGCAGAACATCGCAGGCATCTGTCACTGGAAATGAGTCCCAGCTTATATAATTGAACAGGGGTACGATAAAGCCTATGCAAATATTTAAAATGGATTAGACGCAGGCGATAATTCGGGGATAATTGCTTCGTCTGGTTGCAACAATAAAGCCAGTCAGCGTTGGAGATATCAACACCAAGATCCTCGCCCCATGCCACTCGAGCGCTGTCAGTGGAGATAGAGGTGGCGGCCAGAGTGAGGGCGTACAACTTGGTAGCCAACTTCCGGGGGGAAGGAGATGAATACAAAAAGTCAAGAGCGGTCATCGAGGGGGGAGGCGAGGGGAACGAAGGGTGCAGCTCCCTGCAGATAGCCCGTAGCTGATAAAAAAGTAGAGTGTCCATGGGACCGGAACCGTCAGCGGGGGAATAAAATGTGTTCCCGGGATAGAGATCCGCCAATGTAGTCAACCCCAGGCGAGTGGCATGTTTAGCCATACCGGAGGGCTGAAGAGGAGGAAAAGCCGGATGCTGAACGATTGGCATCTTATTTGCTGAGAGCTCCGGAGCACCAGACAGATGGCGCAGCCCACCCCAGGCCCAGCGCAGGGTCTCGACCGTGTCTATTTCAGTATGTGGGGGTTTGGCAGGGGCGAACAGGGCGGTGGCAAGCGGCCACGGGGCAGCGAGGTCAGCCTCGACCGCCACATGCGGCTGGAACGGAGTAGGATGAATCCAAAAGTGTAAAAAACTAGCTTGAGCACACAATGCGTAAAGCTGAAAATTGGGGGCACCCAGGCCACCGCATGACATTGGGAGGGTAAGAGTGTCATACGCAATCCTAGTTTGCCTACCGGCCCAAATTAAAGAGATAATCAGCGAGCGGATCCTGCGAAAAAAGTGGGCAGTGAGGGGGACAGGGATGTTTAAAAAAAGGTATACAAATTTGGGGAGGACCACCATCTTGGCAATAGCTATGCGGCCGACAACGACAAGGGTAGTCGGCTCCACTGGGGGATCTTGGATTCAAGCCAGTCCATCGCACGCCCAAAGTTAGCCCTCCAGAGGTCATCTACGTCCCAGCTGAGCCAGATTCCCAAATAGCGAGTAGGACCGGACGCCCATACGAAAGGGAAGTCCGGGGTGAATGGCGCAGTGGTATCGGTGAGAGGAAAGAGGACCGACTTACTCCAGTTCACCTGGATTCCAGAGTACCCTCCAAACCGAATAATCTCGCGTACCAGAGGGCTGAGATTTTCCTGAGGTGGCGGACATAAAGCGTAATATCGTCCGCGTACATGGAGACTAAGAGGACGCGGGCTGCGAAGCCGATGCCCCTCTGGGTGTGGTGTTGCCGGAGTCTAGCTGCCAGCGGCTCCATTGCGATGGCAAAAGCATGGGTGAGAGCGGGCACCCTGGCGGGTACCGCGGCAGATAGGAATAGGGTCACACATTAGTCCATTAATACGAAGACGGGCAGTGGTTAAAGTGTATAAGAGTGAGATTTTGAGTATAAATAGTGGACTGAAACCGAGACGTGGGAGGAGAGAGAAAAGTAAGGGCCACTCAAGGGTATCAAAGGCCTTGGTGGCGCCAAGAAGGGCGGCAACTGCGGTGAGAGCTGGACTAATTTGATGGAGGACAGAAAAGATGGTCCGAAGATTATGTGAAGTAGCGCGGCCGGGAATGAAGCCGGACTGATCAGGGCGAGCAATAAGTGGCATGAGAAGAAGGAGACGCGAAGCAATGAGCTTGGCGAAGATTTTGTTGTCCGTATTAATGAGGGACAGTGGACGGTAGGAATCACAGTGTTCGGGGGGCTTGTCCGGCTTAAGGAGAAGGGTTAGCATAGCCTCGCGGAGTGACGGTGGAAGGCGACCGGTCTCGAGAGAATCATTATACATGGCAGCCAAGTGCGGCACTAAAGTTGGAGCGAATGTTTTGTAGAAGGAGACGGGCAAGCCGTCCAGGCCAGGGCCCTTATCGCCAGGCATACCATTGATGGCGGCGAGTATTTCCTCTTTGGAGAAAGGCTCGTCGAGGAATTCTCGGTGATGGTTTTCGAGCCATAAAAGCTTGAGGGTATCAAAGCACTGGGTGAAGACCTTGCACGAGGGGGTAGAGCCCGCGGAGTATAATGTCGTATAGTAGTCCGAAAAGCGTGCCTTGATTTCGTCAGGGGAGGTAGTCCGAGTGGGGCCACCATCTTGAAGCGCTGTGATATAGGATGCGGCACGGGGCGAGCGAAGTAGGTTGGCCAGGGTTTTTCCGGGCCGATCGCCCTCACCGAAGCGGCGCACACGGGCCTCCTGCCAAGAAACGAGAGCTCTCTGTCGGCCTCCTCGGCAAATTCAGTGTGTTTCTCGCGAAGGCGAGCGAGTGTGCCTGAGCTGGGGAAAAGAGAATGGAGGGAGTCCAAGGATTTAATATCTGATTCAAGTTTGTCAAGAGTACTACGAATGGAGCGTAAGACCCCGGATTGTTTCGACCTTGAATCCCTCCCAAAGTGTAGAGGGAGAGTCAACGGAGCCCTCATTGAGCTCAAAATAGTTTGTGATCGCGGTCCAGATCTCATCACAAAAAACAATGTCTCGAAGTGCATTCGGGGGGAGTCGCCAGGTAAAAGCGCGCCGAGGGGACAGAGGAAGACGAAGACTAAGCTGTACCGGCGCGTGGTCCGATAGAGTGCACGCCATATGTTCGACAGAGGTTAGCCAGGAGAGGATATCCGGAGAGGTGATCCATAGATCATAGACAACCACGAGTCCCGATGACGCAAGTGGCCTCGCGGGCTTCAGGCAGCGTGTGGCGCCAAGCATCGTACAGTGAGTTGTCGTCAAGAAGGGAGCGAAGGAGCGCCGCAGAGCGTGGGTGGGAGACATGGGGGCCGGAGCGGTCCAAGACTGTAGAAAGTGTCACATTGAAGTCCCCACCCCAGAGGAGAATGGCAGGGCCAAGGGATGAGATATGATGCCAAATTTGCGCCAAAAATCTGGGTCATCGACGTTAGGGCCGTATACCACCGCTATCGTCAATGGTTGGGACTGAAGGGAGCCATGGAGGATGACGTAGCGCCCATTGGGGTCAGAGATCACCTGGGTGGTTTGCCAAGGGAGTCCCCTACGTATTAGAACAGACACCCCCGAGAGTAGTTGGAGTAAAAGAGGAGTGAGATTCCCCCAATGCCGGGAAAGCAGCCTGGTGGCCGAAGCAGGTAGCAGGTGGGTCTCCTGTAACAAACAGATGTCCACTTTGTGCCGGAGGAGGTGTGCGTGTATTAGCCGAGCTTTTCGGTGGTCATTAAGACCACGGACGTTCCATGTCCAAAATACTGTGTCTGTCATTTCTTTAAAGTGTGGGGAAGGGTATAGCGCAGTGCAGGGAGTGTGGCCAGAGCTCCTGAGTAGATGCGTGTGGTAGTGCGAGCCGAAGGAAATGAGAGCAAGCAATACGGTAGTGTGGGGAAGGAAAGGGGCCGACTGGAGCAGGCCAAGGTAAATAGCTGAGCTGTACGGGAGGAGCACGGAGCATAAGAGGAAGGATGGCAAGGTGTGTCATCCCCGAGAGGGTGTTCCTAGGACAGTGCGCTAAGCGAAGCGCCGTGGTAATGCGAAGATCGTGTGTGACAGTGTAATGTTGCAAGCAGAATGTCAATGAAATAACTAAATGAAAAACAGTAGATACTAACAAAAACAAATACGCCTCAGAGGGAGGCAACAGATCCCGATAACCAACCACCCCCCCCCAACCCACACCAACCCCCCAATCAGGTTGAGAAACCGCCCGCACACCACCCAGGGACCCACAACTAGGAAGGGAAAAGTCAATGTCCAAAGTAGGAATCATCCCTTGGGGGCCTGGCGTCGCCCAGCGTACACCCCTGTCGAAAGACAGGGTGGCCAAGCCAATGGCACAGGCAGATACCTAAAACAGAAAGATTACAAAAACCACCATAGCTGTAGGCCCAGAGTGCAAAGTTGGCACTAAAAAGGGCCCAGACTAACTGTAGAAACCTAAGGGGGCTGTATAAGAGCCCAAGCAGCGGCCCCATGGAGTGCAAATGGTAGCCATACAAAGGAGGGTGACAATAAACCGGACGAATAAACAATTCAAAGGATACAGAGACAAAACTCAAAATATACATCAATCATTGTCACTAAGGTTGTCAACTCCAGCAGCTTGGGAGTTAGCAGGCGGAGAGCGATGAGTCTTGTCGAGTTTTTTAGCAACCGCCAGCGCCTCTCTTGGATCCGGGAAGGTGAGGGTCTTTGTACCTTGTTTTATATGCAGTTTGGCCGGATACGCTAGCGAGTAGGAGACCTCATGCTTCTGTAGGATCCGTTTGGCCGGCAGGAATTCACGCCGTGCTGCCTGAACTGCGGCGGTGTAGTCCGGGTAAAACGAGAGGTTGTTGCCCTGATGGCGAATGTCCCCTTTTTCCCTGGCCGCCCGGAGGATGGCGTCGCGGTCCCTGAAGTTTAGTATTTTGGCTATGATGGGACGGGCCGGCAGGCCGGGGGCTGGACGGGGGCCAAGGGAACGATGGGCACGCTCAACAATAAAAACCGGTGATAGGACATCTCCGAAGAGCTCCCGAGCCAGCTGTTCTACGTAGTCCTCCATGCGAGAGATGTTGGTGGACTCGGGCACTCCTGTGATACGAAGGTTGCTTCTACGTGAGCGCACTTCCAAATCCTCATTTTTGTCGCGGATAACTGCTAGCAGCTTGTCCATCTGCAGTAGTTTTTGGCGGTCCTGGGTAGCTGCATCCTCCGCATCAGACACCCTGGTCTCAACATGAAGGAGTCGGGCATCGTGGGAGTCAACCCGGGCCTTCACTGTGTCCAGGCGGGCCGACTGTTGATCCAGTTGCGTCGCTATAGTGGTGACTGTGGATTTAACATCAATCATAATTGCCTTCAGGTCATCCTCGCGGTATTGCGCCATGTCAGATGTTGCCAGCGGGTCACCTCCGTCCGCGCCGGCGCCCTCCTGGCGCGTCTGGTGGTGCTGGTCGAAGGCGATTTTGGGCTGCTTGGGGTCAGTTCTTCCCATGGCAGAGGTAAAAGGAGAGTGTAGCAGCCAGATAGCAGAGGAGAGGTTGCACGCGAAAGGGGAAGATCAACGCACTCGAGGTGCGGCCAGCCGGCAGAGGAGGGGCGCCTGGAGGGGTCTGGCGAGCAGCTGCAGCACAATACACGGGTGGGCTAGAGGTGAGAGAGGAGGAGATCCAAGGGGCGAGCGGTCCGGCGCCAGGCGGCCGCCGCAGACAGACAGCCAGCCAGCCAGCCCAGGTAAAGGAAAGGCAGCAGAGTCCAGCTAAGGATGGGTTGGCCAGAGTGTTGCGCCCGGGCAGTAGAAACAGCAACTGAAGCCGGTGCCAACAAAACTGTGAATGTGGCCAAGGAGATTTCAGGGAACCACGCACCGTAGAAGCTGCTACAACTAGCAAGTAGTAGGCGGCTGGGCCCAGAGAAGGAGACGAGGCCGGGCTGGTGGACCCGATATGAACTCAGCCGGTGCAATGCGGCGGGCCGTGCCTCGGCCAGGACCAAAGAGAGGGCGGACTTATGGCGCTGGTGTTCTCCGATCCGCCTGTGGAGGCCGGCGGGTAAGGGAGTCTGCCGCCCACGGCAACTGGTGATGAGCTGAAGGGCGGCAAGTGGGGTCGCAGCGCTCGGCCGTCTCTGGGAAGGCGCCACACCTGGCAAGCAGAGTACGCCTCAGCAGGGGAGCCCAAGGGCCTGCAGGGCCGAGACAACAGCCGCCAATCGCCGTAGCTGGGGAGCCGGAGGACACGGCAAGCGGGGGGCCGCGCAAAGCGAGGGAGTCAAGGAGGGCGCGCTGCCCGCCTAGCCCGGCCCGATGGAGGATGCCTGAGCCGCTGGCGCCAGTAGAGGAGAGTAGGCACCCGGGGAGCGAAGGCTGGGCCGGGCGGTACGATGAGCGCGGCCCCAGCCCCGCCGCAAAGCACACCCGCAGCAGCGGCACCTACCGGCTCCGTGGAGTTGGGATGCTGCGTTGGTAGAGGAACCGGGCACAATCGGGACCTCACTGTCCGCTACGGGCTGGGCCGCGCGCACCACCGGTAAATCTTGGTAGAGCAGCAGCCCAGGAAGGCAGAAAACGGCACAGAGCACGCCACAAGAGCTGGTGAGTGGCGATGCAGCAAGTTTGAGGTGGCGATGTGCTGGATGCCTGCAGGATGTTGTAGGATATTAGGCTTGGCCGGCAGAGCCCACTCAAGGTGCGGCCATTTTGCAGCCGGCTAAGCCACGCCCCGCAGTGTCACAACCTTAGTCCCGGTGACTGGGTATCAGTGAAGAAACATGTGCGGAAGTCCTGTTTGGAGCCAAGGTGGGAAGGACCCTACCAAGTTATTCTGATCATGAACACTGCTATCAAATGTGCTGCCACACCTAACTGGGAGCAAGCTTTGCACACTCAGAGAGTAAGGTGTCCGCATGAAGAAATAGTGTCCTTTGAACCAGGTCAGAGTGGACCGGTGACAGCACGTTCAGAAGAACAAGAAAGGGGCGAATGTCAACAAGATCTCACACCAATGCAAGTTCCTAAAATATCACAGAGGGGTGTGGAAGCACACTCTAAAGAAGTTGTTGGAGTTTCACAAAGGCAGTTGAATGAACCAGATGAAGGAATGATTGTGAGATGAAAAGGACGAATCTGGAGATTCAAATGACCAAGTGGGAAAAGACAATTGAGATTAAGTGTGTGTCAATTGAAGGTATACCACCTACAATCATCGAAGAAACTGAGTATAGCAGTATAAGTGACACAGAAGAGGATCATCAGACACTAATGAGAACCAAACGAGCAAGAGTACCTTGCCGAAGGTATTCAGCACCTAAATGGACCTACTACTTGAGAAGTGTGCCATGTGGGGAACAACAAAGTCTAGATGAACTGAGTTCTGATTTGGTTAAGTCTGCATGATATGCCACACTAACAAGCAACATTGATTAAAACAAATATCTGAAACAATTATTGCAATTAAGAACTAGACGAACATTGTTTGAACTTGAAACTGAAAGCAGCTTCAACGAAGAGTGATTAACTGTAAAAGTCAAGATGTAACTGAAATAATAAAAAGAACTAAAAACTATATATAAAAAGAATTAGGAAGAATTACCAAAGTTGCAGTAGAAGGGTAGGGATAACCTATTTAGAAGAAGACAGAGTAGGGTTAGGATGACTCATGAAGATTATTGTGTATAAACTAAATGAAATAACTGCAAGTAAACAGTTGAAACACAGAAACATTTTCCTTATTGCAGGATTAGACGTTAAGGCAGATAATTGAATCTGCTTGCTGTTATATTCTACTCAAAGGTCTGACTACACAGATGTGTTTCCTACCACAGCTAGATATAGGATCATTTTAGGTGTTACACTAATAGTTGTATTATTAGTAATCATACCATTGTTAGTGGGATTAAGTTTTACACCAAAGATAGAGATACCTGGACCTACACCTGCAAGTACAAACACCTGCCCACACAGTAGATGAAACAAAATTGAAGGCTTCATTTGTAGATTATTTGAAAGATGAATTCTCAACTAATGTTTATTCTAGGTTAGTTCAAGAAAACACACAAGTTTTAGACACCAAGGATTCGACTTTTGTGCTCATTTACATCCTTCAGCCATAGACGAGGTGACACCACCACATACCGCTGCCATATACAATTACATGCAGCATGCTGCTTAGCTTATTTTATAGACAGGATTTTGAATATTATTTCTCCAATTACGACCTGAATCTTTCAAAAGTACCCCTTCAGAAAAGCATGAATTTACACTCACAGGCAAAATATCAAGAGCCTGCATGGCATTTCTTTAGATCACCTACTGTTGTATATACTGCTAAGGCATACCAAAACAATTTGACCTATCTGATGAGAGCATTATAAAAGGCATAAATTATGCCATTAGAAGAAAGGAGATCTCAAATCTTCCATAGTAGGACAATTCTATTTGCAGCTCATTACATCTTGTTGCAGTTTCTGCATGTAACACCACATGGCAGACATTTGGGATTATTAGCTAAGTGATTCTGGTTCCACATCCAAAACATTTCGAAATTTCATTTTTAGACTTATATTTCATTGTTACAGAATCATTACTTTTGCATATACACTCTTCATTGGAAAGTGCTTTCACTTCATCAAATTCTTAATAGGTCTCACTGGATAATTTCATTTCTTTGACACATATAGTTGTATGTTCAAAGCCTCTTACAATATTTATAGCCTCTGTGAGAACTGGAGTTTGAGTGAGCAATTTTTCCTGAATGTTATGATCATTGGTGCAGCGAGCTAGTTGCTTTCCAATTAGGGAACCTGTAAGAGGACCAAAGTCACAAGTGGAGGATAAACCTTTTAATCATCCACATATGGTAACACTTTTTCTCCTTTTTTCTGTACTGTTTTAAAAAATAGAAAGCCATTCTAGAACAACATTGATTTTTCTTTAAAATGCCATTCTATTTTTCTTAAAGTAGCCTGGAAAACATCGTCTTCACTGTCCCCCTCATAACTAGTTTCATTAGACACATTTTCAGTTAAATCTGCATATACCTTCCTTCCTTGTAACTCTAGATTGTGTAACAAAATATGCTGTTTACGCATCAAAAATAATTTCTCACCTCCTATTGCAATCAAATATGAATTGAACATTTGAATCCACCTGTCCCATGGAATATCAGGTTCTTCTGCTTAATTCAAGAAAGAAGGTGGTTGGTTCATACTAGCTGCTACCATATTGACAATGGAGACAAAAAATAACATTCTACAGTTTATTGTATCCCTGGTAAACAAAATACTCCTCTACCAGAGTTAAAATAATATGTGCTAATAACCAATAAAAGTATTTCTCAAAAATCCATTCTACGCCATGCAACAGTAAATCATAAGGATGCACTGCTTTCAGATATTATGTAAACCTCCTCTACTATCCAAGAGTAAAAAGCTTTATGCAATTAGTTCTCTGTCAGTTTCTATACGGTGGAAGGCGACCGGTCTCGAGAGAATCATTATACATGGCAGCCAAGTGCGGCACTAAAGTTGGAGCGAATGTTTTGTAGAAGGAGACGGGCAAGCCGTCCAGGCCAGGGCCCTTATCGCCAGGCATACCATTGATGGCGGCGAGTATTTCCTCTTTGGAGAAAGGCTCGTCGAGGAATTCTCGGTGATGGTTTTCGAGCCATAAAAGCTCGAGGGTATCAAAGCACTGGGTGAAGACCTTGCACGAGGGGGTAGAGCCCGCGGAGTATAATGTCGTATAGTAGTCCGAAAAGCGTGCCTTGATTTCGTCAGGGGAGGTAGTCCGAGTGGGGCCACCATCTTGAAGCGCTGTGATATAGGATGCGGCACGGGGCGAGCGAAGTAGGTTGGCCAGGGTTTTTCCGGGCCGATCGCCCTCACCGAAGCGGCGCACACGGGCCTCCCTGCCAAGAAACGAGAGCTCTCTGTCGGCCTCCTCGGCAAATTCAGTGTGTTTCTCGCGAAGGCGAGCGAGTGTGCCTGAGCTGGGGAAAAGAGAATGGAGGGAGTCCAAGGATTTAATATCTGATTCAAGTTTGTCAAGAGTACTACGAATGGAGCGTAAGACCCCGGATTGTTTCGACCTTGAATCCCTCCCAAAGTGTAGAGGGAGAGTCAACGGAGCCCTCATTGAGCTCAAAATAGTTTGTGATCGCGGTCCAGATCTCATCACAAAAAACAATGTCTCGAAGTGCATTCGGGGGGAGTCGCCAGGTAAAAGCGCGCCGAGGGGACAGAGGAAGACGAAGACTAAGCTGTACCGGCGCGTGGTCCGATAGAGTGCACGCCATATGTTCGACAGAGGTTAGCCAGGAGAGGATATCCGGAGAGGTG
Organism: Calotriton arnoldi; assembly: GCA_963921515.1. Classification (NCBI taxonomy): domain Eukaryota; kingdom Metazoa; phylum Chordata; class Amphibia; order Caudata; family Salamandridae; genus Calotriton; species Calotriton arnoldi. Next base: position 898,223 of record CAWUFW010000727.1, read on the forward strand.
ATCCATAGATCATAGACAACCACGAGTCCCGATGACGCAAGTGGCCTCGCGGGCTTCAGGCAGCGTGTGGCGCCAAGCATCGTACAGTGAGTTGTCGTCAAGAAGGGAGCGAAGGAGCGCCGCAGAGCGTGGGTGGGAGACATGGGGGCCGGAGCGGTCCAAGACTGTAGAAAGTGTCACATTGAAGTCCCCACCCCAGAGGAGAATGGCAGGGCCAAGGGATGAGATATGATGCCAAATTTGCGCAAAAAAATCTGGGTCATCGACGTTAGGGCCGTATACCACCGCTATCGTCAATGGTTGGGACTGAAGGGAGCCATGGAGGATGACGTAGCGCCCATTGGGGTCAGAGATCACCTGGGTGGTTTGCCAAGGGAGTCCCCTACGTATTAGAACAGACACCCCCCGAGAGTAGTTGGAGTAAAAAGAGGAGTGAGATTCCCCCCAATGCCGGGAAAGCAGCCTGGTGGCCGAAGCAGGTAGCAGGTGGGTCTCCTGTAACAAACAGATGTCCACTTTGTGCCGGAGGAGGTGTGCGTGTATTAGCCGAGCTTTTCGGTGGTCATTAAGACCACGGACGTTCCATGTCCAAAATACTGTGTCTGTCATTTCTTTAAAGTGTGGGGAAGGGTATAGCGCAGTGCAGGGAGTGTGGCCAGGGCTCCTGAGTAGATGCGTGTGGTAGTGCGAGCCGAAGGAAATGAGAGCAAGCAATACGGTAGTGTGGGGGAAGGAAAGGGGCCGACTGGAGCAGGCCAAGGTAAATAGCTGAGCTGTACGGGAGGAGCACGGAGCATAAGAGGAAGGATGGCAAGGTGTGTCATCCCCGAGAGGGTGTTCCTAGGACAGTGCGCTAAGCGAAGCGCCGTGGTAATGCGAAGATCGTGTGTGACAGTGTAATGTTGCAAGCAGAATGTCAATGAAATAACTAAATGAAAAACAGTAGATACTAACAAAAACAAATACGCCTCAGAGGGAGGCAACAGATCCCGATAACCAACCACCCACCCCCAACCCACACCAACCCCCAATCAGGTTGAGAAACCGCCCGCACACCACCCAGGGACCCACAACTAGGAAGGGAAAAGTCAATGTCCAAAGTAGGAATCATCCCTTGGGGGCCTGGCGTCGCCCAGCGTACACCCCTGTCGAAAGACAGGGTGGCCAAGCCAATGGCACAGGCAGATACCTAAAACAGAAAGATTACAAAAACCACCATAGCTGTAGGCCCAGAGTGCAAAGTTGGCACTAAAAGGGCCCAGACTAACTGTAGAAACCTAAGGGGCTGTATAAGAGCCCAAGCAGCGGCCCCATGGAGTGCAAATGGTAGCCATACAAAGGAGGGTGACAATAAACCGGACGAATAAACAATTCAAAGGATACAGAGACAAAACTCAAAATATACATCAATCATTGTCACTAAGGTTGTCAACTCCAGCAGCTTGGGAGTTAGCAGGCGGAGAGCGATGAGTCTTGTCGAGATTTTTAGCAACCGCCAGCGCCTCTCTTGGATCCGGGAAGGTGAGGGTCTTTGTACCTTGTTTTATATGCAGTTTGGCCGGATACGCTAGCGAGTAGGAGACCTCATGCTTCTGTAGGATCCGTTTGGCCGGCAGGAATTCACGCCGTGCTGCCTGAACTGCGGCGGTGTAGTCCGGGTAAAACGAGAGGTTGTTGCCCTGATGGCGAATGTCCCCTTTTTCCCTGGCCGCCCGGAGGATGGCGTCGCGGTCCCTGAAGTTTAGTATTTTGGCTATGATGGGACGGGCCGGCAGGCCGGGGGCTGGACGGGGGCCAAGGGAACGATGGGCACGCTCAACAATAAAAACCGGTGATAGGACATCTCCGAAGAGCTCCCGAGCCAGCTGTTCTACGTAGTCCTCCATGCGAGAGATGTTGGTGGACTCGGGCACTCCTGTGATACGAAGGTTGCTTCTACGTGAGCGCACTTCCAAATCCTCGTTTTTGTCGCAGATAACTGCTAGCAGCTTGTCCATCTGCAGTAGTTTTTGGCGGTCCTGGGTAGCTGCATCCTCCGCATCAGACACCCTGGTCTCAACATGAAGGAGTCGGGCATCGTGGGAGTCAACCCGGGCCTTCACTGTGTCCAGGCGGGCCGACTGTTGATCCAGTTGCGTCGCTATAGTGGTGACTGTGGATTTAACATCAAGCATAATTGCCTTCAGGTCATCCTCGCGGTATTGCGCCATGTCAGATGTTGCCAGCGGGTCACCTCCGTCCGCGCCGGCGCCCTCCTGGCGCGTCTGGTGGCGCTGGTCGAAGGCGATTTTGGGCTGCTTGGGGTCAGTTCTTCCCATGGCAGAGGTAAAAGGAGAGTGTAGCAGCCAGATAGCAGAGGAGAGGTTGCACGCGAAGGGGAAGATCAACGCACTCGAGGTGCGGCCAGCCGGCAGAGGAGGGGCGCCTGGAGGGGTCTGGCGAGCAGCTGCAGCACAATACACGGGTGGGCTAGAGGTGAGAGAGGAGGAGATCCAAGGGGCGAGCGGTCCGGCGCCAGGCGGCCGCCGCAGACAGACAGCCAGCCAGCCAGCCCAGGTAAAGGAAAGGCAGCAGAGTCCAGCTAAGGATGGGTTGGCCAGAGTGTTGCGCCCGGGCAGTAGAAACAGCAACTGAAGCCGGTGCCAACAAAACTGTGAATGTGGCCAAGGAGATTTCAGGGAACCACGCACCGTAGAAGCTGCTACAACTAGCAAGTAGTAGGCGGCTGGGCCCAGAGAAGGAGACGAGGCCGGGCTGGTGGACCCGATATGAACTCAGCCGGTGCAATGCGGCGGGCCGTGCCTCGGCCAGGACCAAAGAGAGGGCGGACTTATGGCGCTGGTGTTCTCCGATCCGCCTGTGGAGGCCGGCGGGTAAGGGAGTCTGCCGCCCACGGCAACTGGTGATGAGCTGAAGGGCGGCAAGTGGGGTCGCAGCGCTCGGCCGTCTCTGGGAAGGCGCCACACCTGGCAAGCAGAGTACGCCTCAGCAGGGGAGCCCAAGGGCCTGCAGGGCCGAGACAACAGCCGCCAATCGCCGTAGCTGGGGAGCCGGAGGACACGGCAAGCGGGGGGCCGCGCAAAGCGAGGGAGTCAAGGAGGGCGCGCTGCCCGCCTAGCCCGGCCCGATGGAGGATGCCTGAGCCGCTGGCGCCAGTAGAGGAGAGTAGGCACCCGGGGAGCGAAGGCTGGGCCGGGCGGTACGATGAGCGCGGCCCCAGCCCCGCCGCAAAGCACACCCGCAGCAGCGGCACCTACCGGCTCCGTGGAGTTGGGATGCTGCGTTGGTAGAGGAACCGGGCACAATCGGGACCTCACTGTCCGCTACGGGCTGGGCCGCGCGCACCACCGGTAAATCTTGGTAGAGCAGCAGCCCAGGAAGGCAGAAAACGGCACAGAGCACGCCACAAGAGCTGGTGAGTGGCGATGCAGCAAGTTTGAGGTGGCGATGTGCTGGATGCCTGCAGGATGTTGTAGGATATTAGGCTTGGCCGGCAGAGCCCACTCAAGGTGCGGCCATTTTGCAGCCGGCTAAGCCACGCCCCCCGCAGTGTCACAACCTTAGTCCCGGTGACTGGGTATCAGTGAAGAAACATGTGCGGAAGTCCTGTTTGGAGCCAAGGTGGGAAGGACCCTACCAAGTTATTCTGATCATGAACACTGCTATCAAATGTGCTGCCACACCTAACTGGGAGCAAGCTTTGCACACTCAGAGAGTAAGGTGTCCGCATGAAGAAATAGTGTCCTTTGAACCAGGTCAGAGTGGACCGGTGACAGCACGTTCAGAAGAACAAGAAAGGGGCGAATGTCAACAAGATCTCACACCAATGCAAGTTCCTAAAATATCACAGAGGGGTGTGGAAGCACACTCTAAAGAAGTTGTTGGAGTTTCACAAAGGCAGTTGAATGAACCAGATGAAGGAATGATTGTGAGATGAAAAGGACGAATCTGGAGATTCAAATGACCAAGTGGGAAAAGACAATTGAGATTAAGTGTGTGTCAATTGAAGGTATACCACCTACAATCATCGAAGAAACTGAGTATAGCAGTATAAGTGACACAGAAGAGGATCATCAGACACTAATGAGAACCAAACGAGCAAGAGTACCTTGCCGAAGGTATTCAGCACCTAAATGGACCTACTACTTGAGAAGTGTGCCATGTGGGAACAACAAAGTCTAGATGAACTGAGTTCTGATTTGGTTAAGTCTGCATGATATGCCACACTAACAAGCAACATTGATTAAAACAAATATCTGAAACAATTATTGCAATTAAGAACTAGACGAACATTGTTTGAACTTGAAACTGAAAGCAGCTTCAACGAAGAGTGATTAACTGTAAAAGTCAAGATGTAACTGAAATAATAAAAAGAACTAAAAACTATATATAAAAAGAATTAGGAAGAATTCCCAAGGTTGCAGTAGAAGGGTAGGGATAACCTATTTAGAAGAAGACAGAGTAGGGTTAGGATGACTCATGAAGATTATTGTGTATAAACTAAATGAAATAACTGCAAGTAAACAGTTGAAACACAGAAACATTTTCCTTATTGCAGGATTAGACGTTAAGGCAGATAATTGAATCTGCTTGCTGTTATATTCTACTCAAAGGTCTGACTACACAGATGTGTTTCCTACCACAGCTAGATATAGGATCATTTTAGGTGTTACACTAATAGTTGTATTATTAGTAATCATACCATTGTTAGTGGGATTAAGTTTTACACCAAAGATAGAGATACCTGGACCTACACCTGCAAGTACAAACACCTGCCCACACAGTAGATGAAACAAAATTGAAGGCTTCATTTGTAGATTATTTGAAAGATGAATTCTCAACTAATGTTTATTCTAGGTTAGTTCAAGAAAACACACAAGTTTTAGACACCAAGGATTCGACTTTTGTGCTCATTTACATCCTTCAGCCATAGACGAGGTGACACCACCACATACCGCTGCCATATACAATTACATGCAGCATGCTGCTTAGCTTATTTTATAGACAGGATTTTGAATATTATTTCTCCAATTACGACCTGAATCTTTCAAAAGTACCCCTTCAGAAAAGCATGAATTTACACTCACAGGCAAAATATCAAGAGCCTGCATGGCATTTCTTTAGATCACCTACTGTTGTATATACTGCTAAGGCATACCAAAACAATTTGACCTATCTGATGAGAGCATTATAAAAGGCATAAATTATGCCATTAGAAGAAAGGAGATCTCAAATCTTCCATAGTAGGACAATTCTATTTGCAGCTCATTACATCTTGTTGCAGTTTCTGCATGTAACACCACATGGCAGACATTTGGGATTATTAGCTAAGTGATTCTGGTTCCACATCCAAAACATTTCGAAATTTCATTTTTAGACTTATATTTCATTGTTACAGAATCATTACTTTTGCATATACACTCTTCATTGGAAAGTGCTTTCACTTCATCAAATTCTTAATAGGTCTCACTGGATAATTTCATTTCTTTGACACATATAGTTGTATGTTCAAAGCCTCTTACAATATTTATAGCCTCTGTGAGAACTGGAGTTTGAGTGAGCAATTTTTCCTGAATGTTATGATCATTGGTGCAGCGAGCTAGTTGCTTTCCAATTAGGGAACCTGTAAGAGGACCAAAGTCACAAGTGGAGGATAAACCTTTTAATCATCCACATATGGTAACACTTTTTCTCCTTTTTTCTGTACTGTGTTAAAAAAATGTATGCCATTCTAGAACAACATTGATTTTTTCTTTAAAATGCCATTCTATTTTTCTTAAAGTAGCCTGGAAAACATCGTCTTCACTGTCCCCCTCATAACTAGTTTCATTAGACACATTTTCAGTTAAATCTGCATATACCTTCCTTCCTTGTAACTCTAGATTGTGTAACAAAATATGCTGTTTACGCATCAAAAATAATTTCTCACCTCCTATTGCAATCAAATATGAATTGAACATTTGAATCCACCTGTCCCATGGAATATCAGGTTCTTCTGCTTAATTCAAGAAAGAAGGTGGTTGGTTCATACTAGCTGCTACCATATTGACAATGGAGACAAAAATAACATTCTACAGTTTATTGTATCCCTGGTAAACAAAATACTCCTCTACCAGAGTTAAAATAATATGTGCTAATAACCAATAAAAGTATTTCTCAAAAATCCATTCTACGCCATGCAACAGTAAATCATAAGGATGCACTGCTTTCAGATATTATGTAAACCTCCTCTACTATCCAAGAGTAAAAAGCTTTATGCAATTAGTTCTCTGTCAGTTTCTATGCAAGTACACTCATATAACACCAAAATACATGGTGCATCCACATAGTCCTCTATTAATTTCTATAAAGTAAGTAGGGAGAGAAAAAGGAAGAGTTACTTCCCTGAGGTGGATGGGAAATCCCAAGGATGGAAGGAATGGAGGAGAGTGCAGCTGCATCCACCACAATCACCAAATCAGGTGAATCTTACTTGTCTGTGAGAATGAAAATCGTATAAAAGTCAAGGCAGGTTGCTTGAACTACCGGAGGATCTTAGTGTAATGGCTCTCCCATTTTCCTTCTGCTGCTCATGGCTATTACAGGTTGAACAGCTGCATATCATCAGAGAAATGCTGCTCCAAGGTGCTCACTTGCAGTTCAAAAACAAAAGAAACAAAGCAATTAAAGTGCAGCGGCTAAAATTTTCATTCCGTAGCTTGTGGCATTTGCGAGTAGAATGGCTTTCAAATGGAAAACGATGCCTGCTGTGCTCACACGCAAAACAAAAGAAGGCTTGACTCTCCTGCTGTAGCCTCTAATATGGCAAGTCATGTGCAGAGGTGCATTTAAAATGCTGGGCTGTCTCACTTTGAAATTAAGGCTAAAAGACTCGCTTCTGATTCCAATGAATTGCTCTGAATTAGGTGGACGTTGGGATAACATGTGTCCCTTCAGAAAGAGCGCTCTGAAGCACTGTAACAGTTGACTTGATTGAAGACTGCAGAAACAACCATTAGATTTGTTCGCATCTGACCCAAAACCGTTTTAGGGCCAAGGTCAACCGTTGACTCAAGCAAAGGCTTAAGTAAAGTATACAAACCCTGTTAGTGGCAGATCAGAACAGAATGAATGTGCAAATCAGATATCCTCCAGTATTTATGTTGTCCTTAACACCTTGAGGTTACTGTGTGAAATTGACATTAGATGGTTCCAGATGGAAAACATTGGGAGTAACTCTCAGTAAAACGCGGAGTAAGTGCTGATAGGAGTGACTAATAGCAATATTTACCCGCTCAGTCTTCACATTTCTTTCATCTTCAGGACCCACATAGACAAAAGTCTGACAAATTGGGAATCTTTTCACGTAGTGGCAAGAAGTACTTCACAGTGGTGGAGACATCTTGCTGCCCCATTCACAGCATCCCATCCTTGTCACCAGATGAAGAAACAAATCACAACGTAGAAGGGAAGTCTTTATTTAAGCTAAATCATAGACATCTCCAGTCTTGCCTCACAGAATTATCTCTGTGCTCCTCACAGGACCGACATTCTAAATGAGCTCTACCTCTGGATTCTAGGGATGAACCAAAGGAAAGAGAATAAAGGGGGGTTAACTAGGCTGGAGTGCTATACAGTGAAAGATACATGTAGCAAGAAAACATCACTAAAACATTACAACAATGACATTTATAAAAATGTTTGGAAGAAAGAAGAAGATGGATAAAAAAAGAAAATGGTATATCCAAAATTGAAATTGGAAAGATGACAAAAACGGAAATTATGTGTTTACAACTGAAGGAATCGATTTAGAAAAAGACATATTGAGATTAATAGTTGTGAACACACATTTGAAGGTTTGAGAGGACCTATTCACATTCTTACAGGTGAAGAAGCAGTTCTTCCAGGGGTTTAATTTGTTTGTGGACAAGATGCTTATTTTCAGTTTCCAGCTGACTGGGAGGGTATTTGCTGTTTAGCTTTGTCGTTTCCTAAAATGTACCCTGTAAATAGTATAGATGCTTTAACCGTGACACCATATCATAGACATGAAGAGTGTGTATGATGGGATACAGTTAGTAGGAGATATTTTTGGACACAAATATTAGAAAGGTGTCAACAGTAGTGGATAAGTTAGCAATTTGTACATCTAGTGCTTTGCTGGCTGTAAACACAGAATTGGTGGCTCTTAGATCAATGGTTTTACAAGATTGATTAGCTTTAGACATTTTACTGGCAGAGAAAGGTGGAGTTTGCAAGATGCTGAAAGCTCAGCATTGCTGATCATAATTACCTGATGAGAGTAAGAAGATAAAAGGAATTCGCAAAGAATATTTCAAATTTGAAAACCTAAACAAGAACCATTAGAAACTGCTGGTATATTAGAAAATGTTGGCAAAGTAGCTTTTGCTATTGGAAATTGGTTTGCAACAGTAGGAGGAGGAGTTTTTAGAGTCATTATTGAACCTGTATTTATTGTAGGTGCTTGCTTGATAACCTTATATGCTGTATATAAAACAGTTAGATGTTGCCTAAACAGAAGGAAGAATAGAGAAAGGAGCAGAGACTTGAGGAGAGAATTGAAAATGGAAGAGAAAAAGAATAGGGAGACTAAGAGAACTTGGAAAACATAAAAGTGAAAAAGAAGGATCAACAGATCATGAGAGTATACTTAACGATTCAATTGTGAAGAAATTGTGATGGGTTTTCAACCATCAGAGAGGGGAAACTGCTAATGCAAATCTAATATTTACAGCCTTTGACACCATATCCCACCACACCCTGATCAAGAGGCTTCATCACATTGGAATACAAGGAAACATACTAAAATGGATTGCCTCCTTCCTCACAGGAAGAACCCAGTTTATCTGTCTACCACATTTCACCTCAGAACCAAACAACATCATCTGCAGTGTTCCTCAAGGCTTGTACCTCAGACGTACACTGTTAAACACCTACATAACCCCCCCCCCCGGCCAACACTGTCAGAACCCATGGACTAAATATCAAAAATACTGCTGGAGCATGGGTTTCCACCATTACTCAGTCCTCACCAAGAACCCAGCGCACAGTCTCAGGTTGATGGATCTTTGTTGTTAATGAGGTGTTAAATTAAACCTCAACATGAAGCATTGCCAATTATCATTACTTTAGATCAGTCGATAAAGAGAGTTTAGTTGAGATGAAGGGTGTTATTTTATCTCTTTTTGTAATTCATTTATTCAAAATCAATAATTAGTAGTAAGATGAAGCAATTCAGTAATGAGAATAAGCATTAACAAAGTAAATATAACAAGCACGTTCCATTAAGAAATGTCCCTGTTTTAAGCTAAGGTTGAGATAGAAGCAGAAAGGATTGTAGGTGTCAGCTCAGAAACCAATGAAGAGCTCTGATGAGAGAAAAGAGAATAAGCATTAAACTTTAGCAGAATAAGCTGGAAAGTATTCTCAGCTAAAATATTAGCCGATCAAGAAATAAACTAAGACTTCTCATAAAGAGATGACCAGAAAACTCAGTACAGAGTCTCCTCTCAGAGAGTCGGGGGAAAAAGGGAACACAGCAGTCGTAAAAGTCTCATTGAATCTGCTCGAGACTGCCTAAATTGTCTAGGAACATGCACGGATAAAAACACAAGGTTTCTCAGATTATAACATAAATGTTCTTCCTTCTTCATGTTGACCAATAGGATTTCAGCATGCTCCCGGGAACAGGTCTACACCCATCTTCTCACAAGTGTGCAATCGTCTTTCAATCATGTGTTCTTCAATGTTGCGGGCACATCCTTTCTTGTTTGTAATATCTTCTTCCCATTAATCATCCTCCCTGTAGTCTACATGTTTTGTGGTGTGAGAACCTCCCTATCAGTCGTCTAATACAACAAGTGTCTATTCACTAACTAATAAACAGTAGCTTCGAAAGTTGCAATGTCTGCAGCAAAGAGAAGAAAAATACTTGCACAACTATTGGTAAAAGTGAAAAATAAGCATATCAGTATTAATAGGCCTTCGAGTTAAGATATGGGTTCTATGCATATGTCAACTCAAGATGAATCCATGCCTTATTACTAGGTTACAGTCCTTTAGGTTCTAAGTATGGTTGCCTACCACAATTTTGGCATACTTCATTTTCAAATGTAAATTATGCACATTGTATTTTTAATAAAACATTTTGTCAATCAGAATTTCAATTTCAATCAATCAGGATTTATAAAGCATGGCTAATCACCTGTGAGGGTATCTAGGCACTGAGAACATAGCAGCTTTGTGGGGGTTCAGTTGAACAGCCAGGTTTTGACTCCTTTCCTGAATTCAAGAGTTGAGGATGAGTCCTGAGGTGAAGGGGAGGTCGTTCCATGTCTTTGCAGTGAGGTAGAAGGAGCATTCCACACAGTCGCTTCAGTGGATGTGGGGGGGGTGCGAGGGGGAGGGAGGTGGAGCGCAGGTGTGTGGAGGTTTGGTGGAAGTTCATTCAGTGATGGATGTATTTTGTTCCTTGGTTGTGAAGGGCTTTGTGGTATGGATCAACATCTTGAATTGGCATCACTTCTGAATGCGGAACCAGGGGAGCTCCTTGAGGTAAAGGGAGTTGTGAGTCTATTTGGGGAGGTCAAGGATGAGTCTGACCGCTGAGTTCTATATGGTCTGCACTCTCTTCAAGAGGTGCGTGATGATTCCTACGTAGAGTGTGTTTCTTTAGTCCAGCCGGCTGGTGACTAAGGCTTGAGTGATGGTTCGTCTAGTGTTGACAGGGAGCCATTTGATTAAACTTAAGGAGCATGTGAAGAGTGAGGAAGCAGGTGAAAGAGACTGCATTGATCTGGCTCTTTATGGTGAGCTTGCTGTCCAGGATAATGCCAAGGTTGCGGGCATGGTCTGTCGGAGTGGGTGAGGGTCCTAGTTCTGAAGGCCACCAGGAGTCGTTCCACAGGGGGGATGTGTTGTTCCCATAGGTCAGCACTTCCATTTTGTCTGTGTTGAGTTTATGTAGTTGTCCTTCATCCAGTCGGTGATGCTCGTCATGCACCTACCAAAGTTGTCCATTATGTTTGGGACCTATGGACTTGTAAGGATAAATCCTCTTTAATGGTAAAGTGGATTTATGACTACAACTTTAAACACGTCACATTTATAAAGTTGGCATTTGTCCGCTGTTAAGCCCTGTGTGCCTCCACCTGTCTCCAATACACGTCTGGAGTGGGGTGACAGCTGGGCTTTGTGCATTCCCTCTAGACTGTTACACACACAAAGGGAGCTTTGATGTGCCTGATGGACCATTCACATCCAGATGGGCCATTAACATCCTGATGAGTCATCATGGGCAGGGTGGGAGGGAGGAACTGACACTTGCACCTGAATGGGCTGTGCTTGTCCCCAAACAAAGAGCTGCATACCCCCCTGTAGTGTGCCTGGAGCCAGGGCAGGAAAGGGAGGATGTCTGTGCACTTCAACGCCCCTCTTTGAAGTCTCCCCCACGTCAAAGGCCCCAATGGGTATAAAAACTGGACTTCTGACCCTGCCAACTCAGAATACTTCTACACCTGTGGATACTCTGCCAGGAAGAAGGACTGCTGTGCTGCTGAAGGGCTGCCATTGTGCTGGACTGCTGCTCTGGAAGAACTGCTTTTCTGCTGTGCTAACCTGCCTGGTGCCCTCTCTGCCTGGGTGAGAAGGACAGGACCTACGCCACACCAAGAGTGACTCCAAGGGCTGCCCTGCTTGCTTCCTGTACTGTAGTCTCAGGGACATCAGACTGCCTGCAACTCCTCAGCCAGCACCTGGAGTATGTGATCTGTGAGTCCTACCCTGCCAAGTGGTGCCAATCCAGTCCTGGGCCCTTGGAAGTGGGTTTTCCTTTGTTGCAACATCAAAATCCACACATCTGCGACTTTGTGCTGGTCGGAACAGGCGCATTCTCTTCAACTTCGATGCATCGCCCCTCCGAGGACATCACATCGCAGGCTTCGCAGCTCGACGACAATGCATTGCCTGCCTCACAAGGGGTTAGACGATGACACATCTCTCAACTACACAACCCAGAATCGACACATCACCTACAGTCCTATGGTCCGACAACAACGCATCACCTTCGACCACTACTCGCATCCTGCTCTTCGCCATCAACGCTTCCAAGTGAAGGTCCACTTTGGAGCGGGCCCTGCATGGCTCCTGTATCCGACATGTGCTCCATCCCGGTCGGCTTGACTTTTCAGATTTGACTCAGTCCAGCAAGACCAGATAGCCCCGGTTGCCTCTTTAAGTTTCTAAGCACTATATTTAAGATATGTTTTTTTAATTCATAATTCTCGTTCTACTTATTGGATTTTTGTCGTTTTGGTCTTTTTTTGTTCAATAAATTAAGCTATATATTTTTCTAACCAGGTGTGGATTATTTTTGTGTAGTGTGTTCACTGTTTTACTGTAATAAGTGTTGCACAAACACTTTACACATTGCCTCTTACGTTAAGCATGCCTGCTCTGTGCCAAGCTACAAGAGGGTGAGCAAAGGTTAACTTAGGATGTGTATCTGACTTACCCTGACTAGGATTGTGTTCCCTACTTGGACAGGGTGCATACCTCTGTCAACTAGAGAACCAATTTCTGACACTAGGCTTATCAATTGACTAGAGCCCAAGAGTGACTTATGGCACATTCCTCCTTCCCCTTGTCTGCTGTTCCACCTACACCCATACTGAATCTTTCCCCATAATCGTGCTCACCACCTTTAAACCTGGATGACCAGAGAACACAAAGTATAGATAATATTGTATGTTTGTGTTGTCTTATCATCATACACCTATATCTACCTCTCTAAGCTTTAAATGTGCTCAACCAATCTGGTCATGTTCTCAAGTACTGTAATTATATGTACGTTATATATTGTAGAAATGTTATTGCTTGTCAAACATTAGACTGAAATATTTTTATTTATTTTCCCTACTTATGCCTTGATCTAGTTGTTCTATTTGTGAAGCTATAGTGAGTGTGCAATTGTAGTTTGTGATTTGGTGAAAAGATAACACAACCTTTTACATAATGTTTGATTTAGGACCTTTAGGATTTAAATGTGAGTGGTAATGAGACTTCTACCCAAAAATGGCAAAGGCTTCATCTGCTCATCTCTATATTGCTTATTTACAGTATGAAGGAAGGCAATGCTCCCAGTGATGGAGGCTCCACCCGAAGGGAGTAGCCAGACAATGAAAACTACCCTTGCTTACCCAACCTCAGATCTCACCAAGCATGGAAAGCAAGCAAATCCAACCCTCCTAAGAAGTGTTGATTCCACCCTTCCATCTTTCTTCTATCTATTCTTCCACCCATTCACCCTTCCATCTTTTCATCTGTCCATGTACCCTGCCATAACCATCCAATCATACTTTTTTCCTTCTACCCATCCATTCTTCCAGGTATTCATACTTCCTTTAACCCACCCACCCATCAAAATACTACTGTATCCATCCTTCCTTTCACCCATCTATCCATTCGCTCTTCTCAATCTGTCAATTGTTCCGTCCTTGCATCCACCCTTTTACCTGCTGATTTTCACATTCCCTCTGACCTCCCTGCCTTCCACCTATCCATCCTTTCACCCTTTCATCCTACCTTTTACCTTTCTTCCGTGTTTCCTTTCACATTTTCTTTCTTGATGTCACCCTTCCTTCCTTCTTCCATTCTTTCTTACCCTTTCTATCTATCTATCCTTTTTCTCTCATCCTTATCTCATTCTTATATTTCTTACATTCCTCTAGAATGCTATTTTTTTCTACTTGTCCCGCTTATGGAAAACGTAGTCTGTAGCATGAGAAACAGAGCCACGCTCCACTTGACTTTTAACAGTTATTAGTAAAACGATTCCGTCAACTTTATTAAAATGAATCTTAGCCATGGCTCAAAGCAACACATCTTACAAACACACCGCCCAACACCATGCAAAAGCAACTGAAAACATTACAGTGCAATTAACAAATGAACCTTTGTGACCTTTTATGAGTGAAAGTGAAAGTGATTCTTCATTGAACGTCCTGATCATGTGGTTGGTTGTGTGGATGGTGAATGTGATTTTACACAGTGTATTGATTACATCAAAGTTCAAGCATTCCAGAAGTTGAACGCTAAATGAAGGTTCAAACACATTAGATCTTGTGATGATGGGCAACATAAAATGTGTTGATCGGCTGGTCTGCTGTTGCAGCTAGCTTCAGACAATTGTTCTACTGGCTATAGAACATGGAATAAAAAAATATTCATGAAAACCAGTCCTAAACCTTACGAAAACAAATAGCTGAACATGTCTAAGACACAAACATTTTCTATTTAATTTGTAGAAAATATATATTCGCAGGGGCCCAGAATTTTCCTCATGAGTCTCTTGCTGGCACTGCTGAATCGAGGGGTTGATGAATACCAGGGCTGTCTACTCCTTATTCTTTCTCATGTATCCTTCTCCCATTTCCTGTCTCTTTTAATTCTTGCAGGGCTATTTTTCTACCCTGCTTCTTCTTTTCCTCAATATCTTTATCTTCCTCTTTCCTTCTTCCCTTTTTGCCTTTATCTCTCTGGCTTGAGGTCAAAGTGTTCAAAGAAATAGCTAAAAAGTAATAGGAAGTAGTAATAAGGAGTGCCAAGAAAAATCAATTGAGCAAATCTTTTGCTATGTATGACTCCAGCTGGCCACATCCTATTATATAGTAACAATAATTAAATACAAATTCCTGGAGATGAGACAATCTCTCTCATTATTCATTGATGCATCAATATATTTAAACATAATGCTAAAATTCAAAATTGTAATATCAAAAACTGACATTGAATTTGTACAGCATATTTAACAAAGAAAGAGACTTTAAATAGGATGTCCACCTATACCAACCTAATAAGTGACACATCAACAGTAAATACAGTTTCATAAATTTGGGGATAAGACTAAGCTAGATCCCAATCTTGCTGGGCAATAGATTGCCATAGATGCATAAATTAAATTTAAACAAAATACTGTAATTCAATATTGGAATACCAAAAGCTAAAATTGAATATGTACATCAAGTATCACATACAGGATCTTCCTAAGACGAATCCATTTATACCAAACGGTTAAGTAATTAGATGGTGAGAATGTACACTAGAGATAAGATCATACAAACATATCAACATATCATACACAATTTTGGAACATAAGCATGGAAATATATGTGTACACATACAATTATGCCTTGTCATATTTAGGAGTAGAAAATAAAATGGGCGTCAAAGGAGCAGTATTGTATACAGTACAGATATCATTGGGAAATTGCTGTTAGTATTCCTGGCAGAACAAAAGGAATATAACAGCAAACGGGGATTCGTCCAGTAAGTGAGAGAAGAATTCAACCAGATATTATAGAGTTGCATTCCTCAAAGGTATTTAAACCTTTATTAATGCTGTCACATCTTAATATCCAAAGACATTCAGTTTTATTCAATATATTCGGAATATTACCTCCCCGTGAGGGTTTCTTTATCATTTGAATGACCTGCCAGCGTAATTCTGACAGAGTTATTAAATTCAATGAAATGAGACACAAATGGAGCGTGTTCATTCTTACATTTGATACGACTTTTATCCTGAGAAAGTCGAACCTTGATTTTTTGAGTGGTTTGCCCCACATAGATGAATTTGCAGGGGCACCAGATAGCATAAACTACATTTTGTGCGGTACAATTTGTATGATCACGAAGATCATATGTTATTTCATCATGAATTAACTGCTTTGTATTAAAAGTGGAGTCACACATCAAGCAGTTACCGCAGCGGTAATGGCCCACAACCCTGTAAAGGCCCCACATCGTGGTCAAGTCCGGTGAATCAGTGCTGGGTAAAGCAGCCCAAACCAAATGATCACCAATATTTCTGCCTCCCTTAAAAGAAAATAAAGGTGGTTCATGAGTAATGCCAGTAGATAGTATCAAGGGCCAATGTTTTTTTATAATCTTAGTTAGTTTGTTGCTTTGTGTACTAAATGTTGTGACACAAGGGATTCTTTCCATGTTTTTTGGAGGACGAGGGAAAGCAGGAATTCCCGATGATTATACCATGCTCTCTTAAGAGATCTTTTAATTAATCTCTTAGGGTAGCCACGTTGTTCCAGATGTTTGGCAAGAATATCTGCCTCCCGGAAGTAATCAGCTCGGAATCGGCAATTTCTGCGTATACACAGAAATTGACCAAAGGGAAGGCTATCCTTCAGGCCTTTGGGATGGTGACTGGTGTACTCCAATAAGGTGTTCCCAACTGTAGGTTTGGTACACAGTTTAGTCGCTAGTTTGCCATCAGAGGGAATGATGGTAAGGTCTAGAAAATCAACATGCTCATTACTAGCATGTCAGGTGAACTTGAGATCAGGGGAGCATGAGTCAAGAAAGAGAGCTAGACTGGAGATGTTACCTGTCCAAATAAAGAAAATATCGTCAATGTATCTTCGCCAATAACGTCATTGTCAAAATACGCCATCAACGCCTACATGTGGCCTTGATTGAAGAGGACGCATTTTTTGCTATGTTTTGTTTTTGTCTTGTTCAAACTACATATATGTAACTTTCCTCAGCCAATTTTTATGTTTACACAATGTACTGTCTTTATGGTTATTTGTTTAACTTATTGAGCGCCATTGCTGTTTTATTGTTGCCATTATCATTGTCTTATTAATAAATGTTTTACTTTTTTTTTAATCTGTGCAGGGGTATCACTTGTTAGAAAATTACTTGTAATTTTGTCATATTTCTTCATCCTTCCCTCCATTTTCTCTTTTCTTTTTATATCATTTTTTGTTTGATTCTTTGGTATTGTTATTCTGTATTTTACACTACATAAGACATTTAACTTGAACCTTTGTTAGGATTCTAGTCCTTACTTTGCCCCAGGTTCAGGTCTTAGTGCTGCCCTTAATGGTGGTAATTATTTATGAATTGTAAGCATTGAGAATCATTGCTAGTTGCATACAGGAAGGGGGCAGCCAAATGCTTTGTAACCATGTTTGATATCACAAGGTATTAAAAGCTTAGGGCCAGATTTACCACTTACTCGCGCAGTGCAGCAGCCGCAAATGCTGTGCTGCGTGAAAAGGAGAGAGGAGAGCACCATATTTACAGAAATAAGACACTAGCCTTCCCTTTCCCTAGCGCTGGCACTGAAATCAGCTGCCGTGCGCCACGGAGACACCTTTGCGCCATAGTGCAAGTGTGTCTGAGTGAGTCTAGCCTAGGTTTTGTACTTGAAGGGTACCCTTCCAGTACAAAATACTATGCATAGACTGACTTTAACCCTTTTCCCTCGTTGTATGTGTGCTGTAAAGTGCATCACATGTACAAAGTCAGAAAAGGAAGGAAAAATGAAAGCGTTTCTCCTTCGTTGCGCCTACTTCAAAAGGGCACAGTTTTCTGACACTAAACCCTGTCTACTTTATTCAGTTAATAGGGTTTAGCGTCAAAAACCTTGGGTGGTTGCATGAGAACACCCATACTCCACCCATGGTACACCCCCCTTGGCGCTAAGTAATGCAAAGCAGCACTATGCACTGCTTTGCTGTGCTTTCTAGTTATTTCTAGCGCTAAACAAGGTTAGCGCTGGAAAGTAAATCGGAAAAAATTATTTTGCGCTGATTTGCGTCACTTTTGTGATGCAAACACGGTGTACAATCTTAGTAAATCTCCCCCTTAGTGTCTGAGAGGCCACGCAGTAACTATTCTCAAAGTATGTGCTGTCACAATCTAACAGCCACACTCTGCTTCTGCAGTCTGCAGCCACCAGGATGTGCCTAGATCAATTCATGAACTCCCAGATGCTACATTCACATGGGCCACTGTTTGCAGCATAGTAAACTAAGTAACTTTAAGAGACAGGGATCGTAATTCAGGCACATTGCAAATGTGAATGCTAGGATGAAGGTCTGCTCTCACTTGCACGCATCACTCCTAGCAGTCACTACTGTTTGCAAGGAGTCAAATTCCTATCATTCACTCACTGATATTCATGAAGCAGCAGACTGTGACTTTTTTAAAAGAGATTCTTTTGAGTACCCCTTGCACCACGAAAGGAGAGGTTGATCACAGAGCAATGCAAACTTTATGCAGGGACCTACATTGTTTTGTGCATGAGGCTTGAATAATTTCCTCTCTAGGCTATGGGCTATTTTTGCACATACAAACTTCTGACTTTTTATGCCCTCCAGCCCCTTGCTCAGCTTGTGCTGTTAACCCTGAAATTGGTCCTTTTGTTCCTGACCCAAAAGCGGACTTTAAGCCTTAGGCGAATGGGACAATCCATCACAAACATGGCACATTTCCCATTTACTGTATACAGTTAATTTTAGCCTATAGCACTTGGAATATGGCAGACCGGATATCCGTCCTGGTTTGACAGAGTAGCCCGTCCACCAAATTCTAAATCAGGTTCTTTATTTTAATTCACTATTGATATTGCTGAAAATAGTGTCAATCTGTTATGTGAGAATCACAGCACTGAACTATTATGCAAGTATTTGATCCCCACATTTGCTACCTCCTTCTGGTACATTTTATTGGATATTTGTGATCTGTGACCTTACATTTTATTTATACGTTAAGTTCTGAAAATGATAGTTTTTAAGCAAATTAATGACTAATTTGCTAATTACTGAGAAGCCATTTCACCTAAACTGTTTAATGGAAATTTGCAGGATGAATGACATTTAACTTTAATACAAGCCAATTTATTGAATGTCTTTTTTCTAAATTGGCTTTTGCATGCTTATCTTTTAAGATGTAAATGCAATGGTTGCAGTTCTTACTTTCAGAAATATTTTTGACATAGTTATTTATTCCAGTGCTTTAATTTAGGAGACATTACTTCAGGTTTATAAATTGTACATTGTCAAACAATTACTTCAAATGCATTTAATTTGCTAACTAATAAAAGAGTACATTTTAATTAATAAATTAAGACCAAAACATCGACTATCCAATCAGGAGAACTGGAGATATGCAATTTTCAGTGAATATATAGCACCAAAAACTACAAAGCGCCACCTGTGGCTTTCTGGTTGGAGTAGACCGGGACAAAGTCACAAGTTCAGGCCGACCGTGATGCAGTGCGGGCTGGCTACAAGGACCCAGCTAGGCTCGCTGAACAGGAGTACCTTAAATCCAGTTTGAGAAAAGTTGCAGAGTCCTGCGTTGAGGATGGGCCACATATCCATGTTATGCGTCAGTTCCGACGAGGATCCCATAAATAAGGGCTTGCGATGATGCGTCGCACTGCTGAGGTGATGTGTTAGTCCCGATGAGCTGCAAAGCTGCAATGCGAGGTCCTGCATAGTTGTCAAGGATCCCATCGACAAGAGGCTTGCGATGTGAGGACGTGTGTCAGGGATGCGTCCTGCATCGGCGATTCCACAGGCACGGTGATGAAAAGTCCTTGTATGGGGAAGTCCAGACAGCAGAGGCGATGCATTGGTTCTGCTTGGGGTTGCACTGCGCAGAAGAGGAGATGCCTGATCCACAGATGGACTGGCAGAGCACCTTCAGGCTCACCCCCACGGGTCCAGGATTTGGGTGGCACCACTTAGCAGGGTAGGACTCACAGACTGAAGAGTCGAAGTGCTGGGGTCAACATTGATGGAGTCTTCTGTCCCTGAGGCTCTAATCAGGAGGCCAGCCAACTAGCTATGCCTGGGCGGTGGACTTCGCTCCGTTCGCGGAGTTTTCTGCACTCCGCACTCCACGGAGCTCGCGGAGTGCAGAAAACTCAGCTTTGCGATGTGCAGCAGAGTTTTTTCCCTGCTCGCGATCGCGAACGGTAAGTTCGCGAGCGCGAGCTGCCGCTCGGGTAGAATTTCTACCCGAGCGGCAGGAATACCATCACAAACTGCAGTTCGCACTGAACTCCGCCACTCGTGGAACTTCGCAGAGGTTTTTTGTAACTTCGCGGAGTTCCGCGTAGCAAAACTCCGCGACCTACGCCCAGGCCTCTAGCTCTTGGAGTCACTCTTGGGACCTGCGTTCAACAGATACAGGTCCAGTCCTTCTCACCCAGGCAAGAGGCCAGCAGGCCAGCACGGCAGAGGAGCAGGCCTTCAGAGCAGCAGTCTAGTACAGTGGCAGTCCCTTCAGCAGCACAGCATTCCTTCTTCCTGGAAGCGTCCACAGGTCCAAAAGTGTACCTAAGATTTGTTGTCTGAGGTCCAATATTTATACCTGGTGCCCACATCAAAAGGGAGTAAGCTACTAGAGGCTTACACCACTAAGGTGTCAGGCATCCCCTACCTCCTTGTCCTGGTCCCAGCAGGCCTGCGGTCATAATGGACTAGTTATAAACCCTTTGTGTGAGTGCTCAGGCAGAGCCTTTGTGACGTACGAGTGTTGTAAGTGACAGCTCCTCCCCCTCGTTAACTCGGAGTAGCCTGTCCTGAGAAATACCTATCTACCCTTTGTCCCACTGTCTGGGAGCAATACACAAAGACCAACTACCAGCTACACATAGTCATGTGATTCAGCAACAGGCTGCAGGCACCAAATGGCTAGGACAAGCAAATGCCAACTTTCTAAAAACTGCACAAAGAACAATTGATGGACAGAATGGACAGAATGCTTAACAATGTCAAACATTCACTCTAGTAGAGAGATCGGGACCTAAATCCATCGTTTTTTTGCTCCCCATGCCATTCTAGTTTAAACCCAGCCATATGCAAATCAGTCTTGACGCTGCTCCCCATGGGAACAGTCCAGCCCGAACTGCCAGGCCAGGTACCTCCCTGGACCGGAAACAAGCATCCTAGGACCAGTTTCGGGGTATCACTTCTCATCAGCCAGGTTAGCTTGTCTCCAGTAGCATGGAGAGCACAGGACCCATGTCTCTTCAACTTTCTAAAACTGGCATTTTCAGAATTGTTATTAAAAATCTGACTTTACCATTAAAGGGGGCTTTTAATTGCAATTCTTTATGGTTTAAATCTTTTATTGAGATTTTATCAAGCGTTAACATTACTGGTCTCTCAAGGTATTTAGAGCAGCATGGGTAGTTAAGTCCCAAGTGAGTAGAATACACACGCTGGGGATTCCAAGTAAATCCACAATACAGAAAAACATAAAAAATGAAACTTACGCTATCCCCCTCCCATCCCCCGTCCATCCTGATGCCGAAGATTCTGGAGACTGTCTCAAAACCGGTAAGTGAGTGTCAAGTTAAGTTGCTGCCTGCTGTTGATCTGAGAGTCGTAGAAGTCTCAGATACCTGGGGATGGTTACTTCCTGGAATTCTGAGGCAAGGAGGGACAGAAATGGTTGCCAGAGGTCTATGAATGCGGTGCCTTTCCCTGTTAGTGTGAGAGTCATTTTCTCCATCCCTAGAACTTTCCATAATCGCTGTAGCCAACCTGTAAAGGAAGGGGTCTGAGGTGTGCGCCAGTGGGTCAGGATGTTCTGTACTGCAGAGCCTAGCGCGATTTCGATTAGGTGGCCTCTTCGGGATTTGAGAGGGTATGTCAGGGGGTTCGGGAGACCTAGTAAAACGTAGGCGGGAAACCTTGGTATTTGTGTGTCCAGGTGTTTGTCCACCTCATCGAGAACCTGAGTCCAGTAAGGCTGGAGGTGCTCACAGTCCCAAAGGACATGCACCAGGGTGCCGGTTTTCCCACAGCCCCGCCAGCAGTCTGCGCTCTGTCGTGGGTCCACTAATTGGAGGCGTTCAGGGGTGTAATACCAGTAAGTAGCTATTTTCGTCATTGTCTCGGTCAATCCCGTGTGGTAGGCTGAGTGGCGGGCTCTATAATACACCCCCTCCCATTCTTTGTGACTGAGTGACATACCCAGATCTCGTTCCCAGCGAGCTCGACTGGCGCTATATGTATGTGTGTTTCTGGCTAGGAGCATTTTATATAAGTCAGAGATGAGTTTCTTGTCTGATGTGCGTGTAAGGAGCCATTTTTCATATCTGGAAAGGGGTCGGTGAGCGTGTGGTTTAATGTCCGGGTGCAGTGCCCAGTGTCGGATCTGGAGATATCGTAGTCGTTCGGTTTCAGGGATCCCATATTCTGATTTGACCTGTTGAAATGAGATGATCCCGTCCAGGTCAAAGAGATGATCCAGAGACCGACAGTCCGTGGAGCGCCAGCGTGCACCTGCCGCCTCGCTCATGCCCGGCTGGAATTCCGGGTTGTCGAAGATGGGGGTGAGCGGGGAGGGAAATGTAGTTAAATTATGTTTAATACTGCTGCTATCCCAGGCCTCCAATGACACCCTTGTGATATATGACTCGTAAAGGTTAGGAGGTCTATGTGTCTTTGGAAGGAAGGGGACCTTCTGGAGGGACGTTGCAGCATCGCCTGATCTTGAAAGAGCCAGTGTTTTTTTCGGATTCCAGTCGGTTCCATTCAACCAGATAGCACATTTGTGTTGCTTGGAAATAAAGTTGGAGATCGGGAACGCCGAGGTCACCCTCCTCCGGGGGGAGAACTGCTATAGTGTGTTTCAACCGGGGCTTACGGCCCTGCCAAATAAATTGCGCCTGCTCCGATTGGGTCTGTTGGATCCAGCCAGCGGGCGGGCAGAGCGGCAGAGTTTGGAATATGTATAGGATCTGGGGCAAGATGGTCATTTTGATGGCCGCCACTTTACCCAGCCAGGAGAGTGGGTAGTGTTTCCATTGGCTCAGTACCGAGCGGATTCGGGCCCGTAGTTGGGCATAGTTGATGGCGTCCGTTGCCGGGTTAGAGGGGGCCAATCGGATCCCGAGATAGGGTATTGAGTCTTCAGACCATTGTACGGGATGTTGCTCTTGGAGACATGCCCGGGTGGAGGATGACAAGGAGAGGTCCAGTGCCACGGATTTGTCTAAGTAAGCTTTAAACCCGGAGGCCTGTGCAAAGCATTCCAGCTCTGAAAAACAGGCTCCCAGTGCTGGGATCGGGTTTGAGAGGGAAAGCAGGACATTGTTTGCATATAAGCTGATGGTGTGGATGTCGCTCCCAAATTTAATCCCCGTTATCGAAGGATTGCGCCGAATTCGCTGAGCTAGAGGCTCCATATAGAGTGCAAAGAGAAGGGGTGAGAAGGGGCACCCCTGTCGCGTACCTCTACCTATAGGGAACCGGGATGATGTGTGGCCGTTCACGCGAATCGTGGCTGTGGGGAACCGATAACAGTTTAAAATGCACGTTGTCAGTTTATCCCCCATTCCCACTCGTTTGAGCACTTGTTCCAAGTAACGCCAGTGCACTCTATCGAAGGCCTTCTCTGCATCAATGGCGAGCAGCATATATTCCCCCTGTGTCCGGGAGGCCTTCTCTATGAGGTGTAGAGCGCGTTTGGTGTTATCACTCGTCTGGCGTTGAGAGATAAAAGCCGCTTGGTCGGGGTCTATTAACCCCGGCATGTAAGGCGCCAGACGAGTCGCTAAGATTCCAGTGTACAATTTAATGTCTATGTTAAGGAGGGATATAGGACGGTACGCTCCACAGACGGTCTTGTCTCGCCCTGGTTTCGGTATAACCACTATGGAGGCTTCGAGCATGTCCCGGGGGATCGCCCCTGGCTGGGAAAAAGATTAAAGAGCTTGGTCAGAAGTGGGGCCAACTGTGCGCAAAATGTTTTATAAAAAGCAGCTGAGTAACCGTCAGGCCCCGGTGATTTCCCTATTTTAAGACGCGAGATGGCCGCTATGACCTTTTCTATTCTAATGTCCCTTTCTAGGTGGTCTGCCTGTGTTTGAGTTAGGGTGGGTAGATCGGCATCTGCAATGTATGCATCGCCGTAGGTGGTGTCTAGCGACATTCCTGTATAAAGTTGGGCGCAGAAATCCCGGAAGGTCTCAGCAATCTCGGGGTCCTCTGTAACCCTCCTGCCATCCCCCCATTGAAGTTCCTGAACCCCTTGTTTCAGTCTGGCCTCCCGTAATTTGTGGGCGAGGAGGCGCCCACATCTGTCCCCCCCGGTGTAGTAAGCATGGCGCAACCTGAGGGCTGAAAATTCCGCCCTGTCCTGATCTAGCGCGGCAAGTTGTTGTCGCATGGCCTTTAGCTGTCTCCATACCCTGGGGGCCCCTGTCCTCTGGTGCATCTGCTGTAGTTCTTTCGTTTTTTGCGTGAGCTCATCTCACTTCCGCCCGCGATCTACGTTGTCTGCTGTGGAGATAGCTATAAATTCCCCCCATATGACTGCTTTTAGTGCTGCCCATTGAGTCAAGAGGGAAGTGTCCTGATTGGAGTTATGTGCGAGGTAATCTTTGATAGCACGCTGTATCTGCTCTACCACATCCGCACGGTGTAGGAGAGCGTCGCAAAGGCGCCAGTGACTTGCAGGGCATTGGAGAGGAGGGAGAGTGAAGGTGGCTATTACTGGTGCGTGGTCCGACAGTGAAGTAACCCCTATTTCGGCAGTGGTCATGAGTGCATGCAGGGGCGATGTGCCCAAGAAATAGTCAAGCCTAGCGTATGTCTTGTGTGCACTGGAATAAAAGGAGTATTCGCAGCTGTGGGGTGGGAGCAGCGCCATAGATCCCTTAGGTCTAGCTCTTGCAGTCGAGCTAACCCTGCCACAGAGAGTGCGCCTGTCTGGCCCATGCGCTGGCATGATCTGTCCACTATGTTGTCGAAGACGAGATTCAGATCTCCGCCCAATAGTATCCGGCGCTCAGCTGTAGCTGTGGCCTCGGTAAGTGCAGCATGTATAAATTTCTCTTGTCCTTCATTGGGGGCGTATATTGATCCAATAGTGAAAGTCATGCCACCCAATGTGAAGAGGTAGGTGAGCAGCCTCCCCTTGATCTCGGCCTCCTTCTGGAGGACTTTTCCCCGGAATGCGCGGGAGACCAAGATAGCCACCCCGGCTGATTTAGTTGGGCCGGAGGAGAACATTTGAGTTGGGAACATGCGGGACCTGAGGCGGTGGCAGTCTTTTGACAAGAGATGCGTCTCCTATAGGAGGCAAATGTCAGCTTTGGAAGCGTCGAGGTAGGAAAGGACCGCCCTGCGTTTGACCGGGTTGTTGAGACCCCGCACGTTCAGGGTAAGAATTTTAAGCGTGGTCGGTGGCATCCACGTGGGTGTGAGGGCAGAGGCCATGGTAATTAGGGTCACAGAAGACCACCAGCGGTGTATTGAGCTGGCCAATGAAGCCGGGGGGAGACCGAGGCAAGCGTGTTAGCGACCAGATGGATGGATGGACATGGGAACCCAGAACCAATATGTAAAAACCCAAAACGTAAAATCAAATACAAAACTACAATGATGAAATAGAGTCAAGAAAAAGAGTCCGTCATTGCTGGATGACCGGTAGGGGGTCAGTGTGGGGTCCATGTTGTGACCAAGTGTCTGAGCTACCTTCCCGCCCGCCGCCCACCCCAGAAGCAGCGATAGAGAGCGAGGTCATCCAACCTCCTCATATGTCCTCCGCCGTGTGCTGCGTAGAAGTCTCCGACATTAATTCAAGGACCGCCTGTTGGCCTTTAACCATCTCAGACCGATCAGGCCGTCGGTTTCGTCTTTGGCGGCCTTGTCGTCGCCAGCCGGATGGGGAGACCTCCGGGTCGGCGGATGTGCTGCGACGTTCCTCCTCCTCTGTAGGGAGAGGGAGTCCCAGCAACTGGCAGGCTTCAGTGAGGGAGCGTAGCTGTGTCAGCTTTCCGTTGTGCCTGAAGATGAGCCTGAAGGGGTGGCCCCATGAGTAGGAGACACCCTGCTGCTGGAGGTGGTCCGTGACGGGTCTAAACTGGCATCTCCGGTGGAGAGTGAGGAGAGCCAGGTCCTGGAATATCACTGGGGTCTGTCCCTGGAATGAGATTGGGTGCATGGCTCTGGCCTTACTGATGATCTCCTCCTTTGTCCTGAAATCATGTACACAGACAAGGATATCGGCAGGTGGAGCGTTGCCTGCCCGGGGGGGCCCAACCCTGTGGGCGTGATCCAGTTTGATGGGGGCATCGGGCGAGGCACCAAGAATGTGATTGAAGAGCCCCCTGGAGAAGGCGAACAGATCCTCAGTGTCTGATGTGACTTTTACTCCCCGGATACGGATATTATGTCTCCGGGAACGGTTCTCTAGGTCCTCCAGGTGAAGTTGCAGATCAAGGTGTTGATCCTGGAGTCCGAGAACCTCCTGTTGAAGGGTAGACAGTTCGATGTCCCTATTGTCACCTTTGTCCTCCAGAGTAGTGATCCTTTCCCCGATGCCATCCACATCCCTGCGAATGTCTTTTATTTCGGAGGTGAGGTATTTTTTCACCGTCTGCAGGTCCTCTCTAAGGGCTGCAAAGAGGGACTCCAAGAAAGCCCGGGTGATGGGCTCCACTCCCGCGCCCCCCAGCGCCCCAGGCGTCGAGCCTCCGGGCGCGGAGTGCGCCATGGCGGATGTGTTCTGCGGGCAGGCAAACAGGTCTTTTAGCAATTTTTCTCTTTTAGCCCTCGTGGTGGACATAGCCCGGGGCACCGCTGGTTCCTGGGGGGCTGCAAGGTGAAGCTGGAGGGCGGTTCGGTGGTAGGAAGTCCGGCAGATGACAAACGCTGGGGGTAGGCTCCAATAAAGCGTCGCTATTCCGGCTCAAAGACCGTGCGTGTTGAGAGGAGGTTCTCTGCTGTGACACTTTGCCAAATCTCCCGTTCAGGGCAGGCCAGGTCATGCAACTGCCGCGGCTTATGCTAGGGTGCGGCAGCGCGGGGGTGTCATCGGGTCTTCTGCGGAGGCCCGCGCTATGTGAGGAAGATCGAGTTGAGGAACTGTGGGGCAGTCTCGCAGGATCAAGGCTATAGTGCGGCTAGCCGTAGGATTCTGTCAGCAGTTATTGGGGCTGTCACCCACCATTGAGCCGTGGGGTACCGCCGGGTGGGCACCTCCTCAGTGCCGGTGTTGGCGCCTCTGACGCGCGTATCTTCAAGGAGTTAGTTGGCGTATCTCGGTCTCGAGCCCCCGTGCCCCCACACTCGCCTGCACCAGGATCGTTTCGGCCACAGTGCAGCAGTGCTCCGTACTTCGGGCAGGGCCGGTATGGGTGTTGCTCCCTCATGCAGTATATTCAATTAGGAGAGTCTTGGGGGGGTACAGGTCGGCCCAATGGGCGCTCGACCAGCGCACTTTGTCCCAATTAGCCACCTCCGTGGGCCCCCACAATCCACCCCCCGGCGGTCGCTCGCCTTACCCTGCGTTGCTAGTCAGGGGGAAAGTGCTGGCTCTCCTCGCGGCGGGACCCCGGCGCTGGGCACTGGATTTCATCAATGGGGGCGGCCCGCGCCCTTCAGAGGTCCGGGCACTTGGGCACATCGTCAATGGCCGATTCACAGATGTCCCAGGGCTCCGGGTGCACTGCGCCGCGTGATTCGACTCGCGGCCTCCCGGTGGGCGATGCTCTGGGCCGACCGGTCGCTTCTCTCTCAGTTGTCGACCCCTCTGGAGTCCCGGCCCCGGAGACGCCCGGCATCAGGTTGACGAGCTCCAGTGCATGAGGGGACCTCGTTTGCCACTTGGGTGTCGCCGCTGCTTCATGGGCGGAGTGCTGGGTCGGAGGTCGTCGGGTGCGAGGCAGGCCGTAACTACAGGCTGGGGCCTCGTGCCTCTGTCGGGTACCTTGCTTGCTGTAGGCCGGGGATTGAGGGGCCTTGCCTGCATGTGTCGCCCCCTCCACGTCGTGGCTCCGCGGGAGGCGGTAGGAATCTGCCGAGTTGCGGTTAGTGGAGGCCGGTTCCCCGGGGCGCGCACCTCCGCTCCGTCCAGTGAGTCCTCACACCATGCAGCCTCTCAGGTGGGCCGGGAGCAAGCCGCAGGCCCCGTCCGAGAAGTCGTTTGCGGCACTCAGGGCGGGGGTCTCTGGACTAGCAGCGCGTCCGTTGATGCCCCCCCCGTTCCGGGCAGCGGTGCGGTGCTTGGCAGGGCTTGTAACAGTGGGTAACCCGCTTTAATTCACATCAGGGCGGACGGCAGGCTGGAGCTCGGTTGCAACACGTCCTATTGTGTCGCCATCTTGGCCACGCCCCCAATTGCAATTCTTTAGACCCTGTATTCGACCTGTCTACCTGCTCTCAATTGGAAGTTACAGCTTATTAAATGTAATACGGTAACTCCAATGTTATCCTATGGGAGAGGTTGGCCTAGCAGTGGTGAAAAACAAATTTAAGAGTTTTTCTCCACCAGGACATGTAAAACTAAAAAGTGGATGTCCCACTTTTTTTTAATATACCACATCCTGTCCTCTGGGCTGTTCAGGGCCTAGCCTAAGTGTGTGTTGCTTAGATGTTTTAAAAGGGAAGGTTTGGGCCTGACAAAAGGTTTATTTTTCATAAATAGCTGGACTATGAAGATGGACCAAACCCTAGGCGCACAACTGTATGGCCGGCAGGTTTCCAATGTAGCCAATATTTGATCCAGTTTTTTGGCACTGAACAGACTTGTCTTCATAATGAGACTGATGTTTTTTAATGTTTCAAGTAGTTTGTTGAAAAATTACAATATCAACTTTCATGATTCACACACAAATGTTGCTCTACACTTGTAGAATCAAATTATAACAATGTATCAATATAGCGATCTTCGTGCACAAATAATTGGCTCCAAAACCCAATACATTTCAGGAAAAACCCTTCGTCAGGGGTAACTATAAATAGAATGGGACACATTAAAGGTCTAGTTAGGACAGTATGTAGGGAATCGAAGGAGAAATGAAATAACAGCGCATCTATGACACACTGAATAGGAAACACGTTTCTCCATGTTTAGAAGGGTGCTCATTGGCGTCATCCAAGCATTAAAAAATCTGTGAAAAGTGGTCAGCCGCCCAAGCAGTTTGGTGAGTTTAACCCTGAGACATTGTGCAACAAAACTAAGTTCAACCCGCGTGACTCAACCCGACTCAAATGAGACACCCATCACCTAGTAAGAAAAGTGCAAAGTAAATGATGAAGATAATACTGTGCGCTATCCCCTGTATTACAATCTCAAAAGTGAGGCTGTGTTGTCATCTCAATGACTTGCTAAGTAAGTTACTACTCACAAAAACGGCATCAATGAGTATCGTCAACGTAAATGATGAACAGAATACATGATACTCTGAATGCGCTGCATACTATAGCTAGTCGGTCCCTTCGTGGTTATGTGTCAGATTGGGAAGTGACTCAAAACAACTGTAAAAACACAACACGGCATTGGTTACGAACTGACAGGCCAGTGCTGTTACACTCATGCATCAGATGTAACATGAAATGCCTTCAAGAGCAGTCGGGGTTCAAACGGATCAAATTGACATAACCAGTTCAATGGTTCTTTATTGCACCTGTTCCAATTAATGTACCATCCCCCACTTGTCTCACAATTAAAGAGTGAACAGCAAAGTTGTGCTCAGTAATAAAAAATGAAAAATCAAACAAAACAAAAAATATTTAATGGAAGCGTAATTACCTAGTGAAACAGTGATCTTCTCCGCTGTCAAACATGCTATAATCAAACACTCTGGGCCTTATTCACAGAACTAACTTACGTCAAAAACGTAAACGTAAACGTAAAGTTAGTACTTTTTAGGTATTCACAGAATACACTTACTCATTTTGGTATTCACAGAATGAACTTACTCATTTCGGTATTCACAGAAGTTAGTAGTCCTAAAGTTAGGACTACTAACTTCTGTGAATACCAAAATGAGTAAGTTCATTCTGTGAATACCAAAATGAGTAAGTGTATTCTGTGAATACCTAAAAAGTACTAACTTTACGTTTACGTTTACGTTTTTGACGTAAGTTAGTTCTGTGAATCAGGCCCTCTGTGAACCCATAGCCAACCCCATAGGTGTCTTTTAACCATGAAATAGCGTATTCCGAACATCAATGTGAAAAAATGCTAAATACACCCACCCCTAACCCTTTAACTACACCCATCTCAGATTCTGCCCATAAACTCCACCTATCCTGAAGCCTAAAAAACCCTGACTACCCATAAAATCCACCCATCCCTTAACACGAAAAACAATCACCAACCCTAAAATCCACCCACCCCTGAACCAAAGGAAAACCTTTCTACATCTAAACTCCATGCATCCCTGAACCTTTAATACCACCAACCACTGAAAACTCCACCCATTCCTGGGTACTAATACTCTTTGTAGCCATAAAAATCACTGCACTGACTTCCAAAACCCCTCACAGCCTCAACTTCACCCATCCGTGAACTCTAAAAGCCCCCCAACACCCCTATACTCCATCCATCCCTGAATCTTAAAACCCTCTCGCCACCTACAAACTCCACTAATTATCATTATTAAAATTATCTTTCCTTAAAATGTTTCCTTTCAATTTCGATTTTTTTGTATTTCTTTAAAATTGTCTTTCCTTAAAATTGTTTTTCCATGATTTGGTTTCCTCTGCTGTGGTTTCTCAGTTATCATATTTCTATTAATTCACCGGAGGTATACTGTTGTTTTAAGGCATACAATAAGAAAATATCAAAATGTAATAAAAAATAGCATTCAAAACATTCTTAAGGGAAAATGTGTGTTACATTATGAAAGATGCTAGGCTCAGTTGAAAGATATGGTGTGCATACTAAATATCGAAGTCAGAATATCTATGGTGTGTGCAGTGGTGCTGCTGCAGTGTGGCCAAAGGAACTAAGGAGCATATTCACAAGGAGCTATCGCCGAATTAACTGCACTTTATCGCAGCCAAAGTCACGATAAATTTACCTCCCCATTCACAAGCAGGTGTTAACAGCCCACAGCACCAGTTTACCCGCGATTGCAGCCGCAAAAAACATCACCACAGA
Source organism: Calotriton arnoldi (assembly GCA_963921515.1). Classification (NCBI taxonomy): domain Eukaryota; kingdom Metazoa; phylum Chordata; class Amphibia; order Caudata; family Salamandridae; genus Calotriton; species Calotriton arnoldi. The sequence goes on from CAWUFW010000727.1 coordinate 928,943, forward strand.
GGACCCCCGCAAATATCGCTAATGAGATGCAGAGTAGGCGTTCCCGTGACAAAAGCCGAGACAACAGCACACCTCAACATTCACAACAACCAGCCACATCGCGATAAAAACACAAAACAGGCGATAAGGCGCGTTAGCACCAGGAAATTTACACCTGCTCTGACCTGGTGTAAAGTCGGACGGCAGCCAGCACCACAAAAGGGAGCACAGCCCAGGGCCACATCCGAAGGGCAACAGATGCCATGGAGCCACCCATCATGCGGCCCGGACACCCAAGAGGACCACAACACCCACCTCTACCACCCCAGGACCCCAACCCACACCCGGAACACCACCCCCCCCCCCGGACCACCACAGACGCAGCGCAGACAAATACAGCGGAACCCCAGGAAACGTACCAGCCGCACAGACCCAACATCTGACAATGTCACCGTCCACTACAGGCTGAAAGGGACAACCATCCTACGCATCCTGACCCTCATCGCCTAACAGGCCTACGGCACCAACACAGCGGACAACCAACATCCCACCCCACACAAAGCTGATGGCTTGGCTGCACCTGTTGGCCCCTGGTACCCCCCAAACAACACCAGCCAGAGTCAGAGGAGTCACACAGCCAGCCACATCCAAGTCCCCCACACCTGTCCTGACATCACCATCACCCTGGTACCCCAGTCCCCATACGTACAACACAATGCGCAGGATCCGCTGGAGACCAAGCAAGGACCATACGCCATAGCAGGATGCACGCACGTGTTGGGGGCAAGCCACAGCACACATGTACTACCTGTGCCCCCTGGTGACACAGCACACAATCACCTCAACAGGAAGCACACATCTCACATCAATGTGCAGGCAACAACATAACACCGTGGAACCCCCAACAATGTCGCCTTCAAATACACAGCCAGTGTGCATGATACCTTCATCCTCTGACAGTCCATCATCAACCAGCGTTCCCAGGATGGCAAAAAGGGAAATGCACACCCCCTTGGCAAGTCCGAAATGAACACCCCACACACCTCAACTCCACAACCATGCAACTCACAACTCTGGCAATGCACACGCCACAAAATCACAACCAACATGCACAACAACATGACCACCCACCAGACACGACAGAACAACTTACAATGGTAACCTGGGCAAGCCCTGAACATGAGCCATCAACGGCATGGCACCTCAGTCACATAATAGCCGAATGTGGGGAGAGGTGGCAACCAGGCATGTGTGAAGGATGCAGTAGAACCATGATCGGGAAAGCACACAATGCCAAGAGTGGCGGAGATGTGCTGGACAGACCGCAGTATGCAGAACACACCCATATCCATGGCGTTATACACCTCTGGCGTATGGAGTGCAGTGGACAGTGGACGCAACCATGCCACCCAGCCAGTGGGGGAACTCGCGGAAATGTTGCCTGTGACGCCACCCCCTAAGCGTCACCGGAGTGGGATGGCCCGGCGTAGGCCACACCAGCATAGGGGTGTGAATAAAAAGCACGTAGGCCTGGGCGTGGTCCTCTCCCGGAAAGCCCCACGTCTCTGCCAGGGCGGCGCCTCCCACCCTGCCACGAGGCCGATGCCGTCCTCATGAGCAGAGTTGCCTGCGATGCTGTGCGCCTGCCGGACCCTGGCACGCTGGACCACGAACCCGTCAGGCCCCCGCGCAGCCAGGCCACACTGATCACCTGCCGACACCGGCGTGTGTCAAGGAGGGCCCACCACGTGCCGGCGCAAGCTCCAAGCCCGAGTCCCGAGACCTTGGCAGCCACCTCAGACCATCACGGCCTCCACGACACAGGCCCGCTTTATTCCCTTTTCGTTGACGTACTCCACTGCCGCCTTCGGCCTACTCTTCGGACCAGTAGGTCCCATATGTGAAACTGTGTCCTGAGTCATGAATGGCAGTGACCCCAAATCCCGGCCAGCGGCCACAGCACCAGACCCCCCGATCAGTGAGGCATAGTTCCATATGGGCATCTTGCGACACGTGGTGCCACTAACCCTGTTCAAGGCCAGCCGGCTACACGTGGTGCCACTGAACCTGAACAACGCAGTCCGGTGGGGCCATCCAACCTATGCCGGCGACACTAGGTGAATATGCCGTGCTGACCGCTGCCTCAGGCCTACACCACGGTCAGGTAGGTCACACATTTGGAACTGAGTCTTGATTACACCATGGCAGTGAACATCATTTAAGGCAAAGAACAATTCACTATACTCTATTCGATGTGGTGCCAACAAGTCTACGCGGACCACTGCCCTCGGCCTACGCTGCGCACGAGTGGGATCACAGATTTGGAACTGAACATCGGTAATTCAAAAGGCAGAATACATATCATCGCACGCACGGAGAAGCGTAAGAGGATGACGCGTTGCAGTCCGGAGGGAACAGGATCATCTACGGAGGTGATTGAACACTACCGACAACTGCCACTGTGTCACTAACTCTGTGCCTCGCGAGCCAACGACACGTGGCTGTGGGCCACTGCTGACCGCTGCCTCCGGCCTACACTGTGGTCCAGTAGGTCACAGAGTCTTGATTTGGCAATGTTGGAGTTCACATCTGTGTACCGGCATCATCGCAGACTGCATCCCCTCTCAGCACCTGTGCCACTAAGTGTGTTCCCCGACATTCATGGACACTCACTGGTCGTACATTGGTGGCGTTTGAGTCTATGGACTAGGGGCTAGTTTTCATCCTCATGTAGCTGATACCGAATTGTTGGTGAAAATGAGGGTTGTGCTTTCCACTCCTCCATTTGCTGCTTCCAGATAACATCAGACCTTCCGCATCATGCCCTGGAGGACACCTTCCACTGTCCCCCGCAACACTCCGCAACATACACCTCGGAAATTGATGGGGACCCGCTCAGGTCGCATGGCCCATCTGACTGCACCGTAAGTCACCGTCCCGTGGCTGGGTGCCTGTGTTGGCCGCAGTGCATCCGGGGCCACTAACTCTGTGCTGCTCAGGCCTGGGACCCCTTCTTCTGAGACATTGAATGGCCTCTGTAGCGATGGTCTTGGGGTCATCAACGCCATGTGTCTGTGGCCCTGCGCTGTCCGCATCCTCCGGCCTCAACTGCGGGCCACCAGGGCCCACACATAGCATCGAGTCTTGACCGGCGCGGACGTCGCATCACCGCAGGAGGCACACGCCACCACCGCAAGGACCACCTCCAACCGCCATCTGCCAGAGTCGAAACGGTGGTCCTGACAGGCCTACGGAGTTGCTCAGACCTGTCGTGGATGCCATCATCGGCCTGATACCCTGCTCAGCACTCCAGGTGCCAGTGACTCAGTGCACCGCAAGCCATTGTCCATTACTGATTGAGTTTTGTACTGTTGTGAGGTTGCGCAGCAATGTCACCTCATGCAGTGGGGTAGACCTGGGACTATGATGAGGAAGATGTGTCATGTGTGCGGACGGGAGAAGGCACAGACAATGGGAGGGCAGGAGGCAACAGCCCCAAGGCAGGAATGCAGACTGGTGGTGGTAGTCAAGCTACACACCCGGATCTATTACTGGGTATTGCGCTGTGGACTGCGGATGCAACTGTCACCTCAGGCAGTGTGGGAGACCTGGGACGTTGATGAGGAAGTTGATGCAGGTGTGACACACCCCACTGCATCTGCATCAGGACTAACCCGAAGGGACACAATCCTAGCAATTTCCTCACATGAGCGCGCTCTTCTCTAGTGCCCCTACTTCAGTGCACTGCAACTCACGGAACCTCCTGACTGAATATTGGGTGACCTCTGTCCTTACTCCGGATCCCTCCATGTTGCTCTGCAGTTGACTCTGTTATGCTGGTGTTTTCTGTTTCCATTACACTGGTGTCCACTGTTCAGGTTGTTGCCAGCACCAAGCACTCCATGCGGGCTGGCTTATACTCACCCCACACACATCCAGCACAGGCGTCACTGTACATGTGGCCCTGCCAATAAAGGGGCCGGGCGCACGTGCCCATAGCCAGTTCAACATGATATGTGCATGTGTCCCTGTGGTCTTGTTGTATGCATGTGGGCCCTGGGCCCTACGACATTACATTGTGCTGTGTACAGCGGACGCAGACATATCACCGCAGGCAGTGGGCTAGAACCTGGACATGTAGCTTTGTCATCACCCACTCAATTCGTAAGGGGAGTGGACTGTGCCGTCGTACGCAGAGCCAACGTGGGTGTGTGACTGATATGTGCATGCCCCTGGGCGTGGTTCTGTACTGGGTATGTGCATCTGCAAGTGTCTCTATGGCAGTGTGGGTCTCCTTTGTGGGGTGTAGGTGGTCCCTGAAGGGTATTGGACACCCACATATGTGTTCTAGTTCGCATTCCATGGGTTGGGCAACACCCGCACTTGTTGGGCCACCTCCTTTTGGTGTTCTGCCACCTGGCATTGGGGTGCCATGTGTGGGTCGGTGAAGTGTTGTGAGCCAGCCGTGATTGCGGGTGCTTCATGCTGTGTGGTCTGTTGCAGGGGCTGGGTTCTCCTCTGAGTAGCTTGTCTGCCCTGGTGGTGGGTTGTGTGGGATGTCTATGGGCTGTTGTAGGGCGTCGGTGTTGAAGGTGTGGTGTTCGTCTCGGGCATCACTGATGGGTTGTCTGTTCTGACCTGCTGGAGGTGTTGTTTGTCCCTCTGCATTGTGAAGGGGAGGTGCATGTTGGCATTGTGTTGGCGCCTTGTTCTTGTCGACATGCAGACTGTGTGACAATGTACATTGTGACTGTTTGGGCGGTGGTGGCTATTTGAGTTGGGACAGTGTACATTTGGCCTACATGGCTGATGTGGGGTTGTAGCCGTAGATATGCATCTCACAGTTCCCTGCTCTGTCCAATGTGATTGTTCTGTTTCTGCGCCTGGGCGGACCCAGTTGTGTCCCCTGTTCTGCAGTGTGGGTGTTGCACTTTGTGCCACATTGTCATGGTATGTGCTGTGTTTGCTATGTGTGTGTGCTGCAGTGTGCCACGGGGATGGGGGACATGTCCCTGGGTAATTGTGGGTGTGCAGTGTGCTACACCTCGTTGTGCATGTGTGCCATTCTGCCCATCACCCACGTCCCCCCAGTCCCTGTTGGATCCTCACCCTGTTGTTGTTGTGTCGGGTCCTGTCGAGCTGTGTCCGTACTTCCACTTCCTTGCACCGTCTCCACACTGATGACTGTGGCCTGGGTTTCCTCCAGCTCCTCCTGTGGCGCTGGACTGCCACCTCCTGTCGCCGTTGCTGCCTTCCTGTTGGCAGCGGGTTTGTGCCTGGTTTAGATTGTCACGTCCTGGCGGCGCCTCTTGGCCTCCTGGATTGGCCTCCTCGGCACTCCGACTGCATTCCAGGTGGTCTGCTTGTGGGTCAGTTGCTGGTGGTGTTCTGGGACTCCGTGGCGCTGGTCTTGTTTTCCTGCGGTCTGCACCCCGTCTTCCTCTCCCTTTTCTCCTTGGCCTTCCCCGACCCAGTTGTTCCTTGCTGGTGGTCTGTGGGGGTTGTGGGGTTCGCGTTGACCTCTGCGCTGGGTCAGGGTGCATCCATGTTGCTACGTGCTTTGGCTTGTTTCTGGTTTGTTGTTTCTGTGGTTTTTATGGTGCAATTTCCCACCAGACGCGTGGGATTTGCAGGCCTGAGGCTGCTTTTCGCTACTTTTTGTACCGCGATTGGCCTCATCGCATGATTTCTCGCGTTCGAGTTTCGCATTTTTTCGGCGTGGCGTTGATTTTCACACTGACATTTGACGCGTTATCTGGTGACTATCGCATGCTACCACCTTGTTGTGAATTCCACGTTGACACTGGGTTATTTTCCCGCGCTAGGGTGCGATATTGAAAGTTGCGTTACGCTACTCTTGCGGTAGTTATCACACGTTCTTGTGAATATACCCCTAAGAGTTGTGGTTGACTTTGGCTGATTCCCTCTCGAGTACCAACCAAGGACCAGAAAAGATTTTGGAAAAGGGTGCATAAAATGTGTCATCATACCTCAAGCAAAGGTCTGCTTGTACAGCAAAGGAGAGGGAATACTTAATTGTGTAGCCTTACAGCACTAGACACTGTGCAGAATATTGGTGCAAAACACACACACAAGACTTTTACAGAGGTTTTCACTGCATTTAATGGGAACAGCAGGTATCACTGTATTTTTGCAACTTTGACAAAGTAGTGGGATCCAAACCACTTGTTCGAGTTTTGTATCTTACTCATGACCGGCATTCAATCCACCACTCATTTTTTCCCATTACTGTTTGGCTCTAAATCCTTCCTTTTTCAAATCAGATAACTTGCGCTTAGCTTTCAACCACAAACTCAGTACTAGTGGTGGTGTTATTTAAATTGGTGCAGCTAGGGACAGTGCACTATAATACATGAAAGAGTACTGTCGCCAGTGCAGGGGTAAACGTGTGTGCTGGGAACAGCACAGCATTGAATGGCAGACTGGCGACTTGAAACCAATGGTCTATCTATAAATGCAGATGGATCTGTGGTTGTCCATATAGGGACCATCTGCATTGGTGGCCGTACAGGGTCCACTGACCCACTTAATGTTTGGCGTATATTTAGTGTGCTTGTTGATAATATCAATCAATCAAACCGGGTTTATAAAGCACTGCTAATCACCCACAAAGGTATCCAGGTGCTGAGAGCCAAGCCACTTGAGTGGAAGCAGTTGAACAACCAGTTCTTGAGTTTCCCTCTGAATTCCTGAAGTGGAGGTGAGGTCTGGAGGTGGAGGGGGAGGCTGTTCTAGGACTTAGCTGCGATGTATGAGAAGGAGCATCCTCCACTGTCGCTTCAGCAGATGTGGAGTTTCTTTGGGTGAGGGGTGATGTGGGTCCATTTGGGGAGGTCGAGGATGAATCTGGCTGCTGAGTTCTGCATGGTCTGTAATCTCTTCAGTAGGTGTGTGGTGATTCCTATATAGACTGCAGCTGGTAACAATGGCTTGAGTGACGATGAGTCTGGTGGTGACTGAGTGCTATCTGAAAATCTTTTGGAGCATGTGGAGAGTGAGGAAGCAGGTGGTGGATACTGCATTGATCTGGTTTTTCAAGGTGAGTTTGTTGTCCAGGATGATGCTGAGGTTATGGGAATGGTCTGTGGGAGTGGGTGAGGGTCCCAGTTCTGTAGGCCACCAGGAGTTGTTCCACGGGAAGGTGTTCTTCTGCTCGGCATGCTACAGTTCAGCATAGGAAAAAAGGTGTTGCTTTGTTCTGGCTGGTTTACAAAGGTAAACTTACAATTTTGTGCAAGTTTACTATTTTTTTGGCATTCAAAAAAATATGAGTTTAATTTTACTATTGGTACTTTTATGACTGCGATGACTGCACACTCGGGGCGTAGAACTCGGCACATAAAAAGATAGGCCTGTCCTAGCTTTAAATGTGTGGATTCTCTGCAGTTGTCAAATTACTATTAGTAAAATGAAACTCATAGTTTGAAAATACCAAAAATGGTGTAAGTATTGCAAGTTTACCTTTGTGAATCAGGCCCATTGGTTCTAATTCACACGTGCATTACAATCCGTCTTTATGTATGTTAGCATGTTGAATATAGGTATGATTGGATGTGGTATTTATATAGCACAGACCTAGCCGAAGGGCATCATACTTTCACTGACACGCTGTTACATTTCAGGTGCAAAACGTGTGTAGTTTTGTGCACTTAATGCTCAAACTATTGATGTACATTTCAATGTGAATCAATAACTTAGATCTTTTTGTCCTTCACTTTGGTGAATGGGGTGAATTTCTGTCTGGTTACAAAATGCGTGATCCAGTGGCGTAACGAAACTTGAGGGGGCTCCCCTGCAAAGTACATGGAGGGGCAGGGCCGGCTTTAGTGCTGGTTGCGCCCTGTGCGACAATGTCTGTTGGCGCCCCCCCCAATGACCACCTCTGCCACGGATTCCCTCACTAGCACCCTTTAACAGTGCCTCTCAAGTCTCCATAACCACTGTCTCTCAGATTAATTTAGTTTTATAGCACCACTCATACCAGTGTAAGGTGTCTTATACCACACACACATTGCACAGAGACAATCATATGTGTGTAAATCAGTATATAGGAAATGTTACATCAGACAGTACTACAAGGTGTAGTGTAGGAGTGTACATGTCATCGATACTGGTAGGCAATATAGTTAAAGTTCTTATTCAGGAAAGGCACAAATTCAGAATTTAAAACGCAACATCATTGTTAAGGGTTCTCTTGCATAATAAGAATTATTTTCTACCCAAATGAACCCTTTTCACAAGATTAGGATAATGAAAGACTGGGCAAAAAAACATATAGCTCTAACATATACCTTGCAGTTTGCAGCATCTCTAGGGTGACAGTTAATAGCTCAATGTTCTATATTAGGATTTTGACTAAGAAATGACAAGTAACAAAAGGAGCTCTCTTACAGAAGCAGTAACCCACAGACCTATTTACAATATATGCACTTCGTTATCTGCATGGTACACTGTCTTAGCAGCAGGCATTTTAACCCTCTGCACTACCTTAGGAGGAGTCAAAATTTCCACTAGACAAGCCTCCGGTCTCTTTCCAGGAAGACGATTAATCACGGGAATTCTCTTGACATTTTAATTGATGTCTGAAAGTTGCTGGAGGCCAGGAACGAGGCAGCGGGTGCTTTTAAAATGATAATACACATTTTCAAAAATGACGCCCCCACCCCAAGTCAACGCCCGGTGCGGTCGCACCGATCGCACCGCCCTAGAGCCGGCCCTGACTCAGGAGTGCTCAGGTCATGGTACTGTGCTGAGGGGGCCCCCCCAGGAGCTCGGCCCCACCCCACGCACTGTGGGGACTGTAGAGGCCTTTGTTACGCCACTGAATGACATGCTTCACTTCCCAGGTCCTCCTCCAACTGCCACCCACATCTCCGACATTCCCTTCAAACATTTCAAATGACATGGGGAATGATCCAACTACAATCACAGAACATAACACACTTCTTAGAATCTGTGTTCATTCATTGGCAAGAAGTTCTTCTTTGGCTAGTAGCCCTAATAGCACATGCACCACAAAGTCTCCAACATCCATGCCAAGAAAGGTTAGGCGGCTAATGCAAGATCAGTTATTGGTTAATTGCAGAAATTGAAGGTCATTCTACGCTGTTTAATGCAACAGCTTCTCCAGTCCTACTGATGAAGATGTGTAGAACTGGAAAGACTTATGTTTCACCTTTGCTCAAACCCCTAAGCGAGTGCTGGGAGCCATAGTGATGGCAAAACAGCATGAAATGATTTTTTTAACATAACATAAATCACTGGAAGGAGCTGTCATTTCGGTGTGGAAGTCAAGCTGGATAGGCTCTCACCAGCCAAAATGAATACTTTATCACCAACTATGAAGGAATCTAGGAAAAAGATAATCCAGTGATTAAATGATTTTGAATCAATAGGCTTATGTGGTGAAACCGTTTGGTCCCGAAATTTCATTTTTGTTTTTAATTTCATCACATCACTTTCTGTAAGATGAATTTTTTTTTTGTTTCAAAGGAACGTTGTAGTTGGGAGGACTACTGGTGTGCACCGGAGAGTGCTGTGACAAGGTTACATTGGCACAAAATAAAATTTTAAAGCAATTTTGCACGCAGGAGGAGGTGCAAAAAGTCACAGACAGTTTGAAAATATTTCTTTCTGGGCCTCTTTTATTTATTAGTCAATTGTATGCTGCATATGGCATTATCTAGCGTAATAAATAATTTCGATATGTCACGCTTTGAGTACAAAGTAACGAACCTCTTTAAACAAGATGTTCATTTCATTAAAGTGAATTTGTTTTATACTTATTGTCAGTGTACTTTCCATTTTTGGGGATTAGGCTGAGCCAACCACAAACCACGGGCAAATTACAGAACACAGAGCAGTCCTGCATTGAAGAAAACAGAACAGGCGAACCGAATTGGTTGTCCAAACATGCACACACCAGAGCGATTAGGCAAATACACACACACCCGCTAAAGCCTCAAATGAATGGCACGACAATTATCCATTCTAGGGATAATTGTCGTGCCATTCATTTGAGGTTCACCAACAGTCAACCCTGGCGAGGCTGATACAGGTTAGGTGGTGGGTTGCGGGACGCAAACTCTAACTGTGAAGGACCCACCAAGAGACAACCCATAAATTAAATCACTTGTACATGGTTTTTGTCATAAGGAAGAATCACCTGCCAATCCCAAATTAGCACACCCACCCATTAACTTTGCAGTAGCAGCTTAAAAGCCGTTGAGTTTAATCGGAGGTATAATCAAGAAAGTCAATCAAAACCTAAACTTACTTATTGGGCTCATTGCTAGCTCCACCTTGCTGGCAGTAGCTTCAAACATATCTTCCTTTAAAGAGATAATGTGCTTTTTCACAAGATATAAAGCATGTTTTACCTAAAACCTTGTATTCGTAATTGCGTAATGAAATAATGCTCTCTTCTTTTTACACTAGATAATCAAACTGTACAGTCTATTATTTCACTTGCTGTTTCCAATTAACATTTCCAAGTTTGAAAGAAGCACAAATTTCATTACAAGACTGGAGGCTACCATTATGCATTATTCTTTTAATGCAACTTCAAGCACAGCCATTTTAAAGTTACATCATAAAGCAAAGCTCTAGAATGTACAAATATAACGTTGGCAACAGCAACACAGAGATCTGCCTCTTTTAAATGCGGCTTCAAGACAGATAAGTTGTTTTCTTCCTATGCTCTGTCATTGTACTGTTGTTTTCCTTTTTATCTGCTACCTTACTTGTATTATTCCCTTGTGACTGCTTTTTGCCTTCGTGCCTTTGCCTGTTGTCACTCTTTTCTCTGATTTTGGTGACCATTTTCTTACCTTTTTACCCACTTTCCGAATTGCCATGTTAATGTGCGACCTCACTCAGCCCTTATGTGCATTATGTTCCGTCACGAGATCTGAGCCACTCACGACCGGCTTCCGCATTTCACTTGGCTGCCCTCCGTGCCATTATGTAACACTCAAACGTTTCCCCACTCCTCTTCAGTCTTGGCCTCACAGCCTATTACCATCAGAGTCCCTCCGATCTTTTACCCACTCCTACCTCAGAAACGCCTCTCACCTTTTCCCTTTCCACCGTGCGGTCCGGCCCTCTAGCTTACACTCGCGCATTCAGGGCGTGGCGCGGATGTGACTCGAAGCTCCAATGTACGGAGTGCAGACCGCGTCGCGCCGCCGTCGTGCCATCGGTTTTTTCCCCCTTGCTGGCGCTCATTACTCATAAAAAAAAAAGGAATAAGGAGCAATGGCGGAAGTGAACCAAGGACTCTCCTACATTTGAGGAATGACCCTTAGCAACCGCGCCTAAATGTTACGTATCTCATTGCTTAACTAGGCTTGACAAAGTTGCCTAGCAACGCGTACTTTCAACAGCTGTTCGCCCGACGGTTGGCAGCTCCATAGGTTTCTCTCCTCTCCTGGCTCTAATTTCGTACTTTCTTTCACCTAATTAGCAGTTTCCTGGTTCCATCCATTACCCATATTATTTTAGCCAATTTAGTGTCCCTTTGCAATGTCTGCCCACCATGTCTGGTGCTGAGTCTGATGACTCTCAGACCCACGTTCCCGCTCCTAATACCAACGAGGAGCACATTAAAAAATTAATACACAAGGAGTTACATTCCTGCATGAGGGAGACCATAAGCAAAATTGTTGCCGGAAAGAGGTCTCTTTCCGACCCCATTAACCTCTCTGCTCTCCACGGAGGGCACACTGATGACCTTAACCAAAGTGGGGGTAAAAAACTAAGGAAATGCAACAATTTAGAAAATGTGAGCACTATGGGAGGTCAAAGCACCTCGAATGTATTGGGAGGTTTACGCACCTCAATAACTGAAGGAGGACTAAGCTCCTCAAATAATACGGGAGGCCTACGCGCTCCAAACAGACTACGTACCCATAACGGCACATCTCACTTGGATGCCCTAAGCGGCTCACAATATCAAAGTGCTACTACGGATCCCCTCTTATCCAACGAAGTGGATACCTCTAATGAGTCCATAGACGAATACATTTTTGATCTTGATCAAACTGACAATGATATCGACCTCGACCTCTCGGAAGAGGAACTCCCCTCCTCCTCCTCAAAGGAGATTATTTTTGACCCCATTGGCGGGGAAATGTTCTCTCCTGACAATATACAGCACCCTAGAAGTTCCCAGTGGTGGCCCCAGAAACACGTAGCCAAGTTTATTAAGAGGTGGGTCAAAAACCCTCTTGAAAGAGAGGCAAGGAACATCCTGAAGGCAGAAAACCCACGACCCGTTATTCAAGATAATACTGCCTTACACCTAACTTGGATCCTGAACTCATCAAGTTCTTATTCAAACTGGGCAGGGATCCCAGGAAAGGTATGGAACGCTCCCTCAAAAACTGACAGGATCGCATGCTTGACATGCTCGGGCCATTATGCCGTATGATTGATTTAATTAAGGAGAGCTATATTAATGGTTCGCAAACCAACATTGACCTCTTACGAGGATGGAGCCAGAGAACACTAATCCTCCTCGGTAATGCCAACGCTTCTCTAAATACTGAGAGAAAGAAAGTGTTTTTGTCCAAAATTGATCCCAAGCTTTGCGACATGGCAGAAAAGGAATCCTCATCTAACCCTAATGGCCTCTTCTTTGTGGAAGATATGATTAAAGGCTTGGGAAAGTACGTGGCAACCTTTACGTCTCTGGACAAAGCGCAAGCTAACATCTGCCGAGTCTTCAACCCAAGTGTTTTTGCCAGGGCCGGCAGAAGGGGTCGTTCTGCCGGCCACCTCTTCAAGAGACCCTTCTCAAGGCAAAGAGGTTTCGGTCGTCCATTCCAGCCTAACCCTTCATTCTACCCTCAACGAGGTCGATCCTCCCGCTCAAGAGGCTTCAGGGCCAGAGGCACCAACCCTCCAACACCTCAAGTAAATACCCTTCCTCTTCATCCTTCCTCTTTAACACAGAGAGTAGGGGGTCGCCTAAAACATTTCCTACACATTTGGAAACAAATTACACGCGATTCTTGGATTTTAGAAGCTGTCCAGGGTTTCAGAATAGATTTCACGGAGAAAACCATTCAAGTTTTAACTCCCCAAGTGTTAAATTTGACACTAGAGCAACAATCTATTGTGGCAGAAGAGGTAAAATCGATGTTATTGAAGGGCGCGATCGTAGAAGTTCCTTGGGAATGCAAGAAATTCTTGAGCAATATTTTCCTAGTGGAGTAAGACCTCCGACCCTCGGTCTAGGTCCACTCTCTCGCTGCAGCTCCGCTGTGCCGGCTCTAGCCTCTAGACCCCGACCTCCTCCTTCGGAGATTCGAGGCTGCTGCCCGCTCCAACTGGGACCAGACTGCCTGCAAACACCGTAACCTTTCTCAGCCGTTTTTTTTCTTAATTTTTCCCTGTTGTGCCACTGTTATTGTGCCCATCTGTGTCTTGCTCTAATTCCACCACTGTTTTTATTTTCTCGTGCCTGCCTGTTCCTTTCGCCTTTTGCCGCTGCTGCCCCTCCCCCGGAATTCCCCGCTCCCGCCTCCCAGCCTCTCCTCCCTCCCACCTCCCCTACTTAATGGCGGCCGCTGTGCGGTCGCGCAGCGGACGCACGCAGATGGTGCGCCGAAGGCACGCCAAAGGCAAGCCCATCTGCGCTCGTCCATGACCCGACCGCGGCCAGTGCCAGGAACCCTGGACCTCCCACTACCCATCGCTACGACACCACCACCCTCCATGCACTCAACCCTGGAAGACTTAGAGAATGCCAACAGGCCTCGCCGAACACCACCCACGTCAGTTCTCCTGCCTCCACTGCCGCCAGACCCTCACCGCCACCCTGGCCTCCAACACCGCCGACGCCAGTACAGGCGACACCCTAAAATGCATCCTCCTCAATGTACGCTCTGTACACAAACACGCCATGGAAATCTGGAACCTACTGGACCTACTCGACTCTCTCTCGCCCGACATCGCCTTCTTCACAGAGACCTGGACCAATGCATACTCCGCCCCCGACATCAGCACCGCCATCTCAGACTGATACAAGATCTAGAGGAAAGACCACCCCAACCACCCAGGAGGGGGCCTCGCCATCGCCCACAAGAGCACCCTCCGCCTCACCACCTCCAGCAAAACCTTCCCCTCTGCCAAACACCTGCACTTCCAGATCCAGACCACCCCCAAAGCCACACTCCGAGGAACCCTCATCTACAGACCCCCTGGCCCCCGAACACCTTTCGCCACCACCATCACCGACTTCATCGCACCCCATGCCATCGCCTCAACAAACTACATACTCCTTGGAGACCTGAACTTCCACCTCGACAACCCCAGCGACCCCAACTCCACTATCCTGTGTGACAACCTCGTCAGCATCGGACTTAAACAACTCGTCAACACACCGACCCACAGAGCAGGACACACCCTTGACCCCATCTTCGTGGCAGGAAACAGCGTCCAATTCAGCCACACAACGCAGCTGCCATGGACCGAGCACCACTGCGTACACTTCGCCATCAACAAACCCAAGGCACCCAAACCAGCCCCACGCCCACCTCGAAGGAACTGGAGCAAGGTTGCCAATGAGCAACTTAACTCCACCCTCAACCGAGACAACCACACCTGGGCATCCGACGCAAACGACGCAGCCAGAGAACTCCACACCTGGATCTCCAACTGCGCAGATGAGCTCGCCCGCTACGCAACCCCGACAGACAACGCCACAGGAAAGCCACCTGGTTCACCACCACTCTCCAAGAAGCCAGACGCACCTGCAGACGCCTGGAGAAGAACTGGAGAAACACCAAGACAACCGAAAACCACACCACCTACAAGGACGCCATGACGGACTACCACAACCAGATCAGAGCCACCAAGAGGAACTTCATCCACAACAAAATCCTGGCTGTCTCCACCAACTCCAAGGAACTTTACAGTGTCATTCAAGAATTCACCAACCCACGCAGCGGAGCCACAGACATCACCCCATCCCAAGACCTCTGCGACTAGCTTGGAACCTATTTCCACCTCAAGATCAAAAACCTCTACGACAACTTCATCGACCATCCACCAGGCGCCTCAGATGGCCCCCCGCCCCCCAGAAACACCAGCCAGCCCACCATCTCCAACTGGATACCGATCACGGCCGAAGACACTGCCTCGACCATGAAAAGCATCCACTCTGGGGCCCCCACCAACCCCCACCAACCCCTGCCCCCCTCACATCTACCACAGAGCCGCGGCCGCCATCGCACCCGAACTACAACGCACCATCAACACCACCTTCAAAACAGGCACCTTCCCAGACGACTGGAAGCGCGCAGAAGTCAGACCCCTGCTCAAGAAGCCCACAGCTGACCCCACCGACCTCAAGAACTATCGGCCCATCTCGCTCCTCCCCTTCGCAGCCAAAGTTGCAGAGAAAACAGTCAACAGGAAACTGACACGATTCATTGAAGAGAACGGCATCCTCAACCCGTCCCAATCCGGATTCCGAAGCAACCACAGCACAGAGACCGCCCTACTCACTGCCACAGACAACATCCGCACCCTCCTGGACCAAGGCCACTCTGCAGCCCTCATCCTACTTGACCTATCAGCGGCCTTCGACACCGTCTCCCACCGCACACTAGTCGCCAGACTACACGACGCAGGCATACAAGGAACAGCCCTGGACTGGATCCGATCATTCCTCACCGGAAAAAGCCAAAGGATCAGACTCCCACCCTTCCTCTCCGACCCCACGAAAATCACCTGCAGAGTCCCACAGGGTTCATCACTGAGCACCACCCTCTTCAACATCTACATGGCCCCCCTCTCAGCCATCGTCCGACAACACTGCCTCAACATCGTATCCTATGCCGATGACACCCAGCTCATCCTCTCCCTCACCAAAGACCCCACCACTGTCAAACTCAACTTCCAGAAAGGAATGCAAGACGTCGCAGCCTGCAATGACCAACAGCTGCCTGAAGCTCAACGCCGAGAAGACAGAAGTCCTCATCCTTGGTACCACCCCTTCTGCATGGGACAGCACCTGGTGGCCGACCGCCCTCGGAAGCCCACCTACCCCCTCAGACCACGCCAAGAACCTCGGCATTGTACTCGACTCATCACTCACCATGAACTGACAGGTCAACGCCGTCACCTCCAGCTGCTTCAACACCCTCCGCATCCTCCACAAGACCTTCAAGTGGATCCCCCCTGAGTCAAGGAAGACAGTCACCCACGCACTCATCACAAGCAGACTGGACTATAGAAATGCACTCTACGCCAGCATCAACAAGTCCCTACTCCGCAAACTCCAGACAATACAGAACACCGCCGCCAGACTCGTCCTCGGCATCCCCCAACACGAACACATCAGCCAACACCTACGAAGTCTCCACTGGCTCCCCGTGGAGAAAAGAGTCACTTTCAAAATTCTCACTCACGCCTACAAATGCCTACACAACAACGGACCCAAATACCTCAACGACAGAATCAACTTCCACGTACCCAAAAGAAACCTCCGATCTTCCAACCTCGCACTGGCCGAAACCCCGCGCATCCACAGAGCCAGAGCAGGCGGAAGATCCTTCTCTCACATTGCAGCCAAGACCTGGAACGAGCTACGGGCAGACATCAGACGCGCCCCCTCCCTGAACCCCTTCAGGAAGATCCTCAAGACCTGGCTCTTTTGCTAAACAGATCTGCGGACCCCCCCCCTCAGCGCCTTGAGACCCTCACGGGTGAGTAGAGCGCTTACAATTCCCTGATTGATTGATTGAAAAAAAGGACAAAGGGTGCAGACCAGTAATAAACCTTAGAGAATTGAACAAATATCTCACCTACAATCACTTCAAGATGGAGGGTATCCATCTCCTCAGGGACATGCTCTTAGAAAAAGTCTTACAGCAAACAAATGATGGACGGAATGCTGACAATGCAAACATTCTCCCCCAGTCAAAAGATCTGGGTTAAATCCATTGTTCTTTTGCCCACTACACCACCCCAGTTTGGACCCAGCCATATGCAAATCAGTCTTGACCCTGTGCCCCAATGGGAACAGTCCAGACCGAACTGCCAGGCCAGGTCCTCCCTGGACCGGAAACAAGCATCCTGGGACCGGTTTCAGGGTATGTCACCCTTCTTCAGCCAGGCTAGCTTGAATCCAGTGGCACAGTGAGCAAGGGACCCAAGTCTGGGCATACCCATCCCACTTAGGGCGAAAAGTGTTATAGCAAACAAATGATGGACAGAATGCTGACAATGCAAACATTCAGCCCCAGTCAAAAGATCTGGGTTAAATCCATCGTTCTTTTGCCCACTACGCCACCCCAGTTTGGACCCAGCCATATGCAAATCAGTCTTGACCCTGTGCCCCATGGGAACAGTCCAGACCGAACTGCCAGGCCAGGTCCTCCCTGGACCGGAAACAAGCATCCTGGGACCGGTTTCAGGGTATGTCACCCTTCTTCAGCCAGGCTAGCTTGAATCCAGTGGCACAGTGAGCAAGGGACCCAAGTCTGGGCATACCCATCCCACTTAGGGCGAAAAGTGTTACAGCAAACAAATGATGGACAGAATGCTGACAATGCAAACATTCAGCCCCAGTCAAAAGATCTGGGTTAAATCCATCGTTCTTTTGCCCACTACGCCACCCCAGTTTGGACCCAGCCATATGCAAATCAGTCTTGACCCTGTGCCCCATGGGAACAGTCCAGACCGAACTGCCAGGCCAGGTCCTCCCTGGACTGGAAACAAGCATCCTGGGACCGGTTTCAGGGTATGTCACCCTTCTTCAGCCAGGCTAGCTTGAATCCAGTGGCACAGTGAGCAAGGGACCCACATCTGGGCATACCCATCCCACTTAGGGCGAAAAGTGTTACAGCAAACAAATGATGGACGGAATGCTGACAATGCAAACATTCTCCGCCAGTCAAAAGATCTGGGTTAAATCCATGGTTCTTTTGCCCACTACGCCACCCCAGTTTGGACCCAGCCATATGCAAATCAATCTTGACCCTGTGCCCCATGGGAACAGTCCAGACCGAACTGCCAGGCCAGGTCCTCCCTGGACCGGAAACAAGCATCCTGGGACCGGTTTCAGGGTATGTCACCCTTCTTCAGCCAGGCTAGCTTGAATCCAGTGGCACAGTGAGCAAGGGACCCAAGTCTGGGCATACCCATCCCACTTAGGGCGAAAAGTGTTACAGCAAACAAATGATGGACAGAATGCTGACAATGCAAACATTCAGCCCCAGTCAAAAGATCTGGGTTAAATCCATTGTTCTTTTGCCCACTACGCCACCCCAGTTTGGACCCAGCCATATGCAAATCAGTCTTGACCCTGTGCCCCATGGGAACAGTCCAGACCAAACTGCCAGGCCAGGTCCTCCCTGGACTGGAAACAAGCATCCTGGGACTGGTTTCAGGGTATGTCACCCTTCTTCAGCCAGGCTAGCTTGAATCCAGTGGCACAGTGAGCAAGGGACCCACATCTGGGCATACCCATCCCACTTAGGGCGAAAAGTGTTACAGCAAACAAATGATGGACGGAATGCTGACAATGCAAACATTCTCCGCCAGTCAAAAGATCTGGGTTAAATCCATGGTTCTTTTGCCCACTACGCCACCCCAGTTTGGACCCAGCCATATGCAAATCAATCTTGACCCTGTGCCCCATGGGAACAGTCCAGACCGAACTGCCAGGCCAGGTCCTCCCTGGACCGGAAACAAGCATCCTGGGACCGGTTTCAGGGTATGTCACCCTTCTTCAGCCAGGCTAGCTTGAATCCAGTGGCACAGTGAGCAAGGGACCCACGTTTGGGCATACCCATCCCACTTAGGGCGAAAAGTGTTACAGCAAACAAATGATGGACGGAATGCTGACAATGCAAACATTCTCCCCCAGTCAAAAGATCTGGCTTAAATCCATCATTCTTTTGCCCACTACGCCACCCCAGTTTGGACCCAGCCATATGCAAATCAGTCTTGACCCTGTGCCCCATGGGAACAGTCCAGACCGAACTGCCAGCCCAGGTCCTCCCTGGACTGGAAACAAGCATCCTGGGACCGGTTTCAGGGTATGTCACCCTTCTTCAGCCAGGCTAGCTTGAATCCAGTGGCACAGTGAGCAAGGGACCCACGTCTGGGCATACCCATCCCACTTAGGGCGAAAAGTGTTACAGCAAACAAATGATGGACGGAATGCTGACAATGCAAACATTCTCCCCCAGTCAAAAGATCTGGGTTAAATCAATCGTTCTTTTGCCCACTACGCCACCCCAGTTTGGACCCAGCCATATGCAAATCAGTCTTGACCCTGTGCCCCATGGGAACAGTCCAGACCGAACTGCCAGGCCAGGTCCTCCCTGGACCGGAAACAAGCATCCTGGGACCGGTTTCAGAGTATGTCACCCTTCTTCAGCCAGGCTAGCTTGAATCCAGTGGCACAGTGAGCAAGGGACCCACGTCTGGGCATACCCATCCCACTTAGGGCGAAAAGTGTTACAGCAAACAAATGATGGACGGAATGCTGACAATGCAAACATTCTCCCCCAGTCAAAAGATCTGGGTTAAATCCATCGTTCTTTTGCCCACTACGCCACCCCAGTTTGGACCCAGCCATATGCAAATCAGTCTTGACCCTGTGCCCCATGGGAACAGTCTAGACCGAACTGCCAGGCCAGGTCCTCCTGGACCGGAAACAAGCATCCTGGGACCGGTTTCAGGGTATGTCACCCTTCTTCAGCCAGGCTAGCTTGAATCCAGTGGCACAGTGAGCAAGGGACCCACGTCTGGGCATACCCATCCCACTTAGGGCGAAAAGTGTTACAGCAAACAAATGATGGACGGAATGCTGACAATGCAAACATTCTCCCCCAGTCAAAAGATCTGGGTTAAATCCATCGTTCTTTTGCCCACTACGCCACCCCAGTTTGGACCCAGCCATATGCAAATCAGTCTTGACCCTGTGCCCCATGGGAACAGTCCAGACCGAACTGCCAGGCCAGGTCCTCCCTGGACCGGAAACAAGCATCCTGGGACCAGTTTCAGGGTATGTCACCCTTCTTCAGCCAGGCTAGCTTGAATCCAGTGGCACAGTGAGCAAGGGACCCACATCTGGGCATACCCATCCCACTTAGGGAGAAAAAGTGTTACAGCAAACAAATGATGGACGGAATGCTGACAATGCAAAAATTCTCCCCCAGTCAAAAGATCTGGGTTAAATCCATCGTACTTTTGCCCACTACGCCACCCCAGTTTGGACCCAGCCATATGCAAATCAGTCTTGACCCTGTGCCCCATGGGAACAGTCCAGACCGAACTGCCAGGCCAGGTCCTCCCTGGACCGGAAACAAGCATCCTGGGGCTGGTTTCAGGGTATGTCACCCTTCTTCAGCCAGGCTAGCTTGAATCCAGTGGCACAGTGAGCAAGGGACCCACGTCTGGGCACACCCATCCCACTTAGGGCGAAAAGTGTTACAGCAAACAAATGATGGATGGAATGCTGACAATGCAAACATTCTCCCCCAGTCAAAAGATCTGGGTTAAATCCATCGTTCTTTTGCCCATTACGCCACCCCAGTTTGGACCCAGCCATATGCAAATCAGTCTTGACCCTGTTCCCCATGGGAACAGTCCAGACCGAACTGCCAGGCCAGGTCCTCCCTGGACCGGAAACAAGCATCCTGGGACCGGTTTCAGGGTATGTCACCCTTCTTCAGCCAGGCTAGCTTGAATCCTGGGCTCACTGTGCCACTGGAATCAAGCTATCCTGGCTGAAGAGGGGTGAAACCCCGAAACCGGTCCAAGGATGCTTGTTTCCGGTCCAGGGAGGACCTGGCTTGGCATTTCGGGCTGGACTGTTCCCATGAGGCACAGGGTCAAGACTGATTTGCATATGGCCAGTTCTAAACTGGGGTGGCATGGTGAGCAAAAGAATGATGGATTTTACCCAGATCTCTTGACTGGGGGTGAATATTTTGATTTGTTTTGCATTCCGTCCATCAATTGTGTGTCTTTTGCTTTCTTGCCCTAAGTGCGCCAGGTATGCCCAGTCGTGGGTCCTGGGCTCACTGTGCCACTGGAATCAAGCTATCCTGGCTGAAGAGGGGTGAAACGCTGAAACCGGTCCTAGGATGCTTGTTTCCGGTCCAGGGAGGACCTGGCTTGGCAGTTCGGGCTGGACTGTTCCCATGAGGCACATGGTCAAGACTGATTTGCATATGGCCAAGTCTAAACTGGGGTGGCATGGTGAGCAAAAGAATGATGGATTTTACCCAGATCTCTTGACTGGGGGTGAATGGTTTGATTTGTTCTGCATTCCGTCCATCAATTGTGTGTCTTTTGCTTTTTCGCCCTAAGTGCGCCAGGTATGCCCAGACGTGGGTCCTGGGCTCACTGTGCCACTGGAATCAAGCTATCCTGTCTGAAGAGGGGTGAAACCCCGAAACCGGTCCTAGGATGCTTGTTTCCGGTCCAGGGAGGACCTGGCTTGGCAGTTCGGGCTGGACTGTTCCCATGGAGCACAGGGTCAAGACTGATTTGCATATGGCCAGGTCTAAACTGGGGTGGCATGGTGAGCAAAAGAATGATGGATTTTACCCAGATCTCTTGACTGGGAGTGAATGTTTTGATTTGTTCTGCATTCCGTCCATCAATTGTGTGTCTTTTGCTTTCTCGTCCTAAGTGCGCCAGGTATGCCCAGGCGTGGGTCCTGGGCTCACTGTGCCACTGGAATCAAGCTATCCTGGCTGAAGAGGGGTGAAACCCCGAAACCGGTCCTAGGATGCTTGTTTCCGGTCCAGGGAGGTCCTGGCTTGGCAGTTCGGGCTGGACTGTTCCCATGAGGCACAGGGTCAAGACTGATTTGCATATGGCCAGGTCTAAACTGGGGTGGCATGGTGAGCAAAAGAATGATGGATTTTACCCAGATCTCTTGACTGGGGGTGAATGTTTTGATTTGTTTTGCATTCCGTCCATCAATTGTGTGTCTTTTGCTTTCTCGCCCTAAGTGCGCCAGGTATGCCCAGACTTGGGTCCTGGGCTCACTGTGCCACTGGAATCAAGCTATCCTGGCTGAAGAGGGTGAAACCCGAAACCGGTCCTAGGATGCTTGTTTCCGGTCCAGGGAGGACCTGGCTTGGCAGTTCGGGCTGGACTGTTCCCATGAGGCACAGGGTCAAGACTGATTTGCATATGGCCAGGTCTAAACTGGGGTGGCATGGTGAGCAAAAGAATGATGGATTTTACCCAGATCTCTTGACTGGGGTTGAATGTTTTGATTTGTTCTGCATTCCGTCCATCAATTGTGTGTCTTTTGCTTAGAAAAAGTCTGGCTAGTGAAACTGGACTTAAAAGACGCCTACTTCACGATTCCAATGGCAGAGGAGTCTCAATCCTTCCTTCAATTTGCGTGGAACGACCACCTTTATCAGTTCCAAGCTCTTCCCTTTGGCCTATCTTCGGCCCCTTGGTGCTTCACCAAAGTAATGAAGGCCATTACCACGGTTTTGAGAGAAAGGGGTGTCCACCTCATAATCTATTTAGACGACATACTTATCATGTCTCAAGACCATTCTCAAATTCTGAAAGACTTGAACACTACTGTGGATTTAATAGAGAGTACAGGTTTTATTATAAACAGGGAGAAATCCATCATGACTCCCTCGAGGTCTCTAGAATTCCTGGGCTTCACGGTAGACACCCTGAAGTGTATGCTTTTACTTCCCGCGAAGAAGATATCCAAGATTCGGAAAGAGATTCGTCATGTTCTGAAACTAGATCTTGTAACCTTAAGGGAACTAGCCAGACTTCTGGGCCTCCTTTCATCATCTATCCAAGCTATCTTCCCGGGCCCTCAACATTATTGAGCCCTTCAAAGACTGAAGGGCCGGGCCCTTCGTTCTGGCCTTTGGTACAGAGACAAAATTCACCTAGACACAGAAGCCAAGACAGAACTGATTTGGTGGTTCGAAAATCTGGATGCATGGAACGGCAAAGCCATTTTTGGGACTTCCCCGGATTACGTGCTGGTTTCAGATGCCAGCCTTCATGGCTGGGGTGCTTGTTTCCAGAATCTGAACACAGGAGTTTTATGGTCCTATTTGGAGAGCTTACACCACATACATTTTCTGGAGTTAACTGCCGGGCTTTATGCCCTTATGAGTTTCAAACAATCTTTTCAAGGGAGGTCAGTCGTCCTCAAGATGGACAACATGTCAGCCGTTGCCTACATAAATCATCTAGGGGGCACGAGGTCACCAGACCTCTCCAACCTAGCCAAAAAACTGTGGATGTTCTGCTTGGAACACCAAATTTCTTTAAGAGCAGAATACCTTTCGGGTCTAAAGAATGTTTGCGCGGATTGGAATTCAAGGTTCCTCGTAGATCACACCGATTGGAAATTAACGCAAACGTATTCAAGACTCTAGACTATCTTTGGGGTCCCGTCTCAACTTCCCAGTTACTTCAGCTGGATGCCAGACCCGGGAGCTCTGGCAGTGAACGCCTTCCTCCAACATTGGAAAGGAATTCGGGGATATGCTTTTCCCCCCTTTGCAATGATCCAGCGCATCCTTCAGAAGTTGAGGACAGAACAATCTTCAATAATCCTAATAACTCCCTTTTGGCCGTCCCAAGCCTGGTTCCCAAAGACCTTGGAATTAGCTTGCGAAATACCCTTTCTGCTCCCAGCTTCACCAGGCCTCCTAAAAGACATAGACGGTTTGGATCACCCGCTTCTTCTGAATGGGACTTTGAACCTTCTTGCCTGGAAAGTGTCAGGCGAGCCAATGAAATCACTAGGCTTTCGACGCAGGTTTCCTCTCTCCTCCAAGAATCTTGGGCACCCGGTACACACTATAGATACAACAGCATCTGGAAAAGATGGGTTTGTTGGTGCCTGGAAAGGAACCTGGATTCCGTGGAGGCTCCTATTGTGCATGTAGCTAATTTTCTTGTTGAACAGTTCGAAAGAGGTCTTTCATATAGGTCAATAAACTGTTATAGATCAGCCATTTCTGCGGGACACTCCCTTTTTAATGGTAGAGCTATCGGGAAGAACCATATAATTTGCAGAATTATGAAGAGCATCAGGCTTAAAAGACCTCCCAAACCTAGATACGACACACTTTGGGACGTTAAATTGTTACTGGCCAAATAATAACTTATTAGATAATAAAAGACTCTCCATCAAACTAGCTTCTCTTCTATGTCTAATATCCTGTCGTAGAGTTTCAGACGTTAAAGCACTGGAAATATCCAACAGATCTTATGATGCCTTCAAGCGTCAGATTTGAAATCATCAAGAGAACTAAAACGATGTCTGATATGATTTTTTATCCTAGGTTTGACGCTTGTAAAAAATTATGTGTGGTGGATTGCATGAAGGAATATGATTCTAGGATGGACCTTCATCGTACCCCTGGTGTAAACCAACTCCTTTTATCCTTTGTTAAACCCTTCAAACCTGTCTCTTCTTCTTCAATAGCTAGATGGGTTAAACTGGCTATGCAATTGGCAGGCATTGATCTCCATAGGTTTCAGGCACACTCTTTAAGAGGAGCTATGGCTAGCCAGTCCTTTTGGAAAGGAGGTAAGTTGGATGACATTCTCAAAGCAGCAGACTGGTCAAGTTCCTATACCTTTGCAAAACTTTACTGCAAACCTGTCGAACACATGTCTGATGTTGTTTTACTTGACTACCAACATGCATAATGGTAGCCTCCGGTCTTGTAATGAAATTGCGATTCTCCTATTACCATGACCAGAGAATCTGGATTTCATTAAAGACACGGAGGCTAACATTATCCCTACCCTCCCTCCCGGCAGTGGATTTTAACATCTCTTTGACTTACTACACTCTTCTTGTTCTAAGAACTTGTTAAGTGTAATGTTTTGATTAAATAGAATATAACTCAGTTTTTCACTGTATTTTGCCTAATATGTGTATTATCAATTACAACCGATTCTCTCTTTTTTCCCCTTTACATAGGGCATTAAGTACAATTCCTAACATTTTGTCCTTTTTCAGATAATTCGACTTGATTGGCTCCTCGTCACGATTCGTTGCAAGCAACTCTCGACATCTCGTTTTCTTCTGCTTGGTGTCCTTCACTGTTTCAAGGAGAGGCCTTTCCCTTCATGATGCCATCTCTTGGACTTTGTTGCCTTTGGAAGAACTTTACCTTTTTTGCTCTCATTGCATTTAAAAGAGGCAGATCTCTGTGTTGCTGTTGCCAACGTTACATTTGTACATTCTAGAGCTTTGCTTTATGATGTAACATTATAATGGCTGTGCTTGAAGTTGCATTAAAAGAATAATGCATAATGTTAGCCTCCGTGTCTTTAATGAAATCCAGATTCTCTGGTCATGGTAATAGGAGAATCGCAATTGCATGCTAACTGCACCAATTTAGGCAAATATTAAAAATGCATTATGGGTAAAATTTGTAGTATGCTCTTAAATTGCCATCTCGGGGTTCGGGTAAAGTTTAATATTCTGCTCTGTCTTTGGCCTCATGGGTGAAGGGGCGAGGGGAAGAGACGCAGGTAGCATTGCCACAAATGCCATTTTTAAACGTATGCTGATACAATTTTGTACAATCTCATGCACACACATTCAAATACACATACACTGGTGCAGGCTCGCAGACACAGAAATAATATGGACATGCTCTCAGACATACACATAAAGTGAAACTTACCCGAGGCAGTCCTTGACATGCACTTCAGGAATCACGATTCCCAACTGCCCAGATTCACTAAAAAGTGCGCCAGAGCGAGGCTCACACCCTTATGCCCAATCAGAAGCTCAGATAGGAGGGAAGGCTGTCCTTTTCCATTATCCTGGCTTCTGATGGGTCATAAAGGCACGTGAGGGACAGGCCCCAATTCACCATTTTCTGATATGCTGCACTGCCTGAGGCTTGTACAGCATGTCGCCGGATATGTATTGCATTTGTGATAGGGCGGGCTGGAACAGCCCACGCCTGACACATGCGCAATACAGCCCCAGAGAGCCCTCTTGTGGTGAAGGGTGATATTACAGCTTTTATATGCACACAAACGATCGGTAAGATCGTTTCTTTCATGTAAAAGCTGTAATATCATAACAATTAGGTACAGAGTAAGTGTGGTAAGTTGATCTCTTATTTATTATTATCCATGAACAGCTCTCATTTGCATGACAGCTGTGAGGTAATGTAGAATTCTTGTATGTCATTTAGAATTCAATGATGTAATGGTTATTATTCAACTTGGGCAAAAGCGGTTGGAGTCTGCTGCTGCTGGATGTATTTCATTCATGCACCAGTGGGTCATTATATGGCACTAAAATAAAACCTTTGGGGCATATTAGCAAGACACACGTTAAAATTATCGCCGTTTTAGCGGCAGGAAACTGCCGCTAAAACGGCGATAATGGGCTTGCTAATATGCGTTATGGAATTCAATAGAAGCCCAGGTTAGATGTCCTGCACATCTAACCTGGGCTTCTATTGGAATTCTATAACGCATATTAGCAAGCCCATTATCGCCGTTTTAGCGGCAGTTTCCTGCCGCTAAAACGGCGATAATTTTAACGTGGGTCTTGCTAATATGCCCCTTTATTTTTATACTTTTGACTCCTTCGCTTCATTACAGTAAGGCATGATGGTTTGGGGGTCGCCGCCCTTTTGCTCCCTATAAAGGAGCCGCCAATGCAAACAGGAGCTCTCCGGCTGAAGGGCTGTGCTGAGGGGGCCCCCTGGAGCTTGGGGGCCCCCCGCACCGCGGGGGCTGCGGGGGCCTGTGTTACGCCCCTGGCGTGATTGTAAGATTTAGTTCTCCATTTCTAAACTGCATTTCTGGTAATACTTGTCACTGTTGCATGCACATATCTACAAACTAGTGTTTTCCAGCTAACATGGTTAAAAAGAGTGGGGACCTATTCACAAAGGCATTTTGGACTACACAAATGAACACTCCTGTAGTACTCTTTTGTACATTCTTACCTGTCTTTGTGAAGCCATCAAAAAAGGGAATAACATGAGAATATTGATATTGATATACAGTTTGTACAAACACAAAGTACTGTACAGTACTGTACTCTCATTGCTTTTTTACTCATAGGGAGTTGGACTTTAATGGCCGGATTCACTTAGGCATGTAAGAGTACGTGCAAGAGTACTCCTGCAATACCAATGCATTATTAGAGCCGTTGTTCACTGGTCGGGCCACAGGCACTCATTTTTGGGGACCAGCACTTATTTCTCCTCATCAGACAATTCCCGAGATCAAGAGAGGGATATGCATACAAAAGAAAGAAGGAGGAAGGGAAAGACAGAAAAAATGCCAGCAAGGGAGAAAGCAGGAACCTGCAAGAGTAAAATAAAAGTGCATAGAGCTTAGTGGATTATAAATGTCTGAGGAGGATTCAGGACTACGCAGCCTAGGTATTGGATGGGCTGACATTTAATAGCACCAGCTGCGGGTTTCTGAGCAGCCCTTTGGGCACCGGCACTCATTATTTTACAAATTAAGCACTGTAATACTACTTCTCATACTCATAAATGCTTTTGTGAATTGGCACTCTTTTACACAAGGAGTGGTGTTATAGCAGTCATTGAATGGAGTGGCATGAACTGGACTGTGTGCCTATGCATCTTTCAGCTATGAAAGTAAGGTGCAACCTATGCTTGACCTCATCATGCAGGAAGATATTTTTTTCTTTATAAGTGACTTTGTAAAGTACTATTCTCCAGACATCTCCCAGTCAGTGTGCTCACTGTCTGTGCACCTAGTGTGATGTCCCTCGTGAGGACAGATTTCTCGTTCCCAAAATAATCCATATTCTTTATACCACCCCAGAGGGTCATTTCCATCAATGACTCATTTGTCAAATGCATTTAGATGTATTGATGGCACCCATGAGTTCCTGCTCGCATCACAAGAGGAGGAAAGCATCTCCGAAAATAGACAGTTCTACTGTTCCAACTACGTGGGGATGATTTGTGGGAGGTAAGTGGTAAGATTTATTTACAGTTTCTTGTCAGGGTTGGTGAGAACTATCCATTGGAGGAGGAACAAAAATGGCAAGCATTGTGATGGGGATTAAAGGATGAGAACAAGTCTGGGACACGGGCTAGTTTGGCTGTAAACAGTTTGACGAATGGGACCTATTTCGAAATATTCCTGAGTGAGAGAAGCCAGTTATGGACAATGTTATGTAATAAATGCAGTAAGAATGGGGCATGGGGCTCCGAATAAATGTTTGAGCTTCATCTGCCATCGACCAACTTTTTCACGAAATCTGCATTGAAAATAGCTAGTTGCCGCATGTTAAATATTTTTTTTAATAGTTCTTTATTGGTATTAGTTTTTAGATTTATAAATACATTGATGAATATGTGTCACAGCTTGATGCAAGAAGTTTTTTTACACAAACCTCTCCGTGAGTAAGTTGGGTAGCTTCAGATCATGTCTGAGAGGCATATTATCAAGCGGCAGCGATAATTATCGCTGGCCGCTGTTAGCGCGAGGAATCCTATCGCCGGCTATCGCTGGAAATTATCGCCATGCTAGCGCTGTATTAACAACGCTTAGCGCAAAGGCGATAATTTTCCAGTGATAGCGATGTTTTCCAGGGAACATCGCTGGTTTTCCAGCGATGTCCCATGGAAAACGGCGATATCCTTGGTGATAGGGCCTGTGGTCTTAGCCACACAATCCACCCCCATGTTAGGTATGCCTTAGTCAGGAATTTAGCAGACGTTAAATTCCTGCGTTAAGGCATACTTAACGCGATTGAAAATATCGCTAACCCACGTTGTTGATATGGCGATACCTGGGTTAGCGATATTTCCCATGTTGTTTTCACAGGCACGCCCCCTTTGCATCTCATTAGCGATGCGATGGGAGGCGTGCAGAAAACGGACGCTAATGCAGGAATCACGCGCTAGCGTGTCCTTGTTAATTAGGCGATAGAATTATCGCCGCTTTTCGTCCGAAAACAGACGCTAAAGCGCCGATAATTCATTAACGCCGCCTTGATAATATGCCCCTCAATTTGTTAACTAAATAAAACATGGATACAATCCATAACAAACTGGTTCCGATTTATTTTTATTTGCATTACATATCAGAGTTGTTTTAATCTTCGCAACACCAAGCAGATTGAAATTACCCAATAGCATAAATGCAGCATGTAACTCCACACCCGAGTAGGTTATGATGGGTTGTCTATGGGGCCTGGGGGTGGGAGGCTGGGTGGGTAGTTGCACATATATACAGGTTTGTAATTAATTATCGAGCTCTCTATAGTAAAAAGTCGTGATGGAGAAATCCCTAGCCCCCACATGGTAGAGGAAGCATTTAATGGTTCTCTTCAAGGGGGATGCTCCAACTTTTCTTCTAGGAGTGTCATTATTGCATCCCATTAAACACCCAGAGCCACCTGCCTTGCCCCTCCACTGTGTAATTACATCCGCCCTCTCAGCCTCTGCCCATCTTTTGAGGTCTGTCAGCCATATTGTACTTCTTGGAGCTGATATTGCTTTCCAATGCATGGCTGTTTTACATTTTTCCAAAACATAAAAGCAAGGTCCAGGAACCTATTTCTGGCTGTAGTTTTCTTTTAGATCGGCGTATATGACCTACTGAACGTACAGCAGTTGTGGCCTCCAGGCTCTTATTCTTGAGTTCTCAAAAAGGGTTACTATTCATCCCAAAATTTCACCCCAGATTATAGTAGTCTGCTTCCCGTTCAGTCACACCTGGGGCCACAATCTGATGTTCTCAGGCATGTCTTGTCTACTCTAAGCTCAATAGTGCCAGGTGTATTTGTTGCAACTAGTTAAACTGCACCAGTTTCAGTCGGGCATTTCTAGAGACTGTTTTAGTGTATTCAACTGTCTTAATCCAATCTGAATCAGACAGCTCTGTAATTAACTTTCCTTCCCATTTCTTTCTTATTAGGGAATCACCTGAGTAAAAGGCAGGCATCATAGCATTATATAGTACTGTAATACCAAAAACGCTGCAACACATCAGATTTTAAGTGTCCCCATGTATTTGCCCCCCAAGTATTTGCCTCGCTAATCTTATCACTAATTCATAAGTCATGAAAAGTCCCTGGCCCAGACTATTGTCAGCTATAAATTTAATAAATGTGCGTAACACACCGCTGTCATAAAGGTCTCCTAGTGTTTCTATGCCCAGCTCTGTCCATGGATGAACATCCCTTGTTAATGCAATATCACTGAACTTGAGTAGACACCATATAGGGATAGTTGGTGTTAGACCTGTCAGCCTTAGGGTGGTCTTCCCCCAAACATGTTTGCATTCACCCTCCTATTTTTCTGAATATGTTTAGTTGGCTTTAGGATTCTCTCCTCTGCTAACCTGTGCTAAAGTGCCTGTGCTCACGCCCTAAAACATGGTAAAATAGGATTAAACCTGATTGGCATATTTAATTTACTTATAGGTCCCTAGTAAAGTGGTATATCATATACCCATGGCCTGTAAATTGAATGCTATTAGTGGGCCTGCAGCACTTAGGGCCAGATGTACGACGCATTTTCCGGGTCGCAAACGGCCCATTGGGCTTTTTGCAACGGGTAAAATGCATTTTCAAATGTACCAACCCTATTTTGCAAGTCAGTAACCTATTACCAACTCTCAAAACATGGTTTGCAAGTCGCTATTAGGAAGGAGCATGCCAATGGCGTTCCTTCCTAATAGCAAGTCACACTAGTATGTAGGAATGTTTTGCGACCACGAATGCGGTTGCAAAACATTTGCAGTTTACCGGCAATTTCAAATTGTTGGTAAGCCATTCGCAAACCCCTTAGGGACCCCTTCCCCTTTGTAAAATGGGGGCGTCAAAATTTTTTCAGAGCAGGCAGTGGTCCCAAGGACCACTGCCCACTCTGAAACAAGCATTTGCAATGCAATCGGTCTCGCCTTTGGGACCTTATATGTATTTAGCTATGCAGCACATTAGCCTGCGTGCTGGAACATCTATTGTGAGGGAAAGTAAGAACCAAACTACGTGACACGCCAGTTATGGGAGCACATGGAGAGAAATATTGCCTTTCAGCTGGAAATGGTATAGTCCAAAGCTCTGCTTTTAATATAAAATCAGGGCCTTCAGTGGTCATATCACTGAAAATACAATATTTGAAAAAAATATTATTGTCTACGGGTGCTCGTGGAAGACAATCTCTATGGACTGGAATCTAGAGAATGCTAAAGTGATTCTGGTATTTTACTGACCTCTGCTGCTCGTTTTCTATCAAGAAAGTTAAATAGAGGCAGTTGCCAGAAATTTTTAAAAAGAAAGTCCCTCAGCATAAAGCAATTCTGGTATTTTACTGACCTCTACTGGTCGTTTTCCATCAAGACAGTTAAATAGGGGCAGTTAAACAAGCAGAAAGCAATTCTGGTATTTTACTGACCTCTACTGGTCGTTTTCTATCAAGACAGTTAAATAGAGGCAGTTGAACAGAAAAAAAGTCCCGAAGCGGAAGCAGACAAGTCCTAGGGCTGATCTCCAGAGCCCACAAAGTATATACACATATAAGTATATACTAAAGTATATACAAGAGGTCTCGAATGCTCGACCTAAAAATGAAAAGAAAACTTTTAATTTTTTATTTTTGAAAAGCATTGCGTTTTGCTTTAAGGAAAACAGACTGCAATAAAAAAAAACTGCTTTATTTAAAAAGCAGTCACACACATGGTGGTCTGCTGACCCCAGCAGGCCACCATCCCTGTGAGGGCCGGCCATTCCCAATGGGTTGCAAATTGTGGCATGCCTCATGAATATTAATGAGGCAGGTCCTTTGTGACCCATTTGGGAATTGCAAACAGTGTCTCAGACGCTGTTGTACATCAGGTTTTGTCACTCGCAAATTGTGAGTCGCTAAAAATGGTCGTACATCTGGCCATTAGTGTGATACCCACTTAAGTAGCCCCTTAAAAAATGTCCCAGGCCTGCTATTGTAGCCTGAATGCAGTTTTAAACTGCCAATTCGACTTACCAATATATTCCCTTTGCCAAGCTTTAAATTCCTCTTTTATTGCATATACGTCACCCTTAAGGTAGGCCTTAGGTAGCCCATAAGGTAGGGTGTATTGTAATTAAAAGGTTGGACATACAGTTTTAAATTTTACATGTCCTGGTGATGAAAAACACCTAAATTCATTTTCAACTAATGTGAGGCCTACCTCTCCCATAGGATGACATTGGGTTGCCTTATTATATTTAATAGGGGCTAACTTTTGATGTAAACATGTATACATTTCATGTTTGCTGTCTGAGAAATTGTAATTTAAAATCCTCTTTAATGGTAAAGCCAGACTTTAAGTTTCAATTTAGAAAATCTGACTTTTAGAAAGTTGGCATTTTCCTACCCAAACTATTTGGTGCCTGTAGTCTGTTCCTGGTTCACATGACTGGGTGTAGTTGGCAGTTGGGCTTTGTATATTCCTCCCAGACAACTGCACAAATAAAGAGATTAGGTGTGCCTGGATGGGCCATCACTGGCAGGATGGGGCGGAGCTGGGCACGACCCCACATGCAAATCAATAGGCTGTGCCCTGCCTTCATACAAAGGACTTCACACTACCTCATTGCACCTGTAGTCAGGCTGAAACCAGGGCATAGGAGGCAGGAAACTCCAGGCACTTCAAAGGGAATTCTCTTTAAAAGTCTACTTCAAAGAAGGCACCTATTATAAAAAGAGGACCCTCAGACCAACTCTTCAGTTCACTTTCTGGACCTGGGGAAGGACTCTTAGAGGGCTGCCTGCTGCTATGGCCTGCTGTGTACTTCAAAAGACAGCTTTGCTGTACCTGGAAGGATTGCTCTGCTGCCTGATGCCTGCCTTGTACCCTCAGAGGCCTGCCCTGCTGCTTGAGCCCTGTTCCACTACTTGAACCCAGGACTACAAGGGACTCTAAGACATAGTTGTCTGGCCTCCTGATCAGAGCCCAGGGACAGAAACCATCTTGAACCTCCACGTGGACCCAGCCTGAGTGTGCCTCAACCCTCCAAGTGGTGCCTCCCCAGCCCTGGACCCTTGCAAGTGATGCTAAAGGTTTCCAGATAGCCAAAACCCAAAACTTGGGTATTAGAACATTTTTGACAAAAATGGGCTCTGAGAACTGAGAGGAGACTGGGACCTACCTACTTATCGAGCCTCCCAAGGTGCAATGTTGGTTGGCTCATGCTACTTCTTCTCTGCAGCAGTAAATCCTGTTCAGTGGTCCTTCGCAGAAGGAGTATCTGGCCTCGTGGAACCCTTGTTGGCTACAGCTTGCAGCGTCATACCGCTTGAGATTTTCGACTTCCGCAAAAGAGACTAAGGGCCTGATTACGATCTTGGTGGACAGGCTTACTCCGTCTCAAACGTGACGGATATCCTGTCCACCGTATTACAATTCCAGTGTATCCTATGGAACTTGTAACATGGTGGACGGGATAGCCGTCACGTTTGTGGCGAGTATCCCATCCGCCAGGATCATAGTTTTTTTTTAAATTCTTTATTTTCAATGTAGAGTATAAAACGTTTACATTTTCTCTTCAGATATTTACATAAAGTGCATATAAAGATCGAAATTCATACAATTAAATAATGCATAAGCATAAAAAATGCATACAGAATTCATCACAGATAGTAAAATGCTGAAGTTCATTTTTATCTAGATCTAAATTATCAAATGTCCTAACACACCACTAAAATCAATTACTTCCAATCCTTCTATAATCTATTTATCTTGACTGCTGAACCCACCCTTTTTGCGCATATGTAGTTTCCCACCTAAAAACACTTTGCATTTTGATTAACCATTGGGAAATTGTCTGTATAGTCACCGATTTCCAATTGGCAAGAATTAACGATCTTGCTACCAAAGTGGCAATAAAGATAAATTGTCATTGACCAAGAGTGAGTTCATCTCGAAAGTCTACTCTCCCTAAAAGGGCAGCAGAAGCATCAGGAGGAAGTTCGCCTGCCAGACTTCTTCCAATTTCCGAAAAAACACTTTTCCAAAAATGCATTAAGTGGGTGTACGTAAATACCACATGCATCCAGTCCCCAATTGTATGTTGACATCTGAAGCATCCAGGGTCGACTGCCGCATAGATTTTATGGAGTCTCGCCAGAGTAAAGTAAACCATCAATTTACTAAAAATGCCATCCTCCTCAGATTAGCAGCTTTTACAGCCTTGCAGCTCATTTTTTTAAATCCTTGCCATTGTTGGGAATTAAGGCGACAGCCAATGGATTCAAAAATTCTTTCTAGGTGGTTTAAAACCATTTGCTTGTTCTCAATGGACTTAAGCAGTTTATACCAATTCCCAAGCCCTCTAATTCTAAGTATTAAATGAGCTTTGCCCACTTGAGAACTGTTGCAGCTATCTGAGTTTATTAAACCTGAGCAGAATTTCTTTATCTGAAAGTAGCTAAAGAGAAGAAACATATTTATATTAATGTTCTGCTCTCTAATTTGCTGCCAGGTTAGCAAACTTTCACTTTTAAAGAAGTCTTGTAACTTATGGAACCTGAGTTTAGCCCATTGTCCACAAATCCTAATGGACATCTGGAGCCCCAAAGGGATGCATTCTACTAACATCAGTTGAGGGTGTAACCAGGGGATTCTAAGGGACTCCCAGACTTTTTGGAAATGAGAAGATATAACCCTGGGGATTTTATTGTGCGATTTTTTCGAAAGTTTGGGAATTCGCAAGAAAGTAACAAGACTGATCTCACATTCCTTAAGCATTAAAGCCAAGAAGAAATTAGCAGAGAATATCTCTTCTGAATTATTGTAATTCAACCAGTTAATGAGTGAAGCTTGATAATATAATCGTAAGTTAGGTACCGCAAGGCCTCCATCTTCCACATATAATTTTAACGTTTCTAGTGTCAGTCTGGGTTTGTTTGCCTGCCATATAAAGTATCTTATTTCAGAGTTTATCTGGTCAAAAAAGGACTGAGGGGCCTTGACCATTAACTTAAAAAATAAAAAAGAGGGAGAATGTTCATTTTAATAAGAGACACTCATCCCATAATTGTTAAGAGAAGGTCCTTCCATCGCGTAAACAAATTATGCATCTTATTAAGTGTAGGAATACAATTGAGCAAAAATAAGTCCTCCAAGCAAGAAGTAATAAATATCCCTAAATACCTTATGGGCTGAGACGTTGAATATCCCTGCATTGAAAAGGGTAGTATATCCGAAGAGCAGTTTAAAAGCAGGGCCTTTGACTTTGCGTGGTTTATTTTATACCCCCTGATTGACATGAATTTGCTTATTTTAGTCAAGGTTTGCAAGATATTATCTTCCTCGGCGGACAAGTACAAAGCCATATCATCCACAAACAGCTTAAATTTTGCAGAACCAGGAACAGGGGGTAAGATAGCATGATCCTTCCTAATTGCAAAGGCTAGTGGTTCAATGAACAGGGAATAGAGTGTTGGAGAGAGGGGACAGCCTTGGCGCGTCCCTCGGCTAATAGAATATGGCCAGCCCAATTCCCATCTATACTTATGGAAGCCGGTGCGCCACAGTATAGATTCCTCACTGCTTGACATAATTTAGATGGTACTGCAAATGTATTCATAATAGCAAACAATACATTCCACTGCACTCTCGAAAGCTTTTTCGCGTCTAACATTAAAATTACTGCTTTGATTTTATTAGTGCTAAAATAGTTGATTGAAGTAGATAATGGGTAGTAGAGGCCTCCCTTGGACAAAACCGTTCTGGTCCCGATGGTCCCGATGTTCAAGAAAAAGGGTCACTTGAGCTAATCGGTTTGCAAGGATTTTTGAAAAGATCTTATAATCGGTGTTAAGTAGATTTATTGGTCTCCTCCTCGGGTTTCCCTTTCTTGACAAAGCTAACTACCGCAGCTTGAGTGAAAGTAGTGTGGACTGCATCTCCTTCAAGAATCCCATTGAATAATAATATCAAAAAAATATTGAACTGAGGTAGGAAAATCTTATACACCTCGATTAGAACCCCATCGAGCCCACTTGATTTGGCAGATGGTGATGAAATCACTGCACGGTTAACTTCTTCTATTGTAATGTCCGCAAGCAGAGAATCTCTCTGTTCCATAGATAGTGAAGGGCAATTAATCCCATTTAGCCAATTTACAGCTTTCTCTGTTGAGGTGTTGTGGGGGTGGGAATAAAGCTCCCTATAAAGTTCAAGGAAAAGGGCTGCAATTTCCTGAGGGTGAGATGTAGATCTCCTAGTAGCTGGGTCCTTTATTTTTTTAATACTATTCATATTGGCACTACATTTAGCTGACCAAGCCAGATATCTACCGATATGATCATTTTCTTCGTATCTTTTTTGTAATACTGAATCGTGAGCTGGGATCTCCTTGGAGGTAAAAAAATCTAAGTTATGCTTTGCTTGGCCGAGCTTGTTTTTGCTTTCCAAGGAGGGCAGAGCTAGATAACTTGCAGTAGCTATAGAGAGTTGTTTTTCTAACTGAGATCTTTTCTTCGTACTCTTTTTTCCTCTTATGAGCTTTATAGGCAATTACCTCCCCTCGCATATGGGCCAACCACTGCTCATCTACTAAAAGAGACTTATCAAATACCCATCTGAACTCAGTTTGTTTGAATTCGAACTTGAAATTGTACTGAGATTAGCGGGTGGTCAGAGAAGGGATTTTCAATGATCTCTGACTCGGTGTTTAAGAGAGCATGGGAGATAAAAATAAATCAATCCGAGAGGAAGAGTGAAATCTCCTTGAATAGCATGCATACTTCCTCTCGCAAGGAAATTAATCTCTCCAACAATCCACTAGCCCAAATTCCCATATTAGATCCTGACACATCCTGGTCGATTTAGGTTTTGTCTGCGTTTTCTGAGCTCGTGAGAAATCAATCGCGGGATCAATCAATAAATTAAAATCACCCCCGAGCACCAAAAAGCTTGTTTGGGCTGTTGCAAAATCATAAAGAGACTGTAACGTCTCAGAGGAATCCTTAATAGGGCCAGAAAAGCTCACGAAATCGAAGAGTTCATTAGAAATCCTCATCTGCAACCAGAGCCACCTAGCACTGTGGTCCCTTTGGACCATTATAATATCACCCTGCAATTTTTTACTT
The DNA here is from genome assembly GCA_963921515.1 of Calotriton arnoldi. Taxonomy (NCBI): domain Eukaryota; kingdom Metazoa; phylum Chordata; class Amphibia; order Caudata; family Salamandridae; genus Calotriton; species Calotriton arnoldi. The sequence goes on from CAWUFW010000727.1 coordinate 966,031, forward strand.
ACGAGTATGGCTACCCCCCTAATGGCCGCATTCGAGGAATCATAAAATTCATGTTGGACAAAAGTAGGGGTTTTTTCCATTAATGATCCTTCCTTATAGTGAGTCTCCTGGAGAAAGATTATATCAGCTGTAAGGCCTTAAACCAAGCCAGCATTGATCGTGACTTCACTCTGTTATTGAAGTCATTGCATAAAACTACCTTCAGTGATCTAGAGGACATTTAAGTTAAAAGGTGGAAGCTAAATAACCTATTTCAACTTTCAATTTAGATTGCTGGATAATACCAGCTGGGGCCCCTAGCCATTGAAAGCAACTCAGCATGCCTCTGAATTCCTTTCTTCGCCTTGCAGAGAGGGCAGACATGTCTGAAAAGATTTTAAAAGAGAAATTATCGCTCGTCTGGTACACTTTATCTCAGATAGCACATGCTAGGATCTGTTCCCTAATTTGAAAACCCCCAAAGTTCGCAATAATCGTTCTCGGGTATTTAGCATTGCGGTGTTGAACAGCCGCAGATGGTGGGGTCGGTCTTCTGAGCTGCTACCTCTGGACAAACATATTTGGTGATAAGGTCTGAAACTACTTCTAGAACTGATTGGCCATTCTCACGGCCTTCAGGAATCCAAGTTATGCGTAGATTACATCTTCGAGCTCAGTTTTCCGCACCGTCTACCTTGATTTATAAGCTGGCCACTTCGATTTGTAGCTTGATTACTTGATCAGACTGACGGGGCACACTGTCTTCAAGGTCAGATATGCGTTGTTCAGCCTTGACAACCTGCGATGTAAGCTGCTGGACGTGAGATTGAATTGAGCTCAACTGTGATTCAGTCCTTTTTTGAGCTTCCTCTTGGGAGAGTTTCATGTTTTTTAATTTTGCCAGAATTTGATGAAGCAAAGTTTGTGTGGAGTCCTCTGATTCAGCCATATTCTTTGTATTTGACAGTACTGAAGCAGTCTTCGAAATGGACAGATCTGTGGGCGGAGTCGTAAATGGTGTTTCAGCTACAGCTGCAACAGCAGTGGTAAACAAGGAAGCATCCAGAGTTAGGCCACCTCCTATGTCCTGAGTAACAGAGCTTACATTGGGCTTAGGTGTAGTAAAGTTTATTGACTTTGACTGACTCTTTATATTAAGTCCTGAAAAAAGCGGGTAGGCTGTGTACTGTTTGTCGGCTGAGGGACCCCCTACTGACAGTGATTCAAGTGTTGCCAGTAGGGTTTTATCTCGCCTCGGAAGAGAGGCTTGATTAGCTGAGCTGGGAGGGGACTCTGAGGCATTATTAAGATCTTCCGGATTCTTCACTGGTAATGGATCCCACATAGCGGCTAGGTCCTTAAATCCTGGCTGAACGTTGGATCCCTGCTGTAGATCAGGTCCCTGTTGAATGTCAGACCTTCCCAGACCTAACTGACCTGCAGCCTTATTGGGGGAATCCCTCCTAGATTCACCACTGAATTGTCTGAATTCGATCTCTTTGAGGGGTGGGCTCTTATGTCGGGCTTTCGAATCCTTTGAGGAGTTTGCCACAAAACAAGGTTTCACAGTTGCATCTCGGGAAATTCTTTTCATATTTCTTGTCCTTGTTTTCGTGGCACAAAAATAGAGGCTTGTGAGGAGGGCGCAAGCTGCACCCAAACCTAGTTAGGCCGCTTCCACACCCAGTCCCCCTAGCCGCTTCTATTGGGACAGCCTAATGCCCCCTCCTTCAACAACCAACCCCCAAAAGTACTTATTTGGCCGTATGTATAAGACGTAGCAGGTTTTAGCAGGTTTTAGCAGGTTTTAGGAAGTAGCGAAAGAAAAATATCATTAATATGATCAATCAAGCTAACCTGTGGGTTAACTCCCGTTTGCATTCCTCTGCCTCAATGCCTCTGTCTCCTGGTACAGACAGCTCCTCCGCCTCTATCGGTCGGTCCACTTTGCCTGCCAAAGTTAGTGGAGGCGGCATGAAAACTCCTTCCTTGAATGCTCCGATTATCTCCCCTCCGAGCGCATCCCTCAGCAAGCTTACCAGCCTCAGAAACAGCTGCCCAAACCAGGTGGTGAATCTCCGCTCGAGCCATCCCTCTGAGGCAAACCACGTTAACGGCTGCCGCTCCGGACTGCCGCATTACCGCTGCACAACCGCCAGCCTCTTAGCCCGTTCCACCTTCAGCCACAGAGCATGACAGGAGCTCCCGTGACCTCCAGTGAATGCCAAGATCACAATCAGGTCCTAAGTCCAAACGTAGAATTCTTCACTGCAGCTTCGTCCAGCGGCTCCCCGACGATGATGCCTCTTCCTCAGGCACCACATACTGCCTTGCCCCGCTGAACTTTACCTTCTCAGACATTTTTTACCAAAATTTCATCTAAGTCCGAAGATAAATGCTGACAGGGCGTAATCCACTTCTTGTATATGATCCGAACTTCCATCACAGCCACTCCTACTTTTTACTTTGACCCGGTCTCATGTGAATATTTGTCCACAGTTGGTGCTTTAATCTTTTAGGTGCTAGTTTTTACCTTAAACTTTAAAAATTCTTAAATCCGGTCATACTGATTGGATTTTTTTCATTTGGGGTCAAATAATTTATTACACTACACTCTATTTTTTCTAAATTAGTGTGGGATTTGTCTTGTGTTGTGTTTTCAATTTATTACTGTATTACAGAGTAGCATTATATATTATAGATATAATTCTGACAACATCGCTTTAATTTTACATTTTAGGTCTATGTCTTAGACTGTAGATTTGGTAAATCAGAATAGGTCCTACAAGATAACAATATAGATATAAGGACGACGAGAGTGATTTTCCAGAAGGTCACCTTTTTAAAGATCAGTGGGGCCTTTTTTCAATAAGGAATGGTGAGTCAACAGGAGATGTGTGGGTCCCTGTTTTAATTGTGAATATGTATGATCCCATGAGCGCTGGATAGTATGATTCACAGCAATGTTGGGTGTGTGATGATGAAATGAAAGTAAATTGGAATATCAACACAGGACTATCGTTTTTTTTTAATATGTATAATTGAATGGGAGATATTTGATGTTTTGAAATGTTAATGCCTCAAACCCCGTGAAATATTATGGTACCATATTGGAATGAATAATGTGTTTTTGCCAAAATATCAGAATATGGGATATATACATAATATTTTCTGTTGTACATAAATATTTATATTAATATATGTTAGAACAGTTTTATGTGATTGGATATTTTTATGGGTTGTAAAATTGAAATTTGTATGTCCTATGTAGGTATCGACCACAGTGGTTGTTGATTGTTTTATTATAAAGAGAGGAACAAATCGGGTCTTGAAAAAGGTGGACTAGATTGGGTTGACACCACCGAAACGCATCGACGCTCTGAACAGACTAAATTGGGTGGACATATTGACATGTCCAAAAGAAATTAGGAAACACATGCCAACTTTGACCTGGATAACCTATTAGTCAACGAACAAGAAGTATAAGCTGATTGTCGTATTTCTTTCTTTTCTTTTTCTTTTCTATATCTCGTTCTCCACGCCATTTGGGGTTTTAGCTATGCAAGAGGGAGTTTAAAATGATCTTTTGATGATTTTGTCATAAATGTCGGGTGTGTTTTTATTTACTGATACGAATTGATTATTGTTTTTATGATGAATGGAATTTGTTTATTAAACAACTGTGCTGATCATACTTTTATTTATCAGTAATAAAAAACGGTTTTGAAGTATATGTTATCGTATGGTACTATGAATACAACCGGGTTGAGGCTAATGAGTAAATGGTTTGAGACTGGATGTAGAGACGCATATGTTTTGAAAGTGATTTATCCAAAGGGAACCCATTTTTGAACATTATAGTGCACTCAGAGCCCTGTCCCTTTGGTATGAGGGGCCTCTCTCTTTATGGTTTTATATTGTGTGAATGGTTACATTTGTGTTTCCGTTGGCATGATGTAAACCTCTGCAGATGCATGATGTAAACTACTGCCTATACAACATGATGCATAGCTTGTTACTCAGAGCCAGTGTGTTTTGTTTGAAGTATTTTCTTTGCTTTGCTACAAAAACTTAATTGCTAATTTTTGGCTTTTTTATTTCAAAAGTGTCTGCTGTATGAATGACTGACTGTGCCTCTCATAATGAATGAATAATAATATGAATAAAAGGCATTTATATAGCGCACAGCTACTCAGAAGAGTGTCCTGGCGCATCAAAGGCCCAGAGAGCAACCGCCTAACCAACATCAATTACAGAAGAGAAGGAGAAATAAAGTAAGAAGCTAAGGGAAACTCAATTATTGATTAAAAAGCAAAGTTTTGAGGAGCTTCCTAGCTAAATCTGTCACCGCTCTCAACGATGCGGAAAGCGCATTCCAGGCCTGCGCACCGAGGAACCTAAAAGAGGTGCTGCCTGAACGGGCATGAGATATTCTAGGAACCGCTGCCAGATTCATAGAGGAGGATCTCAAAGTTCTAGAAGGAGCATAGTGGGTAATCCTTCTGCAAAGGTACCTAGCACCTTTTCCGTGAAAGGCCTTAAAGAATAACACCATGGCCTTATATCTAATTCTATTTTTTACTGGGAGCCAATGAAGAGCTCTGAGATGGGGGTGACATATGAGTCCTAGCTTTCAGCCTGAGAATGGCTCTGGCCGCAGTATTTTGTGCCACCTGCAGACGCTTGAGAAGGTATTCCGGGAGGCCAAGGTAAAGTATATTCACGTAGTCCAATCTTGAGGTAATCAATGCCTGGACCACGGATTTCCTGCAGTCCAAAGACAGGAGTGGAAGGAACTTCCTCAGCATCTTAAGGAGGCCAAAGCACGTTCTCAGCACTGATTGGACTTGAGCTTTCATAGATAGGCGATTGTCTATCAGGATGCTAGGTTCTTTACCGTTTGTTGTGCGGCGAGAGGGGAGACATATCTTCAGGCCACCAAAGTCTCCAGTCATCTGACGGTGGGGCGCCCAAAAAATTAATTTCCGACTTTTCCGGATTACATTTGAGCTGGTTAATTCTTAACCATGCAAACACTTTTGAAAGTCAGATTTTGATCTTAGCTCCTTCAAAGCTCTTACCTTTGTCACAAGTGAAAAGGAGCTGTGTGTCGTCGGCATATGAAATAATTTTTGCTCCGTATGTCTCCGCCAAGACAGCCAGAGGGGACATATAAATATTGAATAATGTGGGGCTCAGAATGGAACCCTGAGGGACCCCCACATCCATACCAGGGATTCCAGCTGCAAACCTCCTGGTCCCTATCTTCCAAAAAGGAGGCAAGCCATTTTAAAACTGAGCCACCGATACCGAGAGTCTGGATCCTGTCCGAGAGCTTATCATGAGGGACGGTATCAAAGGCCACAGACAGGTCTAATAGGATCAGAATGGCTTTCCCTTCCCCATCCAGGCTTTCCTTAATGTGTTCGGAGACTTCTAATAGAGCAGACTCAGTACTATGGTTGGCTCTGAAACCAGACTGATTAATGTGGAAAAGATTGTTGGTTTCCACATAGTCGGTGACCACTGAGTTAACATATTTCTCCAGAACCTTGGAAAAGGCAGGAAGCAGGGAGATAGGCCTGTAATTTGCTGGTATTTTAGGATCAGCGGAGGGCTTTTTAAGCAAAGGCAGAATTTTAGCCTGTTTCCACCTAAAAGGCATGTGTCCAGTGTATAATGAGGTATTACAAATTTTAATAACCACCGGATTAATTACCTGTGCTATAGATGCTAGCACTTTTGCTGGACAGGGGTCGGTGGGGGAACCCGACTTCAGGCTTTTGATAGTGGCTAGGGAGACTTCCAGTGACAGCGGGGGGAATTGCCGCAGCGAGAGGGCAGCTCCTAGCATGGGTGCCATGGCAGGAGCTGATAATGTTTCAGAGTCAGAGGGAAAGTCCTCCCTGAGATTCTCTTGAATCGTCCCAATTTTTTGGTGGAAAAAAGTTGCTAGTGCTAGAGGCCTTTCGGCGGCAGCCGGAACGGCCTTCGACTCCGAGCTCGGGTCTGTAAAGGCTTTTACAATCTTAAATAGCTCCTTACTTTTATGATTTGACGATTCTATTTTGTCTGAGAAGTAATTCTTTTTTGCCTCATACACTTTGTTATAATGACATTTAAGTGCTTGTTTGTATTCGCCTTTAGCACCCAAATCATAGTTTTTCCGCCATTTCCTTTCCAGCCGTTTACAGATGATTTTGCTGGCTTTAAACAACTGATTGAACCAAGGAGCCGAAAGTTTGGTTGTCTTAGGTGAATGCGACTGCAAGGGGGCTAATTGATGGACATTATGGAGCAACCAAGAGTCAAGCAACAAAGCGTCACTCTCAAGGTTTCCGAGAAGAAGGGGAGTTGAGGATTCGAGCATTTCACCAAGAATTGCAGGATTGATCCGGTGGAAGGCTCTGAAATTTGTTACCTTCTTCATAGCCGTCACCGGATGACCCACTCCCATCTGACATATCCTAAAATTAATAAGATAGTGGTCAGACCATAACAAGGGATGGGGTGCATCTACCTCCAGAGTTATATTGGTGAAGATCTGATCGAGGGTATGACCTCTATTATGTGTGGGGTGCAGGACTGCAGGAGCCAAATCAAGGACTGATAATGATTCAATGAGTGTAGTGGCTTCCGAATCAGCAGGAATATCCATATGTAGATTAAAATCCCCCAGAATCATGCAATGGTTAAAACGGAGGGCAAGAGGAGCCATCATCTCGCTGATCGAGTTCAGAAATGATTTAACAGGACCGGGAGGCCTGTAAATCAGAGCGCCAGCTAACGATTGTTGTGCTGACAAGGTGCATAGATACACAGTGCTATTCATTGATTGTCCTTTTGCGTTTCTTTGTTTTACTTTACTGGTATAATAATATGTTATTGGATTTATGTCTTTTTATTGGTATATAAACTATTACCAAACTTAACTTTGCAAAAGCCAGACTTATTGGCTTTGCCAGTGCTTGATTTTTTTATAGCAATTTCTGCCTGAAATCTAAAGCTATATCGTAAATTAACAGCCATACACATCACATCACGCACAAAGTGTTTAAGGCTTGTTAACCATATTTTGGGGCTCCTCTTCAAAGCCTTTTACCAGTACTGGAGGATTAAACATGATTGAACAGAGTTATGTGGCAAGAGAATATCAAATTATGTAGTAAGGTTCACTAAATTATCTGTCTAGAAAAGGCAAAAAATGCACCTTATAATTTCAGTGTTTTTGTTTTATTTTAACACACATTAATACTGAGCAAAGACTTCACTTCATTGGTACAAGTTCCACAATTGAATTAAGCAATCGCTATACAAAAATGACAAATTAACCTCTGCACGGTGATTTCCACTATGCAACACCACCTGTGGATCTTTTTGTAGTATCATTTAACTAATATTTAAGCTAGAATTGTTTTAGTTTACATTTTCAAATTATTCAGCAGATGGTGGATTATGTCGCAAGTGTGGTAAATTCATAACCACTGCATGGTTCAGTGGACAGAGTGTAACTCATTGGGCCATCATGCTGGCTTCAGTGTGTAACTGAGAAGCCTCATATTCACTGTTCCACAAGAGTTAGACAAAGGTCAAGGCTCCTGGAGGCATTCTCCTCCAGGAGCCAATTCCACACACTACAGCACTCATGAATGAAGATATGAGTAGAATCTGATAGGAATGTTTTGTCTGAAGCCTGATTGAAGTTTGGATACGATGCTGCAGAGAATGCTTTATCCAGAAACATACCAATCACATGGGCTATTGTAGAGGTCAAATTTATTGCATGTGAATATCTCTTTACAAGGTTCCAAGACTGAAAACATCTGCCTGCTGCAGGATATGAGATACTATTAACCCTGGGCATAATACTTCGCTACGCTCACAGAGCATGCAAAGTTTGTGCTACTACACAAATTGCACGTAACAGAGTGAAAAACTGTGCTAATTGACGTAACGTAGCAGCAGTACAATAAACACCTACAAATGCTTTGATAAAGCAATTTTCTATGCTAAAAAAAGAAAAAGCATATAACCAATTTACAAAAAATGAACTTTGACAATAAAATATCAAGCAATGAGAGGTGATGATTTTAGGGTCCCCCTAACCTATGGGGAGGACCAAGCAGATGCCTTGAACACAAAAAGCATATCATGTGAACGATTCAGTGGTGGTCCCTTCCTCCTAGGACCACCCCAAGCACAGTTAGGCAAAAATACAATCCCAACTAAAGGCCCTGCAAAGCATTATGGGACGAGATTAGCAGTGGGCAGTGAATATTATAGTGTCCAATATCAAAATAATTCTACAAAGAGCTGCAGTTCCACTAGTCGTTACTAGATGTCCTCATGAGTCAAATGCAAAAGCATTGAAACCCTTTCATGAAGCTTTTGCATTTGACTCGGTGAGGGACATCTAGTAACGACTAGTGGAACTGCAGCTCTTTGTAGAATTATTTTGATATTGGCTACTATAATATTCACTGCCCACTGCTAATCTCGTCCCATAATGCTTTGCAGGGCCTTTGGTTGGGATTGTATTTTTGCCAATAACTGTGCTTGGGGTGGTCCTAAGAGGATGGGACCACTACCGAATCGTTCAAAAGATGTGCTTTTTGTTTTCAAGGCATCTGGTTGGTTCTCTCCCTAGGTTAGGGAGGATCCCAAAATCATCACCTCTCTCACTGCTTGTTAATTTATTGTTTACACTTTTGTGAAATGACTATATGCATTTTTAGCATATAAAGACAGAGATATTTATTTTATCTTAACTTGCACTGTGCAAGATGCCTTTGGCAATTATTGTACAGTGCAATCAAGCACACAGCTACGCACTACGCAATTTGCATAGCTACGTGTAGCTACGTTACGCCCAGGGTTAGACAGCCAAGATAGGATGAACATACCTGTTTTTGTATGTATAAATACACATTTACAATAAAAACTCCCAACTCCAGCCACTCCTCCCCGGTCCAATATACAAACATTAAAACAACCTATTCATGCCCCCCACATCTAACTACATTTTAAACGTTACAGCATATTTTCATCATTTACCAGTTGGACTCTTAACACTCCTTCACAGTCCTACACAGGGGTATGGTCCGCATTAACCAGTACTAATCGTTAACAATAATTCTAGCCATAGCTTGTTTCTAAGAATTTTGCTATTGGAAAAGCCACTTTTAAAGATCCATTTTTGCGACAACTGCCAGTGCCTCATTGAGATGGTGAATATTATATTTTAAAAAAAAAGCGGTTTTAAAATCAAACATCGAGTACTATGAAATTAACATTACAATTTGTGCTCCGTAACACACAGGTGCAGTGGATATCAGAATCAATTACTGTGACAAACTTCTCCTGTTTTAGATATCGAAAATTCAATGCCACCCAAAATTTTAAGAACAGCATACGCTTCTGGGCGTTCTGTAAAGCGGATATGTAGGGCTATATACTTACATTAACCCAGGACTCCAACATGTAGATTGCTGAGAGTTTTACTGCAACATAATGAAGAGCCGCTGCCCTAGATGATATCTTACAGGCATCTCTCAGCTCCCCCTTTGATAGATGGGATGCCTCCATTACTTGAAATGTTCCCACTTCCAGTGTCGCCGCGATTTTCACTAATCTATTTCTAACTTACTCAGCCCACTTTAACTCACTCCTTGATATTTCTGTGATGCAGAGGCTTGACACCTTTTGAACCTCCAAGGTCCAGAGCTTATACCAGAAGCGTAAGGTTGCTTTATAGGCTAAATAATTCCATGTCTGCAGGTTCCCTTCTAGCCATATTGCCGGGCACATTGTGCTTTTGGGCCGGCCTAATAGCTTTTTCAGGCACTTACCCTTGGACTTCTCCCAGCTTGCCTGTGTACTTAGAGTCAGCAGCTCTGCCCCATATAGGTATTGTGTTGGTACCATGGGGTTATAAGCGGTAAATACCATCCTCCGAACGTATTTTTGAATTTGACTAGACCTCCTATAGTAGAGAGTGCATGAGCCTCCACTATTTCTTTATGGGAGGCCCAGTGTAATTTATTATTAAACAACATTCATACGTATTTATAAGAGTTTACGACCTCCACTTACATGCTTTTGCCATTTTCCCAAAAATGCTTATTTTTGTTTTACCAAATTAACCTTTAATGTATTAGACACACAATACAAATTAAACCTTTCCAGATTCTTCTGCAGGCCCACTTGTGTCAGATCTAAAATGGCCAAATCATCCACATACAGGAAACAAGATATAGGGCACGGGGCAATTCTGGTAGAAATTAGGAAAATAATGAGTTGGCCAGGATGCAGCCCTGCTTTAGACCCTTACCCAAGGGAATTCTTGTAGAGAGGTTCCCATTTAAATCTAATTCAACCTGAGCCCTGTTCTGGTGATGCATTTCCTGTAAAATTGCAAGCTACTGGGAATACCCAGAGTTCGAAGCTTATTCCACGGAATAGCGCGATCCACTAAGTCAAAGTCTGAACTTAAATCGTCGAAACAACAAAAAAGATTCCCTGTCAATCCCATTGCCTTTTGTCCTTGAGCCCACAGACCGAAGCAGTGGTCTACTGTAGATTGACCTTGCTTAAAACCTCCTTCTTCCATTGGGACAAGGTTATTAGACACAATCCAATATTTCAGGGACAGTAAAATCACCTTGGAGAACCATTTAGCTCAGGCATCAAGCAAACTTATTACACGACATTTTCTTGGGTCACCCAAATCCTTTTTCTTGTGGATAGGCTTAATTATTGAACTCTTCCAACTAGGTCGAAATATGCCCGCCCTTGTTACAAAAACTAATAACTTAGTGAAAAAACAAATCAACCACCTAGGGTTGGACTTTATAACAATGGTGGGTAGATTATCTGGGCCTGCAGCCTTAGTTAGTTTTAAGGAGGCTATCAAATTCACTAAGGAGAGTTCAGAGAAAAACCCGGATATATTCTCCCCTCGATTAGGCCACCTTCCTCTTTCAGTTACCCGCTGTCATTATAGATATTGCTTAGAAATGTGAGCCAAGCATTTTCCAGCACCACACACCTTTGAGGTTCCTTTAGCTTACTGAATCCCTCTGAACTAATTTCCAAAAACTTTGCATATCTTTAGTCTGAAGGGTTTGGATCATCAATTCCTAATTTGCCTGATAATAGATATGTTTCTTCCTTTGAATCAGAGCTGCATATTATAACCTTCTTTTTTCTTAGAGCCCTCTGGGAAATCCCACAACAGTTTAGCTTTCCTTAAATGTTCCCTAAAATCCAAACACTCTTAATTGATCCAAGGATGGATGGATATCCAGCATGGGCTTTCTTTCAATATCCCAAGATTACCCTGCCTCACTATTGGGATCAAACATTTGACTGCATTTTGATAGTCTCCATGTACCAATCCAAGACATTTGTACCTAGGTCTTTAGTCTTTTGAAATGTATTTAATTGTACTATGTATCTATCATCGATCCTAGCAGTCAAGCATTTTGGGAAGGATAGCTCCATAGGAATCGCCTTATCCCTATGCCCCAGGACAGAAGGAAAATACGCTTGCAAGCCCCAACGATCACTGCCCATAATTCTTATCACCCTTAAGCCTTTGCAGGCCTCAAAGTACCATGCTTGGATAAACATATAATCAATCAGGCAGGTCTGGTTACCATAAGCAGATGTTTGGGATGCTAACTGATCCTCTCTAAAACGTCTATTCAAGTACACCAAGCCTAACTCGGAGAGGAACCAAACTAAATGAAGATTGTACTTCGTTTGGGAACACCTTAGGAATGTATGATGAGGAATTCCATAACTTTCCAACATTACACTGGAATAGACCTCTTCCTGAACAGGCGATAAACGATGATTAAAGTCGCAGATTATTAAAATGGGAGGTGCCCTGGGGATCTCTAACAGGGATGCCAGATCACTAAAAAACTATTTTTAAATGTCCCTCTGGTTCACACCTTGAGTTACGTACACATTTACAAATATCAGGTTGTTGGTTGAGTGGCACTCGTCCTGCAGGTGAAGGTGACAAGCCAAAATCCGGTTGCATCATGTCTGAATGATGCTTCCTCCTGTAATACATTTAGTTGAAACCAGTGTCAGCAATCCGTCTGTTAGACGTCCTGTGCCCTCTTTTGTTGCCTACTTAAACAACTGTCTGAATCCACTCAAGTGTGATAACTCTCCCACCAGCCAGGACTCCAGAAAGCAAATAATCATATCTTCCTCCCAAATTTGAGTTAGATCTATTGTTATGCTTAAATGTTCCAACCCATGAACATTCCATTAACCGCTTCCATGCTCATGACGAGACCAGCTCGTCATGAGTCACAGTGGAGCTGTGCTCATGACGAGCTGGTCTCGACATAACGGCTGCGCGCCGCCCACGCGGTATTAATTCCCGCCTGTGCGGGAGAATTAATGAGTGGGCGGGGCTGTGACGAGACCAGCTCGTCATGAGCACAGCTCCACTGTAACTCATGACGAGCTGGTCTCGTCATGAGCACCGCGGCACCGCGCTCACCTTCGCCCCCCGCACCCGTGGGGGAATTACCCCCGCAGGGAAGGGGTTAAAAAACACGTAGGCTGGCATGAGGATAATCTACCTATTCCACCTGCCCCTCCCCCCCTCAGGAGAAGACACTCTCCTGATCGATGCTCAGACACGCAATTCTGTTGCAGAGTGGGATGGAGTCTACCACCCCATTTCTCAAGTGGGCCGCTACTGTAACCTCTAAGATACCCTGGTTATGTCCCACTAGACAGGAGAGGGTGATAAGCCATCTGCTCCTATTACTGACTTAAGTTGTTGTGAGTTTAAACCAGCATGGTTCACTAGTAATGGCATCCTGGACTGGGGGTCACAACCTCTCCTTCTAACACAATTCATAGCCCTAAATCTCTGAAATGGTCTCTAGCGTCTGCTACCAAATCAACAAAAACAGGAGAGGTAAAGCAGACTTTCGTAATTTCCCTCCCCATTACTAACTCTTTAAAGGCCAACTTATCTATATCTCTAGTTGAGATCTCCGCCAGAGTCTTACACCAAGCAAACACCTTCAATAGATTATACATGTTCAGAGTCTTTCACTTATTTGCTTTCTTTCCCTTGTGCATGACATCTAGATACACATGCTTTACTCTATGAGCCCTATGAGGTGCCTGTATCAATACTTGATGTGAAGCTCAATCAACTTGGCTGCCCGTCGTAGTGTCAAGGAGATTCATGTGCTTTAAACCCTCTACTCTGCCCGATGGATCAATTCTATTAATCCCACCAGCAGAACTCCTCACTCTACTCGCATTCTTTGACCCTTATAGTTTCGGCTACCCCTATGGTTGTTACCCATAACTTTGGGTCCCAACTTCATTGTGGCAGGGGCCTTTTCTATCTGCACCTGATCTATTTCCCAGGCAACCTCCCCCCTTCTTTTACCCTGCTGCTTCTTCCTTTCTTATCCACTACTTTTGGCCATTTAACCAACACATTTTCAGGAATGTATTTCTGGCCTCATGCAAGGGATTCATCGATATATTGCCTCTGCATGCTCCTTTCCATTGCTTATAATGGTGTAGATGCCAGTTCCCAAACCACCATTAATCCTATCCTTTCACCAACATCTGCCTTTTTGAGATATACACAGAAGGGTTTCCACCCTCTCCCCTACACTCCGATGTCTCCTCACCAAGCGCAGGAGTTGTAGAGGGCACCGGTCTAACAAGGGTAGGCATACAGGATTAATTGAAGTTCACAGAGAATCTCCTTTTGGATATGGGCTTCTGCTTTCAAGGATTCGTTAGTAGAGAGGGATGACTCCAGTAATCGATGCAAGGTCTTTTGCATTAATAGTAACACGTCTAACCTCGGGGAGTGGCCAGACAGTGAAGAATCTATATTCACCGTAGATGAGGCAAGGTTCCCTTGATCTCCCTCTTCATGAGATGCCCCTGACCGGTCAATCATAGTAGCAGTAACTCCCTTGGGCATGACGGATTAATGCATCTTCTTCCTCCTTCCACTCCCTCCATTCTCCCCAATAGCCACCTACCCCTCCCCAGAGCCTGCAAAGCTAAGCTTGGAGGGGCGTAACAAGCAGGGAAAAGAAGATCAATGGGGATGGGTCTTTTCAATGTCCTTAAATAGTTCCAAGTCTTCCCTCTCCTGGACGTCCAGGGCTTCCATCTCCTGGGTGTCCAATGATTCCAGTTGATCTCCTATTGGGGAGCCCCTGGGCCAGCAATCCCGGAGTCCGGTAGGTCTATGTTCTTAAAGTTTTTCTCCATAAAGTCCTTAACTGATGCAGCTAGGGCCTTTGCTGAAGAATGTATAGACCCATTTCCTAGAGACCAATCCATTTGGTGGAGACTAGCATGCTCCCCTTCCATTAGTGGAGCACTTACCAATCCCTAGGAGTACCTTGAAACTGCTGCAACCCCCTTTGCGCTCCATGTCCTTTTCATGATTTTAGCTTGAGCCGGGGGCTTTGCACATCTTTTCTTTTGAGGAGGCATCCCAACAAGTCCCACAGGTATCTGAGGCCTTATCTAGCTTAGTTGTAAAATAGGGGTCAAAATAGAAGAGCGACAGAGCAATAAGCTTCTCAGGCCACACTAGATCACTAGTCCAGGTCACTTACCACCTCCTGGACTTTGGTGCAACTCTGAGTTGCCACTGCCACCACCCGTAACAGTAACTTGACTAGTCACTCCATACTGGGTCCATAGGTGACTTCTGGCTGCTTTCCTCTGCAATTTCATGTAGCAGTACCTTATTAGCTGTAGTCTACTTCCTAAGTTATCAGCAGAAATCATGGCTCCATACTCCACAGGTTGTTCAGTGTTGTCTTCATGGAGCTACGAGCAGCTCCTGCTCCACCAATGGCAACCAGTGTGCCTACTGGACTGATGCTTCCGGGTCAGAGCACCCCTGTATTGACCGCAACATCTATTGCCTTCAAGCCGTTCAGGCGACAAGGGGCCAGCGATGGGAGAAGGCGTTTGAACAGGCAGTAAGCAGTGGATGAGCAGACAGCAACAGCGTGAGCAGTCACGAGTGCAGGCTTTGAGGGCTCACGTCAGCATAAGCATCAGGAGGAGTGGTCAGCCTGGGCCTGGAAACTATCCAACTATTTCAACTTCCTATTCGCTTGCCCTGCCTTACAGTCTGCCCAAGGAAGTTTCCAGCAGTCTGAGGCATTTATTAAACAGAAAAATTGCGCAGCTGGTGCAGAGACTAGAGCATATAAGAGCATATTAGATTTTTAGGTCACCATATTAGGTCACCTGGAGGTGGGGTATTAACAATCGCTTGACAGGAGAGTGACTGTTTGATGTGCAAATGGCCTCCCCACCAGCAAACTGCACCGGCAAATTGCCAGCTTCTTCTGCCCGCGGGAATCTCACTGTCAGTGCCTAGCACTTACTGGTCCAACTCCCCTGCCTTTGTACAGTTTGCACCATGCACCTATCAGCAAGCAGCTGCTCCACTGCTCTTTCTTGTCTTGTTGTTTCCTTCCTTGTTCCTGATGGCAGGCTCAGCAAACTCGGGTACGTGGGGTGTGAGAGGGTGGGCACTTAACTGCCTTGGATTCCCCCCCCCCCCCCCCAGAGTCACCAGTAGAGTCGATAAAAGATGATGGAGGCGTTCGGCCGATGCCGCTCTGCACACTCACTTCTCACCCCTCCTCCCTGCTCACTGTAGACTGCAAATGCACGGAGGTTTCAGACAGAGATTTTCAAGCTAAGGTGGTAAGATAGGGGGTGCAATGCACAGGGAAGATAGAAACAAACATGCATAAAAAAGAGAGAAACAAACATGGTGAAGAATAACAGAGATAAAAGAAGGGGGTAAAGGGGAGAAATCAAAAATATAGGGCGAGAGGGACACTTGGCCATGTAGTCATAATAAAAGAAAATCAAGTAAAATAACACTGAGAAAGATGCCATTATAAAGAAAACTGGGCTAGATTCACAAAGATTTTGCTGTGAGTAAGTGAGACTAATCTTGTAGTACTCCTGACCTACTTTTGAATCCCATGAGGGTGTGTGGACAAAATATCAGAAAAAAATAATGTGATACAAAAAAATGGTGTTAAGAATATCAGAATATAAAAAATACAGTTGACAGGAATATCAAAGGTAAAAATATTGTTTTAGTGTTGTTTTTAATATCGTTGTAAAACGTACAAAATATTGTTGTATGTAATATCATTTGAAAGTATTAATTTATTGTAGTGTGCTTGATTGTATATGTGTATATTTTTAAGTTTGTGTTTTTAGTTAGATCATTTTTTAGTTATGAAATTGATGAAATGTGTTTCTTAGTTGTATTAATGTATATGATTAATTGCTGCATAGTTGTTTTTTTGTGGCAGGATATTGAGTTTTTAGGGGATAAGGGTTGGGAGATTTTTAACAAATGTATATTTAAATTTAAATTTAAAGTAAATAATTTTAAAGATATGCAAATTCATAATTTAGAATTTTGTATTTAATTTTGTTATATCAATATTTTGAATATATTTTAATTTGATGGTAATTAAAATATATAATAATGGTATTAAATAATTTAAGTTTTTTAAATATTTAAAATTGCATACAAAATTTACATTGTTTAGATACAAAATGTAAATTTTCTTTATGTTTTAGTCATTTTTTTAAATTATAAAATGTATGATTATTCATTTTGATTTGATTTTCAGTTTAGTCTTTAAATATATGTGAATGGTTTTAAATATTCTCAACAATATAATACATTTGAATAGGTAAAATATTCATTGCATACATTAAAATAAAATTATGTATATAAAGGTTTGTAGTTTAGATTATTGTGTTTTTAGATAGCATTTCAGGTAATTTTATATTAAAAGAATATGTGCGAATATGGAGCATTGATTGTGTATGAAAAATGTTTAATTTGTGTTACCTTGTGTAACATGTGTTATATTGAAGTGGATATTGTAAATTTCATCTCTTTAGCATCCAACACTTTCTTCAAATAATCTTAAATTGGAGTGGGATTAGTAAATGTCCCCTCTTTAGTGTCTAACACCTTCGCCCAATATGATTACATTGGAGTGGGAATAGTAAATGTTGGCCGTTTAGTGTCCAACGCCTTCCCCTATTTGGTAGGGGTGGGAATAGTAAATGTCCCCCTTTTAGTGTGCAACACCTTTGGAGTGGCAATAACATATGTCACACCTTTCGTGTCCAACACTTTCCTCCAATATGGTTAGATTGGAATGGGAATAGTAAATGTCACCCCTTTAATATCCAACACATTCCCCCAGTATGGGTATATTGGAGTGGGAAAAGTAAATGTCACCCCTTTAGTGTCCAAAACCTTCCCCAAATTGCCTTAGATTGGAGTGGCCATAGTACATGCCACCCCTTTAGTGTCCAAGACCTTCGGCCAATATGGTTAGATTGGAGCGGGAATAGTAAAAATGGCCCCTTTAGTGTCAAACACCATCCCCAAATTGGTTTTGATAGAGTGGGAGTAGTGAACTTCACCTCTTTAGTGTCCAACACCTTCCCTTAATATGGTTAGATTGGAGTGGAAATAGTAAATGTCATCCCTCTGGTATCCAACACCTTCCCCAAATTGATTTAGATTGGAGTAGGAATAGTACGTTTCACCTCTTTAGTATCCATTACCTTCTCTCAATAAAGTATTCTAGTGGGAATGGTAAATATCACCCCTTTAGTGTCAAATACCTTCCCCAAACTGGTTTACATTGGACTGGGAATAATAAATGTCACCTCTTTAGTGTCTAACACCTTCACCAAATTGTTTGGATTGTAGCGGGAACAGTAAGTTTCACCCCTTTAGTATCAAACACCTCCCCTCCATATGGTCAGATTGGAGTGGGATTAGTAAATGTCACCCCTTTAATGTCCATCACCTTACCCAAATTGCTTTGGATTGGGGTGGAAATAGTAAATGTTACCCTTTATTGTCCAACACCTCCCTCAAATTGGTTTAGATTGGAGTGGGAATACTAAATGTCACCCTTTATTGTACAATACCTTCCCTCAATATGGTTAGATTGGAGTCAGAATAGTAAATGTTACCCTTTTAGTGTCCAACAACTTTTCGGAATTGTTTTGGATTAGAGTGGGAATAGTAAATGCCACCCTTTAGCGTCCAATACCTTCCCCCAATATGGTTAGATTAGAGTCAAAATAGTAAATGTTACCCCTTTAGTGTCCAACACCTTCTCCAAATTACTTTAGATTGGAGTGGAAATAGGAAATGTCACCCTTTAGTGTCCAGCACCTTCCCCAACTTGGTTTAGATTGAAGTGGGAATAATACATGCCACCCTTTAGTGTCCAATGCCTTCCCCCAATGTGGTTAGATTGGAGTCAGAATAGTAAATGTTACCCCTTTAGTGTCTAACAACTTTCCCAAATTGGTTTAGATTGCAGTTGGAATAGTAAGTTTCACCCCTTTAGTGCCCAACATCTGCCACCAATATTATTAGACTGGAATGGAAATAGTAAATGCCACACCTTTAGTGTGCAACACCTTCCCCAAATTGGTTTAAATTTGAGTGGGAATAGTAAATATCACCCCTTTAGTCTCCAACACCATTCTCAAATTGGTTTAGATTGGAGTAAGAATAGTAAATGTCACCCCTTTAGTGTCCACCACCTTCCCCAAATTGATTTAGATTGGAGTGGGAATACTAAATGTCACCCCTTTGGTGCCCAACACGTTCCCCCAATATGGTTAAATCGGAGTTGGAATAGTACAATTCACCCCTTTTGTGTCCAATGCCTTTCCCAAATTGGTTTAGATTGGAGTCGGAATAGTAAATGTCACCCCATTAGTATCTAACAAGTTTTTGAAAATTATTTATCCTGGAGAATGCTAATTTAATTTTATAATTTTAATCGGAAAACATGTATTTTACTTTTATTTGTCTGTAGTAGAAATGCTATGTGTTATTTTACTATTATTGTTGGTGATTAGCAATATAAAACAAATAGTTGTGTTTGTAACCAATAATAGTATTAATTAAATTTTTTTGTAAAATTAAGACATCTCACACATTTTTCTATTTTTATATGTTTTCAATTTTTATTTATTGTATATTTTTACATTTTTAATCATATATACTTCAAGTAAAAAAATTATCATATGAAGTTAAGTAAATACTTTTCATTATTTTTATTAATGCAAATTATATTTATATATATTTGTATGTTGTACATTTTCAACTATTATTTTCCATTTTTTAACAAATACTTTTACAAATATTTGTGTATATTTTACACTATTATTTAATTTACACTTTACAATTTGTTCATATTGTTTTATAACATTGATTGTATTGTTTTACATGTTTAATGATTTTAAACATTTTTTTAAAACTTTTTTAAACATTTAATCAACTTTTTCAACCATATTTCAAATTCATTTCTATGGGGATATAGTCTTTTTTGTTAGTTTCATTTAGTGGCCCTTTTTTACTGCTACCTTCTATTTTGTAATCTATTTGTTTTATTTTTAGTCTATTTTCAATGCTAATTATATTTATATACATTTGTATGTTGTACATTTTCAACTATTATTTTCCATTTTTTAACAAATATTTTTACAAATATTTGTGTATATTTTACACTATTATTTAATTTACACTTTACAATTTGTTCATATTGTTATATAACATTACTTGTATTGTTTTACATGTTTAATGATTTTAAACATTTTTTTAAACATTTTGTTAAACATTTAATCAACTTTTTCAACCATATTTCCAATTCATTTCTATGGGGATATAGTCTTTTTTGTTAGTTTCATTTAGTGGCCCTTTTTTTTACTGCTACCTTCTATTTTCTAATCTATTTGTTTTATTTTTAGTCTATTTTCCTGAACCACATCGGGGTAAAGTGTTGCTATTTGCCGGAACAGGTAAGTCCTTTTTTAAGGATTTTTTAATGGTTTTGAGGGTAAAGGGACTTAGCAGGGAGGTCTAGAGGTTAGTTATAGTGTTGTTTGTGTGTATTTTATATATTTAGATGTGTTATTGTTTTTCACTAGTGTGTAGTTTTGCGTTTTAGTAATCTGTCACTATGGGCCTGATTATGATGGAGGTCGGACGATCGGGGTCGGCGACTAGCTATTGGCGGTCCCGTCATAGGGATTACAATGTGACCGCCTTCAAGGCGGTCGCAATGTTTATGTTTTGTATTGCGGCGTGTGCTGCGGGCTGCAAGCACATGCCGCAGATCAGAAAATACATATTTTCATATCCCTGCACTCCCAGAATCCAAGGCCCGAGAGCAAGGGGGGGAGGGGGCACGCCAGAGGCCCCTAAAGTCCCTTTCCGCCTGCCTTTTCATGGCAGCTTAACCTTCATAAAAGGGACATTGTAATGACTACGGCGGTGCCTGAGCAAGCACTGCCACTGTTGTAGGGATACAAGTCCCTCTGACGGACCGACGGGCTCGGATCCGTGGTGGTCGGTCTTTCCGACGCCTACCATCCACCCGCCATTGTAATGTGGCGGGCGGTCAAGCAGTGTCCAATGGCGGTGGAACCGCCACTGACGGCCTGGCGGTGGCGGTCCCACCGCCATCGTAATGAGGCCCTATGTTATGTTAAATTGTGTGATGTTAGTTATATTTTGATGATTAACTCTTATGTATATGCATTTTTGGGAATTTAGTGTGTTTGGCTGGTTTCTTTTCTTATTTACTATACAGTTTTTGGTTTACAAACATGTCCTATTGGCATTTGGAGTTTATGTTTTTTCTTTTTTAAGGAAATCCGTTTTGGTTTATATTAAAGCAACGGTTTTCATATGATTTCCTTCTTTTTCGTGTTTCCTGGAGTTTATTTTTTAAAACACTTTTTTCAGGGTTTTTGTGGCTCCTAGTGCTTTGAGTGATTTCTATTGGATTCAATATATTTTGGTGTATTACTATTTTTATTACATGAATATTTTATCCTCGAGAGCTGGGGAAGAATTTCCACAGTACCCAAGACAATTTTTTCTTCTTGAAAAACGATCGTCATGCGTGGCGTGGTGACGTCATTTCAGAGAAATTGAAAGTGAAATGAGCCAATCGGCTAATTTCACTTTCACTGCTTTGGTACTCAGGGGCATATCTCAGTCCCCCAAGCACTAAAGCAGACATGAGCGGAATTGTTGGAAATGATACTTTTCCCTAGTGGATCCCTGCTTGGGGACCACTGCGGGAGGGTGATCCCCAAGCAAGGATCCACTCCACTAAACACCAGGCACAACTCTTTTGAGGGGGGTGCTACCTCCTCTCAATGGGCTAGTGCTCCCCCTTTCCATGTCAAAAGTCTACCTGCTCACGCCGGGGGGCAGATTGGAGGTTCTTATCTCCAATCTGCTCCTCGGAGGGGATGAAAGCCCACTAGACAGGGATTACTTTTAAAAGGCAGAATCAGTGGTGGCCGCCCTCCCAGACATTAGGCCTAGCCCCGATAGGAGGTGTTTTCCTCCAATGTGAACACTAAACCACCAGGGATTATATTTGATGGGGGGGGTGCCTTCCAAGCAATGGGCTAGTGCCCCGCTGCCCAGGTCCAGAAGTATTAATGCCCTCTCGGGGGCAGATTGAAGGTTCTTGCCTCTGGGCAGAAAGTCAACTAGTCATCAGGAATCTTTTTTATGGCAAAATGGTTGGGGGCAGCCTTCCCAGGCATTGGGCCTAGTGCCCACCCACTCAGATCACCTCCAACAGCCTTTCTGCCTCCCGTTGGGGGCAGAGAGGAGGTGTTTTCCTCCAATCTGCCCCCGGCGGACGAGGAAAGCCCACTAGACCACTAGAAGTGTATGTGGAGGGGAAACAGCCCCCCTGGCAATGGCCTAATGCTTCCCCTACAGCAGGCCCAAATGTCTTGTTACCTCCAATCTGCCGCCATGGGGAGGGCAGAAGGCCCAGTAGACCCATTTGTTTGTGGAGTAATGGCTAGAGGCAGCCCACCTACTCATTTGGCCGAACCCCACCACTCAAATGATCCACAACAGGGGACATATAAGAGGTCTTTAACTCAAATCTGCCCTGGTGGGAGGCGCAGAAAGCCCACTAGACACCAGGGACATTTTTCAATGCTACAAGTTTGGGGGGTGGCCTGCCCGCACATCGGGCCTATCCTCGACCTACAATATAAGCCCAACATTCTTTCTGCTATCTGGGGACTAAAGCTTCCCCTTCTTTTTGGTAAGAAGGGATATTCTGATTTTGGATGATTTTTAAAAAAATATACATATGGGTAGCAGAGTTGTGCTAAGTCCCAAAATTGTCGTACTTTTATGCTGAATGGCTGCACTTTTCTGGCTCGGGTCAGCTGCCACCATGGGAAACCTACCAAATACAGGTATTTCTGAAAACTATACACCAGGGGCAGCACAACATGGTGTGCCTTGTGTGGATCCCATGACACCTTCTTATGCACAATGCCCTGCAGATGAGAAACTTTGACTAAAATTACACATTTGCCTTGCATTTCTGTGATGTAAACTTTTGCAATTAGCAGGAATCCACAAAATTCCTACCACCCATTGTTCCCCCACTTGTTCTGATAAAAATGCTACCCCACTAATGTGACGTGGCCTTGTGCCCCCGACAGGTACAAATCAAAACAGTGTCTCCCCCTGAGACTCCCATAGACCTTGGTTTGATGCTTGCCTGTTGTGTGCGCTATGCCCAGCCATACAAGTGAGGTAGTATTTTCTATGGGGACAAGTGAGAGAAGGCTGGATGGTAGGAAGTTTTTGAATTCCTGCTGATTCTGAAATTTTATATCACAGAAATGCAAGAAAAATATGCAATTGTTGGCACAGTTTGAAGTTTGCTGAGCATTGTGGGTAAGAAAACTTTGTGGGATCCACACAAGGCATACCGCACTGGACTCCCCAACGTATCTAGTTTTCAGAAATGTCTGGATTTGGTAGGGTTCCCTGGGTGGCCGTCGATTCCCGGCCAAAAAAACGTAGCTATACCAATGCCAAATTAGATGAATTTTGTGACAGGAAAAGTTGATTTCTCCACATTGTATTTAAGGCCTTTCCTGTTGCAAGCTCTAGGCCTACCCACATAAGTGAGGTACCATTTTAATCCGGAGACTTGGGGAAATGGTAAGTGATAGGACATTTGTGGCTCCTTGTAGATTACAGAACTTTCCATCACAGAAATGTTAGGAAAATGTGTTCTTTTGTAAAAAAGTTTGAGGTTTGCAAGGGCTTATGGGTCAGAAAACCCATTGAGAACCACACAATTCACCCCACCCTGGATTTCCCCTGGTGTCTAGGTTTCAAAAAGGCATAGGATTGGTAGGTTTCCCTTGGTGCCATTTAAGCTAAGGTGCTAAATCCACAGCCAGCCACATTGCAATAAAAAGGTCAGTTTTTCGGTTGATAAATGTGATGTGTCCATGTTGAGTTTTGAGGCTTTGCCTGCTGTGGGCACTAGCCCTACCTATGTAAGTGACATTTTTATCGTGACATTTGGGGGAATACTGGATGGCGGGAAATGTGTGACTCCCCACAGAAATGTGAGGAAAATGTATGTTTTTAGTCAAACATTGAGGTTTTCAATGGCTCTTGGTTAGGAACACCTCATGGGAGCTACATAAGTCACCCCACGCTGGATTCCCCTAGGTGTCCAGTGTTTAGATTTTATATAACTGTACTCAGGCTTATTAGGTTTCTCTTGGTGCCAGCTGAGCTAGGGCCCAAAATTCACAGCTAGCCCCATTGCAATGTGATTTGTCCATGTTGTGTTAAGGGCCCTTTCATGTCCCGGGCACTAGACCTACTCACACAAGTGAGATAGGTGCCGGCTGAGCTAGGCCTAAAATTCAAAGCTAGCCATATTGCAAAAAAGGGGTCAGTTTTCATTGGAAAAATGTGATGTTTCCATGTTGCGTTTGGGGCCTTTCCTGTTACAGGCACTATGCTCACCCACACATGTGATGTACCATTTTTATTCGGAGATGTCGAGGAAAGATAGGTGATAGGAAAATAGTGGCTCCCTGCAGATATCAGGACTTTCCATCCCAAAAATGTGAGAAAAATTTGTTTTTTAGTCAAAGTTTGAAGTTTGCAAGGGCTGCTGGGTAAGAAAACCTGGTGAGAGCCACACAAATCACTCCATCCTGGATTCCTGCGGGTGTCTAGTGTTCAGAAATGTCCAAAATCCACAGCTAGCTGCATTGCAATGAGATGTGTTCATGTTGCCTTTAGGGCACTTTCCTGTCACAGGCACTAGGCCTATCCAAACAAGTGAGATACCATTTGTATCGGGGGACGTGGAAATACTGAATAGTAGAACTTTTGTTATTATCAATTGTATTTCTCTGCATTTCTGCCTTCCAACTGTAAGGCAATGTGGAAGAAAGAAGAGATTTTGATAAATGCCCTCTGAATCACATGGTAGTATGGGTACCCACAAATTCAGAGATGTACAAATAACTAAGGCTCATAAACTCTGCATCTGGTGTCTATTTCAGAAATACATAGGTTTCTTTGATACCCATTATTCACTCTTCGGGGTAGATTTACAAGAAAGTGACGCAATGGCGGCGCAAGAAGGCGCAAGGGGCTTGTAAATCTGCCCCTTCGTATTTTACCATATGAATTGCTCTATACCCGGTACACTATGAAAAAATATTGTAATTTGCAGTCCAGTTGTTGTCTTTGGGTACCTCGGGTTCTTGGAGAACCTACGAACCCTATATATATATATATATATATATATATATATATATTACCTACAGGCAGTCGCCAGTAGGTAGTTATAGTTAGGACCTAATTGCCATAGGAAAAGTGTTTTTTGATTTGCCAATATCTTTGGCACCGTTTGACGAATCTTCACGAAATTTTTAAAAGTAATGGTTCGCTCAGGTCAGCTCCTGTCTTGAAAGTTATTTGTCGATCGGGGGCCGAGAAAAAAGGGGGATCCCAAAACGCGTTTTATCTGTGTTAATTTCCATAGGAAATTTTAGACAAAGCTACAGCCCGAACTGCTGAACGGAATTACACCAAATTTAGCCAATAGGTAGGTCTTGGTTCAGAAAGCGTTCTTTTTTTAAATGGTGTAAATCTGTTCAGTAGTTCCTGAGAAATTCAAAAATAAAAAAATATTGATATCTGGTGATCGAGGAGGATTCGCGAACCCTCCCGATCACGAGCTTCATTTTGGTTGGCTGCCAACACTCCAAACCAAGAAGTGTTGGCAGCCATCTTGTGACTTGGTTCTCGGTTGAACTGAGTCACATGGAAAAGGGTCAAAAACCGCTTAAGTTAAGGGGGCGGGGTAGAAACACCCTGAGACTCTAGGCCTGCTCAGGGGGTCCCACAGGGACCCCGAGGGCCAAATAAAACAATTTTAAAGATGAAGCGCGGGCTCCCGCGCTTTGTTTTTCTTAAGCCCCCGGGTGGGCCAGGTCCTGGGGGCAATTTATTATTGGTATGCAGGCACCTCCCCGGGGCTTTGTTATGAATGTGTGGTGGGCACGCGGCCCGCGGCAGCCCCGGGGACCGCCACCTCCCCGGGGCTTTTCAGGAAAAATGTGTGGGGGGGCTTCTGTCCCCCCATGCAGCCCCAGGGGCCGCCACCTCCCCGGAGCATCTGTAATTATGTGCAGGGGGGCCTTGCGGGCCCCCCCAGCCCGGGGCTTAAATATAATTAAAGAAAAGTGGGGGGGGCTCCAGCCCCTCCCCACACTGCCCCGGAGACCACTACCTCCCAGAAGTGAACTTTAATTACGGGCGGGGGTCCGTTGCGAACCCCCGGGGACCACCACCTCCCTGGGGCTTTTCATACGGATGGAGGGGGGCCGTACGGCCCCCCTCCTGGAGCCCTCTATGGCCTTGGGGACCCCAGGGCCAGCTCCAGCAATGTCCCGGGGTGCCCCAGGACATTGCAGTTTGCAATGGCAGGGCGGGAGCACGGCTCCTGCCCTGCCATGGCAAACACTGCTTTGCTTCGTGGAATCAATACAATACAAATATTAAAAAAAGAGGCAAAGCCCCGGGGGATGGGGTCCCCGGGGCCATAATTGGACTCAGGAGGAGGGGTCACGAGGCACCCTTCCAAAATAAGTAAAAAAAATAAAGTCTGGCCAGGCCCCGGGGGATGGGGTCCCCGGGGCCAATAGTGGCCCAGAGAAGGGGGGACCACACGGCCCCCCTCCAGTATACATAATAAAAAATTAAAAAATGAGGCCAGGCCCCGGGGGATGGGGTTCCCGGGGCCAAAAGTGGCCCAGGGAAGGGGCCCCCTACCATTTTAATAATAAAAAAATTAAAAAAAACGAGGCCATGTCATGGGGGCCGTTATTTATTTATTTTTTTAAAAGGCTCAGGCCCTGGGGGATGGGGTCCCCAAGGCCCAAAAATTACTAAGAGAAGGTGGGCCACACAGGCCCCCTTCTAAAAAAATAAATAAAAGAGAAGCCAGCATCTCGCTGGAGGCTCCGCCCCCCTCCATGCACCACTCTGCAAACTCACCTCCTGGCGCGTTCTGGGTTGGGGGATTAAGTCCCCTAGAATCTTAAGGGTCCTTAGGGACCAACTAGCCCACCAAGTACCTCCAGTAAGCCCCACACAGTGGGATTGCAGAGAAGTGGTCCAAGGCCACACCCCTTTTTACACCACTCTGCGAACACGCCTCTTGGCGCACTGCTGATGAAGCGATGAGGTCCTCTTGTGTCCTGAGGACCTCAGGACAGAAGTGGACTTCATCCCCCAAG
Source organism: Calotriton arnoldi (assembly GCA_963921515.1). Lineage (NCBI taxonomy): Eukaryota > Metazoa > Chordata > Amphibia > Caudata > Salamandridae > Calotriton > Calotriton arnoldi. The sequence continues at coordinate 992,746 of CAWUFW010000727.1, forward strand.
CAGCAGTGCGCCAGGAGGTGCATTTGCAGAGTGGTGTAAAAAGGGGGCGTGGCTCAGACCACTTTCAGCAATCAAGCTGTGTGGGGCGTACTGGAGGTACCTGGTGGGCTAGTTGGCCCCCAGGGACCCTCAGGAGGCAAGGGGACTTCATCCCCCAACCAAAAGCGCACCAGGAGGCGCGTTTGCAGAGTGGTGGACAAAGGGGCATGGCCTGTGTCCACCTATCAGCAATCCTACTATCTGGGGCATAATAAAGGTATCAGGTAGGCTAGTTGGCTCCTAAGGACCCCCAGCAGTGAAGTGAACTTTAATCCCCATCCAAGAGCACCCCAGAGAGCAAGTTTGCAGAGTGGTGGGGAAAGGGGGCGTGGCCTGCTATGAGAACTTAGGAATGCTGCTCTGTGGGACTTACTGGAGGTAATAGGAGGGGTAGTTGGCCCCGAAGGCTGTCCTTGGGGGCCAACTACCTCTCCTGTTACCTCCACTATGTCCCACACAGTGGGATTGCTAAGAGGTCTTCGAAGGCCACGCCCCCCTTTCTCCACCACTCTGCAAACGCGCCTCCTGGCACAGTACTGGTTGGGGGATGAAGTCCACTTTACTCCTGAGGGACTTTGGGGGCCAAGAAGCCCTCCTGGTACCTCCTGTAAGTCCTACGCAGTGGAATTCCTGAGTGCTGGTTGGAGGCCCAGCCCCCTTTCTCCACCACTCTGCAAACGCGACTACCACTTAAAGAAGCATTTGTAATGTAATAGGTCTCGCATTTGCAAGAGTTAGAGCTATTGGCGTTGTGAATGTAAAAGTTTTTTACTAATGTTTTTTGGAGTGGAGCAGATGTACGTTGTATGTAGTGGAATTATGTGGTATGTTGTGCAGTGAAATTATGTGGATAGAAAGTATGTGGTATTTAGTGTATAGGAATTATGTAAAGTGGGATTATGTGTTATGGAGAGTAATTATGTGGTATGGTAGTCTGTGTTGTGGAGTGGTAACCTCAGGTTTAGTCTTCCTTGTTTCCATAGAAGCTAAACTATGAACTCAATGAGACAAAAAAAAGAAGGAATCACTGAAGAGCACTTCTGGACCTAGTCAGAAGTATGAGCAGGGCCACTGGAATTATACGTCTGTTTGGCTGCATCGACTTTCGCACAATTATACATTTTCCGCATTAGCCACATAATCCATCATCTGCTGCCTAATCTGCAGATTTGAACAAAAAAAGCCTTGTTTCTAGCTCAAACGTTATCAAAAATGCAGCGACAGTTGTTACAGCGTGGTGGAAGGTCCTTTGCAAACCTAGAATGGTCACCTGTTACTTATTGCTAAATGTGGGTGTTAAATTGGTACTAATGGTGTGCAAGCCACTCTTGCTCCTTTCTGCGCCTCTCTTGCCTCTTTCTGCAAATCTCTCCTACTTTCTGCACCTCTTTTGCCTCTTTCTGCACCTCTATTGACTCTTTCTGCACCTCACTTGCTTCTTTGTGCACCCCTCTTGCCTCTTTCTGCACCTCTCTTGCTTCTTTCTGCACCCCTCTTCCCTCTTTCTGCACCCCTCCTGCCTCTTTCTACACCTCTGTTCCTTCTTTCTGCACTTCTTTCATTTCTTTCTGCACCTCTCTTGCTTCATTCTGCACCCCTCTTGCCTCTTTCTCCACCCCTCTTCCCCCTTTCTGTATCTCTGTTGCTTCTTTCTGTACTTCTCTTGTCTCTTTCTCCACCCCTCTTCCCTCTTTCTGCACCTCTGTTGCTTCATTCTGCATCCCTCTTGCCTCATTCACACCCGTCTTGTTGCACCCCTCTTGCCTCTGTCTGCACCTCTGTTCCTTCTTTCTGCACTTCTTTTGTTTATTTCTGCACCTCTCACTTCTTTCTGCACCCCTTTTGCCTCTTTCTGCACCCCTCTGCCCTATTTCTGCACCCCTCTTGCCTCTTTCTGCACCTCTGTTCCTTCTTTCTGCACTTCTTTTGTTTCTTTCTGCAGCTCTCATGCTTCTTTCTGCACCCCCTTGCCTCTTTCTCCACCCCTATTCCTTCTTTCTGCACCCCTGTTGCCCCTTTCTGCACCTATGTTCCTTCTTTCTGCACTTCTTTTTTTTCTTTCTGCACTCCTCTTGCTTCTTTCTACACCCCTCTTGCTTCTTTCTCCACCACTTGTGCTTCTTTCTGCACTCCTCTTCCCTCTTTCTGCACCCCTCTTGCCTCTTTCTGCACCTCTGTTCCCCCTTTTTGCATCTCTGTTGCTTCTTTCTGAACTTCTCTTGCCTCTTTCTCCTCCCCTCATCCATCTTTCTGTACCTCTGTTGCGTCTTTCTGCACCTCTGTCCCTTCTTTCTGCAACCCTTGTGCCTCTTTCTGCACCCCTCTTGCTTCTCTCTGCACCTCTGTTCCTTCTTTCTGCACTTCTTTTGTTTCTTTCTGCAACTCTCTTGCTTCTTTCTGCACCCCTTGTGCCTCTTTCACACCCCTCTTCCCTCTTTATGCTCTCCTCTTGCCTCTTTCTGCACCTCTGTTGCTTCTTTCTGCACTTCTTTTGTTTCTTTCTGCACCCCTTTTGCCTCTCTCTGTACCTCTGTTCCTTCTTTCTGCACTTCTTTTGTTTCTTTCTGCACCTCTGTTCCTTCTTTCTGCACCACTTTTGCCTCTTTCTGCACCCCTCTTGCCTCTTTCTGCACCTCTGTTCCTTCTTTCTGATCTTCTTTTCTTTCTTCCTGCAGCTCTCTTGCTTCTTTCTGCACCCCTCATGCCTCTTTCTGCACCCCTCTTGCCTCTTTCTTCACCTCTGTTGCTTCTTTCTGCACTTCTTTGGTTTCTTTCTGCACCCCTCTTGCCTCTTTCTGCACCTCTGTTCCTTCTTTCTGCACCCCTTTTGCCTCTTTCTGCACCCCTTTTGTCTCTTTCTGCACCTCTGTTCCTTCTTTCTGCACTTCTTTTGTTTCTTACTGCAGCTCTCATGCTTCTTTCTGCACCCCCTTGCCTCTTTCTCCACCCCTATTCCTTCTTTATGCACCCGTTGCCCCTTTCTGCACCTATGTTCCTTCTTTCTGCACTTCTTTTTTTTCTTTCTGCACTCCTCTTGCTTCTTTCTCCACCACTTGTGCTTCTTTCTGCACTCCTCTTCCCTCTTTCTGCACCCCTCTTGCCTCTTTCTGCACCTCTGTTGCGTCTTTCTGCACCTCTGTCCCTTCTTTCTGCAACCCTTGTGCCTCTTTCTGCACCCCTCTTGCTTCTCTCTGCACCTCTGTTCCTTCTTTCTGCACTTCTTTTGTTTCTTTCTGCAACTCTCTTGCTTCTTTCTGCACCCCTTGTGCCTCTTTCACACCCCTCTTCCCTCTTTATGCTCTCCTCTTGCCTCTTTCTGCACCTCTGTTGCTTCTTTCTGCACTTCTTTTGTTTCTTTCTGCACTTCTTTTGTTTCTTTCTGCACCTCTGTTCCTTCTTTCTGCACCACTTTTGCCTCTTTCTGCACCCCTCTTGCCTCTTTCTGCACCTCTGTTCCTTCTTTCTGATCTTCTTTTCTTTCTTCCTGCAGCTCTCTTGCTTCTTTCTGCACCCCTCATGCCTCTTTCTGCACCCCTCTTGCCTCTTTCTGCACCTCTGTTGCTTCTTTCTGCACTTCTTTGGTTTCTTTCTGCACCCCTCTTGCCTCTTTCTGCACCTCAGTTCCTTCTTTCTGCACCCCTTTTGCCTCTTTCTGTACCCCTTTTGTCTCTTTCTGCACCTCTGTTCCTTCTTTCTGCACTTCTTTTGTTTCTTTCTGCAGCACTCATGCTTCTTTCTGCACCCCCTTGCCTCTTTCTCCACCCCTATTCCTTCTTTCTGCACACCTGTTGCCCCTTTCTGCACCTATGTTCCTTCTTTCTGCACTTCTTTTTTTTCTTTCTGCACTCTTCTTGCTTCTTTCTACACCCCTCTTGCTTCTTTCTCCACCACTTGTGCTTCTTTCTGCACTCCTCTTCCCTCTTTCTGCACCCCTCTTGCCTCTTTCTGCACCTCTGTTCCCCCTTTTTGCATCTCTGTTGCTTCTTTCTGAACTTCTCTTGCCTCTTTCTCCACCCCTCATCCATCTTTCTGTACCTCTGTTGCATCTTTCTGCACCTCTGTCCCTTCTTTCTGCAACCCTTGTGCCTCTTTCTGCACCCCTCTTGCTTCTCTCTGCACCTCTGTTCCTTCTTTCTGCACTTCTTTTGTTTCTTTCTGCAACTCTCTTGCTTCTTTCTGCACCCCTTGTGCCTCTTTCACACCCCTCTTCCCTCTTTATGCTCTCCTCTTGCCTCTTTCTGCACCTCTGTTGCTTCTTTCTGCACTTCTTTTGTTTCTTGCTGCACCCCTTGTGCCTCTCTCTGTACCTCTGTTCCTTCTTTCTGCACTTCTTTTGTTTCTTTCTGCACCTCTGTTCCTTCTTTCTGCACCACTTTTGCCTCTTTCTGCACCCCTCTTCCCTCTTTCTGCACTCCTCTTGCCTCTTTCTGCACCTCTGTTGCTTCTTTCTGCACTTCTTTGGTTTCTTTCTGCACCCCTTTTGCCTCTTTCTGCACCCCTCTTGCCTCTTTCTGCAACTCTGTTCCTTCTTTCTGCTCATCTTTTATTTCTTTCTGTAGCTTTCTTGCTTGTTTCTGCACCCCCTTGCCTCTTTCTGCACCCCTCTTCCCTCTTTCTTCACCCCTGTTGCATTTTTCTGCACCTGTTCCTTCTTTCTGCACATCTTTTGTTTCTAGCTGCACATCACTTGCTTCTTTCTGCACTCCTCGTGCCTCTTTCTGCACCCCTCTTCCCTCTTTTTGCACCCCTCTTGCCTCTCTCTGCACCTCTGTTGCTTTTTTCTACACCTCTTTGCTTCTTTCTGCCCCATTCGTGCTTCTTTCTACACCCCTCTTCCCTCTTTCTGCACCCCTCTTGCCTCTTTCTGCACCTCTGTTCCTTCTTTCTGCTCTTCTTTTGTTTCTTTCTGCACCTCTTTTGCTTCTTTCTGCACCCCTCATGCCACTTTCTCCACCCCTGTTCCCCCTTTTTGCATCTCTGTTGCTTCTTTCTGCACTTCTCTTGCCTCTTTCTCCCCCCCTCATCCCTCTTCAGCACCTCTGTTGCTTCTTTCTGCACTTCTCTTGCTTCTTTCTGTACCTCTGTCCCTTCTTTCTGCAACCCTTGTGTCTCTTTCTGCAGCCCTCCTCCCTCTTTCTCCACCGCTCTTGCCGCTTTCTGCACCTCTGTTCCTTCTTTCTGCACTTCTTTTGTTTCTTTCCGCAACTCTCTTGTTTTTTTCTGTACCCCTCTTGCTTCTTCCTGCACCCATCGTGCCTCTTTCACACCCCTCTTACCTCTTTTTGCACCCCTCTTTCCTCTTTCTGCAACTCTGTTCCTTCTTTCTGCACTTCTTTTGTTTCTTTCTGCACCTCTCTTGATTCTTTCTGAATCCCTTTTGCCTCTTTCTCCATCTCACTTCCCCCTTTCTGCATCTCTGTTGCTTCTTTATGCACTTCTCTTGCTTCTTTCTGCACCTCTCTTGCTTCTTTCTGCACCCCTCGTGCTTCTTTCTGCACCCCTCTTTCTTCTTTCTGTACTCCTGTTGCCTCTGTCTGCACCTCTGTTGCTTCTTTCTGTACTCCTTTTGTTTCTTTCTGCACCTCTCTTGCCTTTTTCTGCACCTCTGTTCCTTCTTTCTGCATTTCTTTGGTTTGCTTCTGCACCTCTCGCTTCTTTCTGCACCCCTTTTGCCTCTTTCTGCACCCATCTTTCTTCTTTCTGCACCTCTGTTTCTTCTTTCTGCTCTTCTTTTGTTTCTTTCTGAAGCTCTCTTTCTTCCTTCTGCCCCCGCTTGCCCCTTTCTCCACCCCTATTCCCTCTTTCTTCACCCCTGTTGCCTCTTTCTCCACCTCTGTTCGTTCTTTCTGCACTTCTTTTGTTTCTTGCTGCACATCTCTTGCTTCTTTCTGCACCCCTTGTGCTTCTTTCTGCACCCCTCTTCCCTCTTTTTGCACCCCTCTTCCCTCTTTCTGCACCTCTGTTGCTTCTTTCTGCACTACTCTTGCTTCTTTCTGCACCTCTTTGCTTCTTTCTGCACCACTTGTGCTTCTTTCTGCATCCCTCTTCCTGCACCCTTCTGGCCTCTTTCTGCACATCTGCTTCTTCTTTCTGCTCTTCTTTTGTTTCTTTCTGCACCTCTCTAGCTTCTTTTTGCACCCCTCTTGCCACTTTCTCCATCCCTCATCCTTCTTTCTGCACCTCTGTTGCTTCTTTCTGCACTTCTCTTGCTTCTTTCTGCACCTCTGTCCCTTCCTTCTGCACCCCTCTTCCCTCTTTCTGCACCCCTCTTGCCTCTTTCTGCACCTCTGTTCCTTTTTTCTGCACTTCTTTTGTTTCTTTCTGCACCTCTCTTGCTTTCTTCTGCACCCCTCTTGCTTCTTTCTGCACCCCTCGTGCCTCTTTCACACCCCTCTTACCTCTTTCTGCACCCCTCTTGCCTCTTTCTGCACCTCTGTTCCTTCTTTCTGCACTTCTTTTGTTTCTTTCTGCACCTCTCTTCATCTTTTTGTATTCCTCTTGCCTCTTTCTCCACCCCACTTCCCCCTTTCTGCATCTCTGTTGCTTCTATATGCACTTCTCTTGCTTCTTTCTGCACCTCTCTTGCTTCTTTCTGCACCGCTTGTGCCTCTTTCTGCACCCCTCTTCCCTCTTTCTGCACTCCTCATGCCTCTTTCTGCAGCGATGTTGCTTCTTTCTGCACTTCTTTTGTTTCTTTCTGCCCCCTCTTGCCTCATTCTGCACCCCTGTTCCTTCGTTCTGCACTTCTTTTGTTTCTTTCTGCACCTCTCGCTTCTTTCTGTACCCCTTATGCCTCTTTCTGCACCCCTCTTGTCTCTTTCTGCACCTCTGTTCCTTTTTTCTGCACTTCTTTTGTTTCTTGCTGCATATCTCTTGCTTCTTTCTGCACCCCTCATGCCTCTTTCTGCACCCCTCTTCCCTCTTTCTGCACCCCTCTTCCCTCTTTCTGCACCCCTCTTGCCTCTTTCTGCACCTCTGTTCCTTCTTTCAGCTCTGCTTTTGTATCTTTCTGCACCTCTCTTGGTTATTTCGATACCCCTCTTGCCACTTTCTCCAACCCTGTTCCCCTTTTTTACCTCTCTGTTGCTTCTTTGTGCACTTCTCTTGTCTCTTTCTCCTCCCCTCATCCCTCTTTCTGCACCTCTGTTGCTTCTTTCTGCACCTCTGTTCCTTCTTTCTGCAACCCTTGAGCCTCTTTCTGCACCCCTTTTCCCTCTTTCTGCTCTTCTCTTGCCTCTTTCTGCACCTCTGTTCCTTCTTTCTGCACTTCCTTTGTTTCTTTCTGCAACTCTCTTGCTTCTTTCTATATCCCTCTTGCCTCTTTCTCCACCCCACTTCCCCCTTTCTGCATCTCTGTTGCTTCTTTATGCACTTCTCTTGCTTCTTTCTGCACCTCTCTTGCTTCTTTCTGCACGCCTCGTGCCTCTTTCTGCACCCCTCTTCCCTCTTTCTGCACTCCTCTTGCCTCTTTCTGCACCTCTGTTGCTTCTTTCTGCACTTCTTTTGTTTCTTTATGCACCTCTCTTGCTTCTTTATGCACCCCTCTTCTCCCTTTTTTCATCTCTGTTGCTTCTTTCCACACTTCGCTTGCCTCTTTCTCCGCCCCTCATCTGTGTTTCTGCACCTCTGTTGCTTCTTTCTACACTTCTCTTGCTTATTTCTGCTCTTCTTTTGCTTCTTTCTGCACCCCTCGCGACTCTTTCTGCACCCCTCGTGCCTCTTTCTGCACCGCTCTTGCCTCTTTCTGCACCTCTGTTCCTTCTTTCTGTACTTCTTTTGTTTCTTTCTCCACCACTCTTGCTTCTTTCTTCACCCCTCTTCCCTTTTTCTGCACAGCTGTTCCTTCTTTCTGCACTTCTTTTGTTTCTTTCTGCACCTCTCTTGTTTCTTTCTGTATCACTCTTGCCTCTTTCTTCACCCCACTTCCCCCTTTCTGCATCTACGTTGCTTCTTTATGTACTTCTCTTGCTTCGTTCTGCACCTCACTTGCTTCTTTCTGCACCCCTCATGCCTCTTTCTGCACTCCTCTTCCCTCTTTCTGCACTCCTCTTGCCTCTTTCTGCACCTCTGTTGCTTCTTTCTGTACTACTTTGGTTTCTTTCTGCACTCCTCTTGCCTCTTTCTGCATCTCTGTTCCTTCTTTCTGCACCCCTTTTGCCTCTTTCTGCACCCCTCTTGCCTCTTTCTTCACCTCTGTTCCTTCTTTCTGCTCATCTTTTGTTTCTTTCTGTAGCTTTCTTGCTTTTTTTGCACCCCCTTGCCTCTTTCCCCACCCCTCTTCCCTCTTTCTTCACCCCTGTTGCCTCTTTCTGCACCTCTGTTCCTTCTTTCTGCACTTCTTTTGTTTCTAGCTGCACATCACTTGCTTCTTTCTGCACACCTCATGCCTCTTTCTGCACCCATCTTCCCTCTTTTTGCACCCCTCTTGCCTCTCTCTGCACCTCTGTTGCTTCTTTCTGCACTACTCTTGCTTTTTTCTACACCTCTTTGCTTCTTTCTGCACCATTCGTGCTTCTTTCTGCACCCCTCTTGCCTCTTTCTGCACCTCTGTTCCTTCTTTCTGCTCTTCTTTTGTTTCTTTCTGCACCTCTCTTGCTTCTTTCTGCACCCCTCTTGCCACTTTCTCCACCCCTGTTCCCCCTTTTTGCATCTCTGTTGCTTCTTTCTGCACTTCTCTTGCCTCTTTCTCCACCCCATCCCTCTTCAGCACCTCTGTTGCTTCTTTCTGCACTTCTCTTGCTTCTTTCTGCACCTCTGTCCCTTCTTTCTGCAACCCTTGTGTCTCTTTCTGCAGCCCTCCTCCCTCTTTCTGCACCGCTCTTTTTTTTTTTTTTTTTTTTTTTTTTTATAGTCCTCATTCGCCATCAGATAGAATCCGGGCTTACTCAATTGCTCTCTCTGGTACTCTTTCAGTACCAATTAGTGAGCATTCTATCTCCGATGGATATGCTTTTACACATAGTCTCTCAATAGCAGAATTCTGTTTCGACCGGACCACCACACAGAAACCAGAGAGAAACGTTGTTATTTAGTGCAAAGGCGTAATCATTGGACAGATGTTGTCTTACTGGCCCAAACTGATTAACCATTTCTCACATAAGCTCCAAAAATTTTTTGTATCTTTATCTATTCCGACCCTGTCTAATTTCATTATATACTTTATGGAGATCACCCAATCTAAAAAGGTTGGTGGGATTTCATTAACCCATTTTTTACAGATTTCCCTTCTTGCCAAAAGCATTAGATACAGACAGAGCTGATTTTCCTCCTTTTTACGGCTTTGGTAATTAGGTAATAATCCAAACATAACTAATGTTACAGTTATGCTTACCTGAATATTTACACCAAAAATGCCTTCCAAACCTCTTTTTACCTCTGTCCAGAAGTAACTCAACTTAGGGAAAGTTAGGAACATATGTACATCATCCGCCCTAATTTGTTGACACTTGGGACATTTTGGAATGGGACCAGTTGCAAATTTTGAGAGTTTTAAAGGTGTCCAGTAGACCTTGTGAACAGAAAAAAGATAATTCCTTCTTAAATTTGCGGGTTTAACTGTGCAATATAGTATGTCATGAGATACTTGCCATAAATTTTCAGGACTGCTTCCCGGCAAGCTCTCTCCCCACAGCTCCGTTGGTAATTTAAACTCTCCATCCTCCAACTCGAGCAATAACCAATACAGCAGTGCCACTTCTTTCTTCTTTATTGGTCTTTGTGCCAACATATTTTGCAATTCATTTGTCTTGCCCACCTCCATTCCAAACGTTTGGTACCAGTTCTTAATTTGCCAGTATTTGAATTTTGATAGTCTATTCGCCGTGAGTAAATTCATCTCTTCCCAGGTCAAGAGAGTTCCTTCCGGTATCAACTGTCCCCATTGCCGGATCCCAGCTTCAATTAAAGGCAGAGACAGAGAGTCTTTAGTCCATCCCGGTGAACCTGGGGCATTCCAGATTGGTGCTAAGGCACTAAAATAGCTGATTTTTAGAACTTTCCTGACCTTGGCCCAAGTGCAAACCAAACCTTTTAATATTTTCAACCGTACTTTCTTGAAAAATCTTGGGTCTCCATATTTATATAAGAAAGCGTGACTGTCTCCTTCAACATCTAAGAGCATTACCCCAAACATTACACCAATATCTGAGCCATCTGGTAGCTCTATAAACATTCTCCCAATTTTTAATGAAAAAACTCTGGCATATAATATCAAGTCCGGGAGGCACAAACCACCCTTCTTTTTCTCTCTTCTTAACTTCTTCCATGATATTCGACTGGTTTTTGAGGCCCAAATGAAGCTATTTAACTTCGACTGGAGAGACTTCAGGTTACTTTCATTAAACGGGAGCGGGATATTTTGCAATATAAAAATTATTTTGGGCAATAGCATCATCTTTATTAAATTCAGTCTACCTATAAGAGTCAAGGGTAGATATGCCAATCCTGTTAGAGAATTAAGAATTTCTCCTCTAACCCTTTGGAAATTTATTTCCACGATTTTCTCTATATTTTGGGTTACTGTTATTCCTAAATACCTAATAGTTTTTTTTGTTGGGAAATTACATGCTTCTAAGTTCCATGTCATACATTCTGTTTTTGATGCATTAATTTCATAACCTGATATTCGCCCAAAAAGTATTGCTTCTTCATACACTAATGGAATAGTGATATTTGGATCTGATGTGAAAATCATTAAATCATCTGCGTATAACGCAACCTTTCTCTCCCACTCTCTAAATTTAAAAGGAGCTATATTTGGGTGTGTCCTTAGCTTTTCAGCCAACGGTTCTATATATAAATTAAATAACAATGGGGATAAAGGGCATCCCTGCCGTGTGCCTCTCTGAATTATAACTGGAGGAGAAAGATTGCCATTTACTAAAATTCTAGCTATAGGTGTTTTATAAATTAAAGAAATTGTCCTGCAGAAGTTCTTCCCCAAATTATTTGCTTTTAATATATATTGTAGATAAACCCAATTAACTCTATCGAACGCTTTTGTTGCGTCGATTGTAATTACAGCTAAGGGAATCTTGTGCAAAGTGGCTATATCGATCGCCCCAATTAAATTAAAAGTTAAATCTCTTAATCCCCTCCCTCTCACAAACCCCTTTTGATCCCTATGAAGCAGATGCTCTGCTACACCATTCAGCCTCTCCGCTAATATTTTTGAGAAAACTTTATAATCAGCGTTGAGTAACGATATAGGGCGATATGAATCGCATGAACACGATGGTTTAGCAGGTTTAAGAATTAGTGCAACTGCTGCTTCATTCCATGAGGGTGGTATCTCACCTCCTTCCTCAAAAATATGGGAGAATAACAAGCACATTATTGGGGTTAACACTTTTTCTAAGGCTTTATATAGTTCTGCAGGCAACCCATCAGGGCCTGCAGCTTTCCCAGATTTACCAGACATAATGGCATTTCCCACTTCAACTTTAGAAATTGGAAGATCCATATTCTGGGACTTATCATCTGAAATCTTTTTAATGGAAGTATACGCTATCCATCCCTTAATCTCCTCCTCCCGTACAACCAGATCTTCATGATATACCTCCTCAAAATGTCGCTGGAAGGCCTTTTCAATATCTATTGGATTATTAAGTACTTTCCCATCCTCCACTGACTTAAGCTCATCAATAGAGTTCCTAGCCACATCCTGTTTGGTCTTCCACGCCAATAATTTGCTGCAGTTCTCCCCATACTCAAAATGCGACAACTTACTGGCTTGCCATTTCTTTTTAAGCCTTGCTTCTAAGATGGTAGTCAAATCTAGTTTAAGAGAGTCTAGCTTTGCCTGTATATCTACTTTTAGATGGTTACTCTGATGTGCTAAAATCTCTTGCTCTTTCAGTAGAATTTCTTTCTCTATCACATCAATTTCTTCTTTATATTTCCTATGCTTATCTATTTGTTTAACCATTAAAAAACCCCTTATAAAGGCCTCCTCCCTCTTTCTGCACCGCTCTTGCCGCTTTCTGCACCTCTGTTCCTTCTTTCTGCACTTCTTTTGTTTCTTTGCGCAACTCTCTTGCTTCTTTCTGCACCCCTCTTGCTTCTTTCTGCACCCCTCGAGCCTCTTTCTCACCCCTCTTACCTCTTTTTGCACCCCTCTTCCTTCTTTCTGCACCCCTGTTCCTTCTTTCGGCACTTCGTTTGTTTCTTTCTGCACCTCTCTTGCTTCTCTCTGCACCCCTCTTTCTTCTTTCTGCACCTCTCTTGCCTTTTTTTGCACCTCTGTTCCTTCTTTCTGCATTTCTTTGGTTTGTTTCTGCACCTCTCGCTTCTTTCTGCACCCCTTTTGCTTCTTTCTGCACCACTCTTGCCTCTTTCTGCACCTCTGTTTCTTATTTCTGCTCTTCTTTTGTTTCTTTCTGCAGCTCTCTTTCTTCCTTCTGCACCCGCTTGCCCCTTTCTCCACCCCTATTCCCTCTTTCTTCACCCCTGTTGCCTCTTTCTGCACCCCTCTTCCCTCTTTTTGCACCCCTCTTGCCTCTTTCTGCACCTCTGTTGCTTCTTTCTGCACTACTCTTGCTTCTTTCTGCACCTCTTTGCTTCTTTCTGCACCTCTTTGCTTCTTTCTGCACCACTTGTGCTTCTTTCTGCATCCCTCTTCCTGCACCCTTCTGGCCTCTTTCTGCACCTCTGCTCCTTCTTTCTGCTCTTCTTTTGTTTCTTTCTGCACCTCTCTAGCTTTTTTCTGCACCCCTCTTGCTTCTTTCTGCACCCCTTGTGCCTCTTTCAATCCCCTCTTACCTCTTTCTGCACCCCTCTTGCCTCTTTCTGCACCTCTGTTCCTTCTTTCTGCACTTCTTTTGTTTCTTTCTGCACTTCTCTTGTTTCTTTTTGTATCCCTCTTGCCTCTTTCTCCACCCCACTTCCCCCTTTCTGCATCTCTGTTGCTTTTATATGCACTTCTGTTGCTTCTTTCTGCACCTCTCTTGCTTCTTTCTGCACCCCTCGTGCCACTTTCTGCACCTCTCTTCCCTCTTTCTGCACTCCTCATGCCTCTTTCTGCAGTGATGTTGCTTCTTTCTGCACTTTTTTTGTTTCTTTCTGCCCCCCTCTTGCCTCTTTCTGCACCCCTGTTCCTTCGTTCTGCACTTCTTTTGTTTCTTTCTGCACCTCTCGCTTCTTTCTGTACCCCTTATGCCTCTTTCTGCACCCCCTTGCCTCTTTCTGCACCTCTGTTCCTTCTTTCTGCACTTCTTTTGTTTCTTGCTGCACATCTCTTGCTTCTTTCTGTACCCCTCGTGCCTCTTTCTGCACCCCTCTTCCCCCTTTCTGTAACCCTCTTCCCTCTTTCTGCACCTCTCTTGCCTCTTTCTGCACCTCTGTTCCTTCTTTCAGCTCTGCTTTTGTATCTTTCTGCACCTCTCTTGCTTATTCTGGCACCCCTCTTGCCACTTTCTCCAACCCTGTTCCCCTTTTTTGCATCTCTGTTGCTTATTTGTGCACTTCTCTTGCCTCTTTCTCCTCCCCTCATCCCTCTTTCTGCCCCTCTGTTCCTTCTTTCTGCACTTCTTTTGTTTCTTTCTGCAACTCTCTTGCTTCGTTCTGTATCCCGCTTGCCTCTTTCTTCACCCCACTTCCCCCTTTCTGCATCTCTGTTGCTTCTTTATGTACTTGTCTTGCTTCTTTCTGCACCTCTCTTGCTTCTTTCTGCACACCTCGTGCCTCTTTCTGCACCCCTCTTCCCTCTTTCTGCACTCCTCTTGCCTCTTTATGCACCTCTGTTGCTTCTTTCTGCACTTCTTTTGTTTCTTTCTTCACCTCTCTTGCTTCTTTCTGCACCCCTCTTCTCCCTTTTTTCATCTCTGTTGCTTTTTTCCACACTTCGCTTGCCTCTTTCTCCGCCCCTCATCTGTCTTTCTGCACCTCTGTTGCTTCTTTCTACACTTCTCTTGCTTATTTCTGCTCTTCTCTTGCTTCTTTCTGCACCCCCCTCGTGCCTCTTTCTGCACCTCTCTTCCCTCTTTCTGCACCCCTCTTGCCTCTTTCTGCACCTCTGTTCCTTCTTTCTGTACTTCTTTTGTTTCTTTCTGCAACTCTCTTGCTTCTTTCTGTATCCCTCTTGCCTCTTTCTCCACCCCACTTCCCCCTTTCTGCATCTCTGTTGCTTCTTTCTGCACCTCTCTAGCTTCTTTCTGCACGCCTCGTGCCTCTTTCTGCACCCCTCTTCTCTCTTTCTGCACCTGTTCCTTCTTTCTGCACTTCTTTTGTTTCTTTCTGCACTTCTCTTGTTTCTTTTTGTATCCCTCTTGCCTCTTTCTCCACCCCACTTCCCCCTTTCTGCATCTCTGTTGCTTTTATATGCACTTCTGTTGCGTCTTTCTGCACCTCTCTTGCTTCTTTCTGCACCCCTCGTGCCACTTTCTGCACCTCTTCCCTCTTTCTGCACTCCTCATGCCTCTTTCTGCAGTGATGTTGCTTCTTTCTGCACTTTTTTTGTTTCTTTCTGCCCCCCTCTTGCCTCTTTCTGCACCCCTGTTCCTTCGTTCTGCACTTCTTTTGTTTCTTTCTGCACCTCTCGCTTCTTTCTGTACCCCTTATGCCTCTTTCTGCACCCCTTTGCCTCTTTCTGCACCTCTGTGCCTCTTTCTGCACCCCTCTTCCCCCTTTCTGTAACCCTCTTCCCTCTTTCTGCACCTCTCTTGCCTCTTTTTGCACCTCTGTTCCTTCTTTCAGCTCTGCTTTTGTATCTTTCTGCACCTCTCTTGCTTATTCTGGCACCCCTCCTGCCACTTTCTCCAACCCTGTTCCCCTTTTTTGCATCTCTGTTGCTTCTTTGTGCACTTCTCTTGCCTCTTTCTCCTCCCCTCATCCCTCTTTCTGCCCCTCTGTTGCTTCTTTCTGCACTTCTCTTGCTTCTTTCTGCACCTCTGTCCCTTCTTTCTGCAACCCTTGTGCCTCTTTCTGCACCCTTTTCCCTCTTTCTGCTCCCCTCTTGCCTCTTTCTGCACCTCTGTTCCTTCTTTCTGCACTTCTTTTGTTTTTCTGCAACTCTTTTGCTTCGTTCTGTATCCTGCTTGCCTCTTTCTTCACCCCACTTCCCCCTTTCTGCATCTCTGTTGCTTCTTTATGTACTTGTCTTGCTTCTTTCTGCACCTCTCTTGCTTCTTTCTGCACACCTCGTGCCTCTTTCTGCACCCCTCTTCCCTCTTTCTGCACTCCTCTTGCCTCTTTATGCACCTCTGTTGCTTCTTTCTGCACTTCTTTTGTTTCTTTCTTCACCTCTCTTGCTTCTTTCTGCACCCCTCTTCTCCCTTTTTTCATCTCTGTTGCTTCTTTCCACACTTCGCTTGCCTCTTTCTCCGCCCCTCATCTGTCTTTCTGCACCTCTGTTGCTTCTTTCTACACTTCTCTTGCTTATTTCTGCTCTTCTCTTGCTTCTTTCTGCACCCCCCTCGTGCCTCTTTCTGCACCTCTCTTCCCTCTTTCTGCACCCCTCTTGCCTCTTTCTGCACCTCTGTTCCTTCTTTCTGTACTTCTTTTGTTTCTTTCTGCAACTCTCGCTTCTTTTTTCTGTATCCCTCTTGCCTCTTTCTCCACCCCACTTCCCCCTTTCTGCATCTCTGTTGCTTCTTTCTGCACCTCTCTAGCTTCTTTCTGCACCTCTCTAGCTTCTTTCTGCACGCCTCGTGCCTCTTTCTGCACCTCTGTTGCTTCTTTCTGCACTTTTTTTTGTTTCTTTCTGCCTCTCTTCCTTCTTTCTGCACCCCTCTTGCCTCTTTTTCCACCCGTCTTCCCCTTTTTTCATCTCTGTTGCTTCTTTCTGCACTTTGCTTGCATCTTTCTCCGCCCCTCGTCTTTCTGCACCTCTGTTGCTTCTTTCTACACTTCTCTTGCTTATTTCTGCTCCTCTCTTGCTTCTTTCTGTACCCGTCATGCCTCTTTCTGCACCTCTTCCCTCTTTCTGTACCCCTCTTGCCTCTTTATGCACCTCTGTTCCTTCTTTCTCTACTTCTTTTGTTTCTTTCTGCACCCCTGTTGCCTCTTTCTGCACCTCTGTTACTTCTTTTGTTTCTTTCTGCACATCTCTTCCTTCTTTCTGCACCCCTCTTGCCTCTTTTTCCACCCGTCTTCCCCTTTTTTCATCTCTGTTGCTTCTTTCTGCACTTTGCTTGCATCTTTCTCCGCCCCTCATGTCTTTCTGCACCTCTGTTGCTTCTTTCTACACTTCTCTTGCTTATTTCTGCTCCTCTCTTGCTTCTTTCTGTACCCGTCATGCCTCTTTCTGCACCTCTTCCCTCTTTCTGTACCCCTCTTGCCTCTTTATGCACCTCTGTTCCTTCTTTCTCTACTTCTTTTGTTTCTTTCTGCACCCCTGTTGCCTCTTTCTGCACCTCTGTTACTTCTTTCTGTACTTCTTTTGTTTCTTTCTGCACATCTCTTGCTTCTTTCTGTACTTCTCTCGCCTCTTTCTGTACTCAAATTGGAAGTGCAAGCTGTCAAGTTTAAAGGTCTGGGTGCTCTTGTGACTGAGGTATATGTCTACTTGTATATGTATTCTCACATGTGTTATGCATCTGAAAATGGTAGCTTAAAAAGTGGGTAGCTTCTTCTATAGGTGGTTAAATGTTCTCAGTTCTGCTCTGTCATTCAGTTGCACAGGCAGACATGTCTTATGTATATAGGTGTTATAGAGCCCCTCAAATATACTATTGAATACCCATGTGCCCTGTATTATGAGCAGAAAGAAATACATGCACCTTTTTGTACACATATTTACAGAGTATGCTGTTCGAAACACAGGTATTCAAGTATTTCTATGTTTATTTTTATGTAACATGTCACACGGTAAAAGCAGAGACACGCATGCATACCTTCACAAACATGGTCAGACTTACAACAGTGGTATGCTTAGGATTGCTGTTTTATATTTGGTAGGTAGGCCTAACAATCTGAGCAGTCGATTAATAGTGAACCTTCAAGAGAAAAGTGAGGTTTAAGACATCTTGGGAGAAGGATTAGTGATTAGGCTACTTTGTATGAGTCTGTTGTAAGGCACAGTCAAAGTAGGCCTCTTTCTGCACCTCTGTTGCTTCTTTCTGTACCTTTCTTCTTCTTTCTGGACTTCTGTTGCCTCTTTCTGCACTTCTCTTGCTTCTTTTTACGCCTTTCTTCATCTTTCTGCACATGTCCTACCTATGTAGGCATATTTAGAAATTAGCATTTAATAAACCTTAAAAATTCACTGAAAAAACCATAGGTTTCAGGGACGTTATAGTTAGAAATTAGCATTTAAAAACCTTAGAAATTCACTGAAAAAACCACAGGTTTCAGGGACGTTATAGTTAGTTGGACATTTCACTCATACAAAACCAGAGAAATTCGGCCGTTATAGTTAGTTGAGCTAACTATAACTCGCACCCCGGCAATGCACTGCTGATGACGTCACATATTACATCACTCATGACATGGTCAGTGACATCACTGATGACATCTCAAATGACATCACTGATGACATCATCCACTTAATATCTGATGCACCTCCTCACACCCTAATATAACCTTTCATACACCCACTCTAAAATACAGACTACCATTCTCTAAACCATAGACACACCAATACCAGTTAGTACATACCCACTCACTGATTCATAGGTCTACACACATCCACTCACTCACCGATACAGTCACTCATACACACAGTCACTCATCAATACAGCCTCTGATATATGCACTCATACACCCATACACTCACATACTGCCACTCATCCACGGAGATACTCACACACCTAGTCAGTCACTCAAAGACTCAATCACACTGCCATTTACTCACCAATACAGTTATACACACACCACCTCACTTATTCATGCAGATACTAACACATACTTACTCTCTTATACAATCACTGACACAAGCACACATTCATCCATACAGCTACTCTCACAATCACTCCCTCTCACATATAGTCACTTATATACTCCAACATTCAGATATACTGCCTTTCACATATGTAGTTACTCACACATATACCACTGAGACATCCATTCACTCACCAACACAGCTATAAGCACACTCACTCACCCATACAGCCCCTCGCAGATGCACTCATGAACCCATACACCCACTGAATCACCCACTCACACTTCCATGGAGGGAGTCACACACACCCCCCACCCACCCACACAGACACTCAGGCACCCATACAGGTAATCAGACAACCAATCATTAACCCATATAGACACTCATGTAGCTACTCACCAACCCATGCAGCTACTTACACACCAACTGACAGACTGATACAGACATTCACACAGATTAGTCATTCACCCATGCATTCACTAAGACACGTTTAATCTCTCACTTAAACAGTCAGTCACGCACCCACTAAATCATCCATTCCACTCATACACCTACTCATTCTTCAATACACCTTTGCGTATCTATAATTAACATTCTTAAACTTTTAAAAATCACCCAGTCTCTGGATGATGTCATCAGTGATGTCATTTGAGATGTCATCAGTGATGTCACTGACCCTGTCATGAGTGATGTAATATGTGACGTCATCAGCAGTACATTGCGGGGGCGCGAGTTATAGTTAGCTCAACTAACTATTACAGCCAAATTTCTCTGGTTTTGTACGAGTGAAATGTCCAACTAACTATAACGTCCCTGAAAACTGTGGGTTTTTCAGTGAATATATATATAAATATATATACATATATAGATATATATATATATATACCCACAACCAGAAGGGTCTAGCCGATTTAATGGCATATTGCTTTTGTAAATCGGCTGATTGGAGCGTCGGAAGCCAGCATAATCCCCTAATGGCAGCGGAGCCAGGGTCTGCTCTGCCGGCGGGATTATGATGGATCTTTCTGACAGCCTTTTCATGTTGGCCTTTCTGACATGAAAATGCTGCCGGAATGTGTCTTTGGGGGCCCCTAGCAGGGCCCCCGTCCCCCCTGGCCCTCCGCAATGGGAACTGGGTGACCCCTTTAACATCCCTTCACCGTGTGGCAGGCAATGGAAACTTGTGCTGCTGGCCTATCCCACCCACATCACAAGCTTCCATTGTAGAATGGATGTTTCCGACCTCCCCATGGGTGGTCACATCCAAATCAGGCAGTCGGAAAACCGACCTCTGGTCGGGCAGTTCCAGACTGATATGCCGACATCATAATCAGGGCCTTGGTTTCTTTGGTGAAAACCTTGATGGATCAACACAAATGACCCATTGCTGAATTTAGAATTTTGTCAACTTTTCAGCCATGTATAGCTTTCCAGGATCACCCATTGGGTACCATCAAAAACCAAAAGTAGCCTGAAAGCACCAAAATTAGGAAAAATGGGCTACCTCTTTGAAAAATGCCAAATCTGCATGCTTCTGATAGCTGGGAAAATGGTAGCTTTAGCACAGTTAACCTTTTGTTGATGCAATTTTTTTTTTCTTTTAAAAGATGCTTTCAATTTTGCTATATTTTGGCTATTTTCATAGTCCCCTCCAGGGGTATCCACAAACCCTGGGTACCTTTGGAATCCCCAGGATGTTCAGTAAAACGGACACAAATTTGGCCTGGATACCTTATGTGGAAAAGAAATTATGGCGGCCTATGCACAAACTACCCCAAATAGCTAAAAGAGGAAAAGGCCGAGCAGCGAAAGCGTTGAAGGTAACAATATTTTTGTTTCTGATATTTTCTTTTTTAATATAGGTAAAAATCAACATTTTTAACAATGATATTTATGCTCTCAATATTTGTGCTTTTTATAGTTAAGTATAGGAAGTTGATATTTTTGTAATTGATATTTTTAATTTTCAAAATGTTTGAGTTTCGATATTATATGCATCAGTATTACATCAGTGAACCTCCCAGGAGTAAGCTCAGAGTACTATTGACTTACTCCTGGAATGCAAGACTACATCAAGAGTAAGGCAGCAAAGTGTTCATGAATTAGGCCAAGGTTTTTAACATATCTGTGATATGGCTTGGCTAAATCGCTTACTGTTTGAAAAGTAAAGCACACTTGGTATCATTTCCTTATTAAACAAGTCCTTCATTCGAGTTGTATTCTCCCCTCCTTCTCTTTTGTTGGTCCATTGTGGTAACTTGGTTGTTATTGCTCTAATAAACGCCAAAGTTTGGATGACCTGTGGTCGAGTGAGGTGTTGAACGATAGGCTTGTAGGGTGGAATTCAAAACAGTTTGCAAACTAAACCTCTCAAAAGCTGCAAGCTGTACTGCTTTACTTAGCGAGCACATAAAACATTCAACAAGTCCGTTGGCTTGCAGCCACAAAGATGTACTCTTTTGATGCTTTATGTTCAGATGCTCCAGAAAAATCCTTGAATTCGCGACTGTTGAACAGCGGGCCATTATCATTTCAAAATGGCTGGAACACTCCATGTTTCAAAAATGCCGCCAAATCTCTCAATTACTAGCTGATGAGTTGTGGATGAGAGATCCTCTATTAATGGAACTCGAGAGTACTCATTCACAATTACCATCAGATGATGTCCATTGTCGAGTGGACCGAAGAAATTGATGGTTAGTCTCTCCCATGCATGCTTAGGGAGTTCTGACATGGTAAGAGTATGTTGAGTAATATTTGTAGAGACACAGTTACATAGCTGACAGTCCTGGAGTTCCTTTTCAACCCTCATCTAAATATGGAACCACAATTGATCTTGGAGAGTTCTCTTGGTGGCAACTCTCGCAGTTTAACTCCTTCCTGAGTTATAGACAGTTCATCTCTAATGTTTTTGTACTTTTGGTATTCACTATCACTGGTGAGAGGTCGAGCGTGTAGTTTCCACAACTGGTGTGTAATTCTATTGTTCAAATTCAGCATGTCACTATCATGGCTCATGGCAGTGATGATATTGGCTAACGATAAGGCAGCTGGCGTAGTTGACTTTACAATGAAAATAATGTAGGCTTCAGCTGATGTGGATGGAGTACCTTGACCTTGTATAGGCACTCTGAAAAAGTAGTCAGCGGGGTTTTGATCATTCCCTAGATGATGTACAATGGTGTAATCATACGCTTGTAATCGGAGTCCCCACCATTCAAAGGCATCTTGGCTTTGGATTGCCAAAGATAGTCAACAAAGCTTGATGATCAGCTACCAGCATAAAAGGCTTTCCATACAGGAATACATGGAAATGTTCACATGCCCATACCATGGCCAAACTTTCTTTCTCAGGCTGAGAGTAAGCACATTCCGTTTGGGACAAACGTCTACTGGCATATGCCGCAATGTGCTATCGAGCATGGGGGTGTTTGCTGTGCTGTGCCATGATGGCGCCCAACCCAATGGGGCTAGCATCAACAACAACCTCTGTATAAAGCTTTGGCTTGAAATAGGCGATTTCACTAGCAGTTTTAATGACTTTTCTCAAAACTTCTCTCACATTCTTGTGTCCACTTGAATGAAACATTTTTCTTCGTTAACTCTCATATATATCTTGAACAGTAACTGGCTGTGCCAAGACATGAACGTATCATAGAGACATCTTGTGGGGGATCAGCATTTGTCAGCACTTGTACATTAGGAGGATCAGGTGTCATACCCCCCTTCAGAAAAGATATGGAGAAAGAATTGTAACTTTGTCTTGTGCAACTCACACTTGTCTGCATTCAAAGTCAGGCCTGCATCAGTCAGTTAGCAACATACTTGGGACGGGGCTTTATCATGCTTCTTCTGTGTAGCTCTGAAAATCAATATGTCATTGCTATAGTTCCATGCATTCACAACCGGTTGTATGACACGTCGAATGATGTCTTGGAAACGTTCTGCAGTCGATGACACACCTAAACTGAGTCTTTTATATCAAAACAGATCGACATTTGTGGAAAAGTTTGTAAGATACCTGCAATCTACTTCGAGTTCCAACTGATGATGACCTTTATTTAAATCAAGGTGAGAGAAAACATTTGCACCATTTAATTGTGTTATCATGTCAGCAATGTGTACACATGGATGTCGTTCTTGTTCAGTTGCTTTGTTTGCTTGGCACATATCAGCGCATATGCGTACAGCTCCTTCAGTGGCCTTTTTGGGCACCACCAATATGGGAGACATCCAGGATGTCAGACCAGTTGAACGTTGAATAATGTCATGCTTAAGTAACAATTCAAGTTGTATTTGAACGGCTTCTTGTAAATGGAAAGCAACTCATCTATGTCTCTGAGCAACAGGATGGGCATCGTCATTAATGTGTAATTTTACTTTCATAGTCTTAAGCTTTCCCAAACCATGAAACAATTAAGGAAATTGACTTACTATTTTGCGGTGAGCATTCATATTGTAATTCTAAGAAATCAGTCCCATATTAGCAGCGGTACTGAAACTGAGCAGACAGGCACTTGCCACAATACCTTGAGGCACATGGATGGGTGCTTTGTTTTCTTGTGCTTCAGTGTCGCTAGAAATGAACCTTGACTTTTTATGATCGTCAATGCAGCCCAAGTATACACTCTGGTTTTCGATGGCGTAAATCGAGGCAATGGGGAAAATTCATTGTATTTATCTTCACGCATTAAGTTTATGAATTCACCACTGTTGATGATGAAAGGTATCAAGCAATCATTTATTTTCAACGTGATTTTAGGTCAATGTTTGTATGACTTTGGTGCTTTGGCATGTTGACTTTTCTTTGACTGACTTTTTTCCTCACATGCAGCACGTCCGACATGCGCACATTTCTCTGAGGTAAACATTGACATGGCGATACTGCCTTCCTCACTTTCACTTGACACTGAGATGGACAAACTGTTTGACAATGATTTAGATGACAATCGACTTCATTCAGAGTCAATTAGCCTCAATTGATGTCGCCACTTGGCCTTGTGGGGGTGCTTCGAATGTTTGCTTGGGAATGTTCTGGCAGCCATTTTGTATTCAAGCTATGACACACTTGCTTTACCACTGCCTTTACATATCAGTCCAATGGTGGAACATTTACCTTTGTGTGGAAACGAATACCCACATCTAAAACATAACTTCTGTTTACATGTAGACAACACTTTGTGTCCTTCAGTCTTTTGCTTTGGCTTACTTTTTATAATTATGACTGATTCACTCTGGGCATCTCCGGCCTCCATGTCAGCAGCTTGTCTTTCAGCATGCTCCTCAACTCTGGCAGCCATCAACACTCGCTCCAGACTAAGAGTTTCTCTCAGCATTCAACATCTGAATGAATCTGACAAGCATCCATCAATAACGCTAAGATGCATAGCTTCCTCATCATTAAATTCATTGAACTTACAGTTGATGAGTGTATCAAGTCACTCCACAAATACATCAATGATTGCATCAACTTTTTGATGTTCTTGACTGAAAATGTATCTTTTGTAATCAACATTTGGTACTGGATTGAACATGAGATTCAGCGTTTCTTTAATCTGGCAATATGTAATTTCTTCACCAGTTCGTGGCATGATAATCATTTTGTTACCAGTTTCTTTAAATGCATCAATGCAATTATCAAATGTCTCTATCCACGCAGGCTATCTATCGCCAATATTTTGTTTTTGGTGGTATTGAAAGGTGATGTTGGTTTCAAAAAGGCAGCAGCAAGGTAACTAGTTATGGGAATGGCTGACCTTGAGGGTAGAGCACTTTCTTCTCCTATCAGCTGTCCATTTGAGCCTGCGTCATTCATTCTGCAATAGACCAGCCTCAGAGTCATCATGGACAATCGGGGAAGTGATGACTACCTCCTTGGTCTCTGTCGGAGCCCTTTACTTGTTTGAGACTTCTGTGGTTGTTCTGAGCCGTCTCTTGGCAGCTATGGTGGTGGGCCACTTCAGGTAATGGACAGCTCAGTAAGCACAACCCTTGTGCTTCTTCTTGGGTCTCCGCACTTGGAACTGAGGTCATAAAACTCCACTTATTGAGGCTCTGGTAAGTGCAATGATAATATACTTCTTTCTTACTTATTCTGTCAGCCAGCACTTTTCCCTGTATCAGTACGTAACCACCTTTTGCAGTATCGCTCCGTATAATGTATAATTTATCTTGTGTGGCAGGGTGGTACCTTTATGTATGGCTTGACCAGCAGATTCTCGACAATCAACGTGTAAATCCTTTGCAATGCTTCCGTTATCTTCACTTGCTTTACAGCGGCTGGAGATGAACTTTGACTCCAAGGGAATGAAGAGTCAATTCTGTTCTTCAACAGTTACACACGTGGCACACATAAGCAGTTTTCTTCGAAAACTCTCTGGGAGAGCACGGTCATTGATTGGATTACTTATCTCCTATCTCATCGCTATTTTGGGCATCTTCCCAGCCTGGCTACCCGCCAATGAGCACGTCACAAGTGGCTTAGTATTGCACGTCTTTATTCTGCTGTGTGTGACTGCAAACTCCACATTCTAAAACAAGCTTACATGATATTGCGCTCTGACACCTATGTCACAGCTCTATGGAGTCCATTAGGAACCTAGAGTCACATGTACGAAAGGATATAGCATTTCTTAACGGACCGAATCACAATTTTGGTTTGTTAAGAAATGCTAAATTGCCTTTCTATATGTACAAAGATAGATAGGGAATTGCAAAATGCAATTTCTACCGAGTAGAAATTGCATTTTGTGATTCCCTAAATAGGTACAAAGCATTTCCTAAATGTGAACTGGGCATTTAGGAGATGCTATTACCATTGACTCCAAGGGCATTTCTGCGCTTCACATGTGCACCACTTTTTTCTGATTGCATCATGGAGGGCCTTAGGCCCATAGGCACCCTTGGTTTTGCATTTCCTACTAGGAAATTGCAAATTTGCAAATGCAAAACCATTCATACCTATGGGCCTTTGTGAATGAATAGTTTTGCATTTCTTATAGGAATTGCTATTAGAAAATTTCTATTTTCATAATGGAAAATGGAAACTTCGTACATATGGCCCCACAATGGTTCCATCATAAAATATTTCAAGACACTACATTAGGGACAGCCTTTGCCACTGATTTGCAGGGGTGTAATCGCACACATGCCCTAATTAGCCCGCATTCCATGTGGATCAACTAGAAGATGCCCTGGCATATTTGAGTTTATTCACATCTATTATCCAGGACACATCTCACTTTTTATGCAATGGGCACAAAACATTCATGTGTTTTATTTGTGTAGCAGAAAGCTAAAAGTAAAAAAAAGATACAAATACATAATATTGATACCCACAGATAGTTAAAATCCCATTTAATACAGAGCTGATGCTTCTGTTTCCGAGAGAGTTGCTACTGTTGGTGCAGCAGGTACAGTGAGGCGGGGCCCAAGCTGTGGGGGTGCGTTGAACCCTAACAATGCTGTATCTTATTACACCAGCAGCAGTCAAAGGCGCCATTTTCCTTGCTTTCTCTAGGGCACGTTACACCCTTGCTACGCTACTGGCTATTTCTAGAGTGGATGTTCTTAAATCTTGGTTATAAAACTACTTCATGTTAATAAACAAGCACAGCCCTCAAGTACTGCCGAACCTAGAATCTTAGCTCTAGCTTCTATCTCAGAGATCCAAAAGCCTCATTTAAAAATAAATTAAAGAAAGCCATTGTTCGGGTAGGTGCTTTTGTATGGTTACAGCCTAAGAAGCTGGAGGTGAAGGGGGTTTTAAGTGGCAGTGATCTGAGTCTACAAGCCAATCTGAGAATCTGAAGTCCATTGTAGAACGGAAGAAACAAACAAAACAATAATAAAGCACAATTAACATCAAAATTACTGCAAAACTTGTATAAAACTACTTGCAGCCTCAGCCAGTTTAGTTCATCAAAGGGTTTTGATGGTGTCTCTCCTGGGTTTATAGACCAAACGCACTGGTATTAAAGGACTCCTTCTACAACATGATAGAGCCATATCTATGGTTGTCTAACAATCCAGCGCTGATTTGGTTGATTGTTTATAAAGAGACATTTTCCTGATATAGTTGAGAGTCAAGACAAGGTTGTTTCATCTTACCCTTTGTAGGTCTGACTTGACAATGCAGCTGTCGCCAGACTTTATGTGATCCCCAGAACAAGAGTTTTAAGAAGCAGTACTGAGAGCGGTACCAAGACCCTGCCCCCATGTTGATGTTCCTCTCTACAAGATTTTGATTGAACTTTGGGGGTCATTAGGATGGCGTAACGATCGCCACCGCCGGCCCGGCGGTGGCGATCGTTACGCCATCCTACAGTGAAATACCCCCGCCATATTATGATGGCGGGGGCTTTTCCGCCGGTCTGCAATCGTTACGATTGCGGGCCGGGAGGACTTGGGCCATATTAGGATGCGTGTCCTGACACGCCTTTCCATGGCGGGGATTTGCTTTGGGGGCCTGTTGCGGGCCCCCGGTGGGGTGGGGGGGGAGAGTGCACTTGGGGGGTACCTATGGTACCCACTACATTTCCATGCACAAGATGGCAGGCACCACGCGGTGCCTGCCACGTTGTGCATGGAAATGCACAACATGGCCATTGGACATTGCGGCGGGTGCTGCAGCCAGCAGCACCCGCCGCAATGTTGAATTGCCAGATGCGACCGCCGCAGTGGCGGTCGCATCATTATCAGGGGTGCGGGACCGCCGCATGGCAGGCGGGCGGTCCCGTTACTGCCAGGATGACGGGCGGGCTGAAGTCCGCACGCCATCCTAATGAGCCCCTTTGTCAGAAAGCTTAGCCTCAATACTATAGGCCCAATTTGGTTACAGTGGCAAGCCAACGATCAAGGCAGTACGCCTGTTTCAGTCATTCAGAAACGTTATGACAAAAGCAGTAGGCTTGACTTATTGATTGTGAAAAGCATAAGTTAAAGCCACTAGGCCTTTAACTATGGATTCTTATTACACTATGTTAACGGCGGAAGATAAGTACTTTCCTGGTATATTACAGATTACATGTTAGGTGTTGGTAACCCCATCTAACATCCTTGTTAGGCCCATTTAAGTGGGGTTGTGTATTGTTAAGTTAAATGCAATTTTGTAAATATTTGTAATTGTATGACTATCTCCCTTGCCGTATAGGAAGGTTTATGCTCTCTATACAGTAGGCCTGAGTTAGGTATAGTAACAAGTGAATAATAAAGGCTGTAAGCATAATTAATTTATATGGAAATGCACTAATAAAACCCACAGGTCTGATCTGCTTATTATGATAATTTATAACAAAGGCAGTTAGTATGGCGTATTTATTGTGAACATATGTTAAAGGTAACAAATCTTTAATAGTGATTGTTGTTACACTGTTAAAGCCTGTAAATACATATTTTGTTCCAATGAATTTCACACATGACTGCATCAGGTAAGGGTTTGGTGTTGGTTAGCCCCTCTGACAAACCATGGGTAGAAGAAATGTACTGTGAGAATCCTTGGTAGGCCTTCTTAGGAGGATGTGTATATTGTTTTGCCAACTCTAATTGTGTACATATTAGTAATTTTATGTGTGGTATTTAGTTGTGTGTGTATTAAATTATCGTTTAGGTCTAGCCTGACAGCTTTAGCTGTTGGAAAGACTTTTATAATCAAGAAATTTGGAATAAAAATACATACAGGCTTATATAGACATGTACAGACATAAAAGGGGCATTAGGTAAGCCCTATTCAGCTACTTGTCTGTTTGATTGTCATTCATGTGTTCTAAGTGTACCAAAGACAGCATACAACATAGGGCAATGGGTCAGCACACTACAGTCACTAAATCTATTGCCCTGCACGTGACACATTTTTTTCTGATTAAAAATGCACTTCTGCCTGCAATTAACTGTGTGTCTGTGCTCGCGGTCCAGTCTTTAGTTTTCAATTTTTGTTTTGTTCCTTCTTTTTATTATGTTTTATTTTCTTTAGTTTCTTTCACCTTCCTCCCTCCCCCCAGCAGCTGCCAAAAACAGTGCTACCGGGTCCCTCGCTTGAAGCTAATTTCTTCTGCTGTGAGCCATATCCTGTGTGGCCACTACTTCTTAAATGGGTGGTCTTCCTGATCTTATATTTCCAAAGTGGATCATTAATTTACTGTTTCAAGGTGACTGCCACATTTAGAAGCAACATGCCAGCCAACTTGGATCAGTAAAACAATGATACACTATGCACAATCCCCTTCCTGCACGGTGTGAATTTACTAAGTGGTCATCTTCTTATGGTATTGTGCATATTATATAATTTTACCAACAATGAATGTGGAGAAGCTGTTTCTAAATTTGAAAATCATGGTGGAACTTTAAAACAATTATTAACTTTACTCAAAACTATTTGAAGATAGACCCATGCTGCTATGTTTATTTTTTCACCTATTTTGTATTTCAGTCGTTTGCTTGCCATGCTTCGGCAGCAGCAATTTTTCCACTTTTGTTCTTTTAATTTAAGTTACATATGCTTGTTGAGATTGTGTGTGTTTTTTTATTGTGGACGGGTGAGTGCAAGAGTGAGTCACTGGGTTGATAAATAGATGCAAAATTCAAGGATGAGTGAAAGCCAGCATAAATGAAGAGTTATGGAGTGCCTAATCTCAAGAGGCGGCTCCTCCGTATTGGCAGAGGAGCATTGCCCCACTAGTCAGGTCACAGTCAGTCACCTAAAAGTTATATTTTTCTGTGAGGGGGCTCTGGCTGACAGTGCTTGCATGAGGGGTGGGGTGGGGCCATAACAGGAAGGAGTGGTGGGCACTTAGAAGTGCACATGTAAGTTTGGCAGGCCATCTAAGGCCAGCCAAACAGGCATGCATACTTCTGTTTTTCCAACGCTTCTGTGTTCACAGCCGGGGTGGAGAAAAGCTGCAGGCTGCCAGGCAGTGTCTGAGTGGCAGAGCAGGCCACTCAGACCAATCCTGGCGCTGCTCCCATAGCATGAGAGAGGTGTTCACAGCCGGGGTGGAGAAAAGCTTCAGGCTGCCAGGCAGTGTCTGAGTGGCAGAGCAGGCCACTCAGACCAATCCTGGCACTGCTCCCATAGCATGAGAGAGGTGTCCGGATTGGGTGAGGAGCCTTTGCCTTCCCAGAGACTGCCGGGAGTCAAGCACCCGAGTCACTCCATCAGAAGAAGTGGCAATAAAAAAAGAAATAGAAGGATGCCCCGGTCTACTGTGTGAATGAAAACACAGAGAAGGCTCAGAAGAAAGTCTGGGAATGCTGTGCAAAGGAATCAGGGAAAAGTTCAACTACTCTAAATCAAAAACCACGTTGCTCATTCTATTTGCTTTCCATTCGAGAACCAGTGCCTTTTAGCATGAGACAAGACTTCAGGCAATCTAGGAAGTCTGATTCTGATAGTAAACAGTAGCTTAGAACGCATTAGAGGAACAACTGTACATCATCACAATTACACTAGAAATGTAGACCCTTGCGAAGCTTCATATTCCAGAAGAGAAAGAGTGAAGGAAATGAGGACCTCGGCTGCCTTAAGGATAGGTTTGTGCTACAAAAACATCATATGCTGAAATACATAGACATCTCACTATAACTTCCCAACTTTTACTACGTTAATTCAGCATTGAAACATCAGCTCAGTATGCATCATCAAATATTGATGCAGGGAAATGTCTGTGTCAAACGCTCACTTGTTGGTTGAATATTCTACATTTGATCTGGCACCCATAGGTTGGTACAAGAGCCACCCTCTCACTCACTGGTGGTGAGGTTGTAAAACTTGTGAGTGTGCCCTGTGTGGGAAAATAGTGTCTTCTCAACTATATTTCAGTAGAAGGAACCACCCTTGCTGATGGTGTATCACCTTTAACCTAACACAGTCACCAAGTCTGATGCATGGATTGTATAGTTATGTCTCAAAACTGGTGTTTCTGAACGGATACAATTATGTACTTATCACTCACTCATCGTTATTCTGGAGTAAAATGTGTAATATTGTATATGGGCGACTCCATTCCCTGCATAAAACCTGCCTATTACAAGTGTCTTGCAACATCTCTAGTCACCTGTAATATATGGGATAAAGTACGCCTTTCCGTACATGATAAGGATATTGCAAGTCGCCGTGGAGTTCCATGACCATATAGAGAAACGAGGCTGAAGATAAGGGTATGGAAATATAAGATGACTTGCAATATCCTTATCATGTATGGCAGGGGGTAATTTATTCCTAATAATACATGGTCACACAAGCACCTTTCCCATAAACCACTTAAATTCTTGCTGTTCTTTCATATGAAAGAGATAACATGTTTGCAAACATGAAGAATAAAAATAGAATCACTAGTGCAAAATTAAACACATCAAAAAAGCTGTTCGATATATGGCTCAAAATGATATTAAAAGCAGTTTAATACCAGTTTGATTTTTTTTTTTTTAAAGACACAGTAGAAACTTGCAGAAATATTCTAACTATTCTATAATTGCCCAAGGAGTGCAAAAATAAGCATCTTATCATTAAATATCTCCTTTCTTCTTGTCAATGTACAGCTAGGAAAATAGAACAGAAGAAAAACTGTGTTTTGTTTCTTATTCTCTAAACAACTGCTTTAATGATGCTCTGTGACCTGACTTGCCTTTTCCCTTGATGACTGGCTCTGGCAGCATTCATTGTAAGGTTAGAACTCAACTGTAATAAGTTATTACAGTTGAGTTCCGATGTCTTTTCTTTTTAATTGGTGACCTCATGTGTCCCAAGCCGCTGATTATAAAGAAATTAGAGATGAGTTTTTATAGAGGGATTGGAGAATCCCATGTATTATAAAGAAATAACTTCACAATGCCCATTTCTAGACCCAGAAGCCAAAGTGAAAGGCAGGTCATGCAGCATAACTACAGCTGCAGTTTAAACAAGGGAAATGAGAACTTGTTGCAGCACACATAAAAAGAGGAAAAAGCCTCCCAAGATTTTTTTTGTGCAGGAAGATGCCCCTTCCTGCACACAAACAATCCTGCCAAGAACACAGGCACTCTCGCACCATGGTGCAAGGATGCCTGCGTTGGCGCTAGGCTGCCAAAACGGTGCCAGCGCAGGGGGAATAGACAGTACACACCGTATTGAATAAATACAGAGCATTTCTGCCCTTTTGCTTTGACATAGTGTAGCGCCGGGAAACAGCAGTTTCAACGCGGGTAATACCACGCGGGTAGGTTACAACGCGGACGTTACATCGTCCGCGTTGTTACCACGCATGGCATTACATCGCAAGTTGTTTCAACGACTTGCGCTAGATGGTGCGCAACACCAGGGAATGTGTTGGATTTTAAATCCAACACATTCCCTGCTGTTGCGCTAACTGGAGTAGGAATAGTAATTTATACTGTTCCTAAGTCCAGCGCGCCATCTAGTGCAAGTCGTAGAAAGGACTTGCGATGTAAAGCCTTGCGTGGTAACAAAGCGGACGATGTAACATCCGCGTTGTAACCTACCACGTGGTATTTGCTCGCGGTGTAAAGAGACATATTCGGTAGCGCAGCAAGGTGAATTGCTGCGCTGCTCTGCGCCAAAACCCCATAAATGAGGCGGTGTGTGTGTGTGTGTGTGTGAATACCTAGTTTTTATAATCCTGTTTCCTCTGCTGATGTATTGTGTCTGTTCTATTTAAATACATGTGTAATATATATTGTGTTCAGGGTTTTATGCACACGTGCCTTTTTGCATGGTCTACAACCACCAGTTACTACTTGGTAAAGCTGCAGTGGGAGCTTCTTTTGATGTTTCTATGTCATTAAGAAGTGCTTTCTTGGAGATGCTGAAAAATCCAAACAACTCTAAGAAGTCACAGAAACTAAGTGTTTGACAGCTCTCTGGGAGGTTGTTCCAATCCTAAATCTTTGGGGTTGCATCCCCTTGTTTATGTGGGAGCTCGTGTCATGCAACACAATTACATGCGGGCCTTTATAATGAATAGGTAATAGGTGCTAAGTTTGTGTTGCTTTACCCCCCTGTGAGTGCTCAAGCAAAACTTCTACTCCTTAATGTCAACATCAACAGACAGTACCAATAGGCATCCATGACTGATCTTCCAAAGTGGATCACCATCACTGGTCAAACGACATCATGGAAGCAACAACGAGGCACGCTGCCCTACAGACAGCCCATAATTAATAAATATACAATATAACTCTATTTCTGTTGTGTATGGTGTTCATTATGCCTTTCACATGATAACACCAATTCACAAGGAAAGGATCACTAGATTTACCAGATGATTAAAATAGCGCCTGCAGCCCTCACATGCTTCACTAGAGGCATGTGCATGTGTTTTTTGGTACTCAACTCCGTGCCCAAATGTTGAACAACGTGTATAATGCTGGGAATAACTGAAACACTTACTCTTTCCACATAAAAATACATTAAAAAAATAACCCTTGCAGCTGCAGACCTAGATGTTCTTGCCAAATAATCCACATGTTCCAAAGTTTAAGCTCCGACAAATAGTCAAAAAAACGTTCAATAATAACGGACATCAAAAATAAAGGCAAGAAATTGACAGTCTATATTAATGCGTTGCTGTGTCTCAAAATCAACTATTGTTATTGAACTAGAAACATCTCTAAATCTCAGCGGTACATCATGTTGAATGACTACAAATAAGTTAAATACTTCCACATCAATCAGTCACAAGCAGACAGCGAAGAAAGCAAACCTTGTCCAATTGTAAATTCCTAACTTCTCTTGTCAGAACAACATTACCCACAGGGTTCATCTAAATCAGCCTGGAACCACTTCTCTATTTATTCTGAGCTATCAATCGCCGGCCTTGCATGCGAATACAGTCAACAAAATAAATGTTTAAGCTTCACAGTCAGGAGTCCTTGTATAAAGCCTAATTTACAATAAATTGTGAAACCGTTTATCAATTTTAACTCCTGTTTGAATGTTCAGTGAATTCCACTCATGATTACCACACCGAGGAAATTGTGGTAAGAACAAACAATTGTCTAGAACAAACAATTGACACAGTACAACAGGGATCGTATCTACAACATGACTGATAGTGCATGGAAGGGTGTGGAGTAGGAATGGTAGTCAACAAATTCTATCCAAAACAGCTAACATTAATATTCTATATATATAATATAATTTATGCTGTTGGTTTGGACTTTCCCGGATCATATACATTCACTGGTTGCTGCCACCAGTTGTCATCAATGAAATGCTGTTGTCCAAAAACACACCACCATGTGGGCAGGTTCCCTCCATGGTTTGTGATGCAGGAAGCATGCCCGACCTGCAAGGTCAGTGCTCCTCAGGACTTTGCTTGGGGAGTTCTTGTCCAGACTCTGCTGAGGGATAGATAGGGAATACTGTTGCCCTTAGCTTCAATGAACTTGCGGAAATGGCTTGGGCTTCCACAAAGGCAAGACACGAGCAGCAGTAGGTCTGACCACCAGACATGATAGGCGTTTTAGGGCCCTACTGCTAGCTCACAGAGGGATCCATAATGGTATTTTACTTATGTCACTCTTCAGTGTGCTGCAGGAAAAACATGCATATATTTGTAGGCAGGAACAATTGAGCAGCAGCCCAAATGCCAATCAAAAGTATGAAATTCCGATCAGTCTAGCTAAGGCAAGTTTTCCCCACTTCTACTAAAGTGCATATGTTGCTGGTCAGAGCTAGATTGTACTGCTCTCAGCATGCTTTGCAGACCCCAGTGCTATGAACCACCCCACATTATAACCTCAGGAGGTCTCCTCTAGCAGTAAACAGCATGAAGTGACCGTTCATCTTAGAACTACGTTTTTGTAGTGACAGTAGAATAGAAGGGAATAAAAGAGTATTCATTCTTCACATATTTTGCACGGGGCCATAAAATGGCACTGGGCAATTAAATCACATGACAGGAATGGCCAAACATGTGCTCATTTATTTAGGTCTATTTACATTACTTGTCAGCCACTAGGGGAATTGACTCAAATGATTCAATTGTCAAATCCCTTAATGCGGCATAGAGGGAACAAACCAGAAATATGTAATGGCCCACAGGCATCATTTCCCTTGT
Organism: Calotriton arnoldi; assembly: GCA_963921515.1. Classification (NCBI taxonomy): domain Eukaryota; kingdom Metazoa; phylum Chordata; class Amphibia; order Caudata; family Salamandridae; genus Calotriton; species Calotriton arnoldi. The sequence goes on from CAWUFW010000727.1 coordinate 1,026,652, forward strand.
GTTTACACTTCCCAATACAATGGCAAGTAATAGTTCTACAATTATCTGTGCCAGTCTAAGTGCCTTAAATTGGAGAAACAAGATATGGCACATTACCGAAGTGCACCTTTAACTGCATGCGCCAGGAGCAGACAAGTTCTGTGCACTCTATCACAATCCAAATATTAGTACTCCTCTGGCACCTACACTACTTCAGAAGAGATACGTTCTTCTGTCTTAAGAGTTAAAGTATGAACAGGTGTGCGAGACGATGTGAACACGCAAAGAAGTATACTTATAATTTATAGGGTCGGGGGCTTTCGAAGCCCTTCTCTCCTTTTTTCCGGTTCGTCTTGCAAAGCTGGACGGTCTGCATTGGAAAGCTGCAAGGATTTCAGCCTTCCTTTCCGAGTTAGATTCTTCTTCATGAATTAAGCGTCGACAGTGGGAAGCAGGGTTACAGGAACAACGCACATAAGATGATACATACAGGCTGTCTCCTAATTCCACAGAGCACCAGTACATTCAACTTAATGTCTGTAGTCCGTTATTGATGTTTCAACGGATGACATTTGTCCATAGTTTCTGTACTTCCGGGTCAAATAAGAGCTTTTGCAGCCATTCCAATGGCTGAACAGACGCTGGTAGTTAAGGAAGAGCGGGATGGACTAAGTGTATGGCGGTCTAGGATTGGAGCACTGGGGTCACAACAGCCAATCCATGTGCGCTGGATAGAATTGGGACGTGGCTATTGGTTGCAAGCTCGCATGTCCCTCTGTAGTGTATAACAGTATAAACACTGTCAAAGCTAAAGTAGACAGCCAAGTTGTCGGCTGCGGACACGATATGCCAACATTTTCAGCTATGCCAAGCATCACGGGTTAAAGCACCACATTCTGGTAATTCTTCCGCTTTACAGCCATGGGGAGAGGGTGTGGCTTAATGCCTAGAGCAGCCGACTTTGTAGCTGGGGAACCAGGTTCCAGTCTGGCGGGAGACTCGAACATCCTGTGACTCTGGGCATATCACTAATCTCTCCAAGTGCCTAAAAAGAGAATGTGTCCGTCTGCAATGCAACTAACTGGTGCTCATGTAAAGCGCTCTGATACCTTGGGTCGAGCTCATGTTATATAAAACTGCAAGCAAAAAAACTAAAATGCCACCGAATGCTCACGCAACTCAACAGTTAAAAATAAATTTTCCGTGCCTGGGCATTATTCCCACCTCTGCAGGCTCACTGAACCAATAAGAATGTACGGCAGGGATATTATGAATCTCACTCTAACCCCTTGCAGTTTCTAAGATAAAGAATTGACCTTCTGTCCCCAGCATTGATTGTGATTGGTGAGTCTCAGCCATTGCAGGCTCACACGTGCAAAGTAAGACACAGCCCTGTCAAGTACCACGCATCATGTACAAACAAGCACGGAATCAAAACCTGTGGTGCGCGCACCACAGAGGAGCCGAACGCGGGAATCGAAACCAGTGGTGCGCGCGCACCACAGAGGAGCGGGGGCGAGGGAGCCTCTCGTCTGTGCCGCTCACTGATGCGCGTCCTAGACACGGACGGGAATGGGCAGAGCAAAGGCGGGACATGCGCCCGCCTTTGCCCAATTGCGTGCCGTTTTTAAAAAAAAAAGCACGCTACAGCCAATGCCAGCCTGCGAAAGCAAAACCACACGCACGAGCGTGTGGTTAGCTTTCTGAAGCCCATACAAGAGGTCTCGCGCTGCGCGAGCAGTTCTGCGCACTGCAACGCTAGGCGCGATACCTAAAAACGCATCATGAATAAAAGAGCCTCCTTCTTTCGCAATGCTCTAGATAAGGCCAAAAAATGTTCAAAAGGGCTCTTCATCATCATTAAGCAACAAACCTACAAGCCAGCCTTAAAAACCCCTCAGATATCCAAAAAACAGTGTGACAAATTCAACAGTATCTTCAATGATAAATTCACGAAGATCGAGCTCTCCCTTGATAATCCCAACCAGTCATCCAATGGGAACCCCCCCCTCCCAGAAATGAAGATAACAACCCACCTCACTCCACAGTCACCCTAGCAACTACCACTTCACAGGACAGAAATGGGTACAATCAGATCCAAGAGCCCTACAGAACTCCTAGAAGCTGGAAGGTATTCAACTCACTCTCAGAGGCAGACATGGCTGTTCTGTTGGCTATGCCCAAACCCGCCTCCCACCTTGCGGACCCCCTCCCAGCCTCCCGGGCTAAAAAACGTAACCACACCCTAACCCCCCTCTACCCCCCGGACTAAGATTATAAATGGCTCCCTGATAACTGGAGTGATGCCAGACCGAACAACCTCAATAATTTCAGGCTCAATAATTGCAGATTCCAATCTCCCCTTCCTAGCCAAAACTCTAGAGAGATGTGTTCTCTCACAGCTAAACGAACACATTGAAAACAGTATTCTCCTGGACCCTCACCAATCGAGCTTCAGAAAAGGATGCAGCACATAAAGCAGCTAGTTTGAACATAGTCGATGACCTACACAAATCCCTGTATACAGACCGATGCTGCCTGCTCATACTCCTAGGCAGCCTTCGACACAGTTGACCACTAACTTATCTTGGATTCCCTCTAAAAAAGAAGCATTGCAGACGGGGTGATCCTACGCTGTTCACATCTTTTCTACAAAACTGATCTCAACTGATAAAAATTAGTAATTAGACTTCTGATACAACAGCAATATCCTGGGGTGTCCCTCAAGGCTCTGTCCTCTCTCCCACACTATTCAATAGCTACATGGAACACCTCACTGTCATCCTCAATGAAGCAAACATCCCCTTCCATCTATTTGCAGATGACTCCCAGCTCTACATGGGAACCTCTTCACTAGACAACATACACAGGTTAAATGCCACCCTCAAAGAAGTCCAACACTGGCTAACTCGCAACCACCTAAAACCCAACAAAGACAAGACAGAAATTCTCCTCATATCGAAGACCGAGCAGTCCCCCCAGATGCAAGAATAGATAAACTCCATGGACAATCTCAACTGCAATCTAACCCAGCTGACTCAATCAAATCTTTAGAAATCACGCTGGACCCCATACTGATCATGAAAGATCATATAAAAAATTGTGCCAAGAGTGCCTTCTACAACCTGAAACTTATGAACAAAATCAAACCCTACCTACCACCGAATGATGTTAAATCTGACAAACAAGCACTGGTGAGGCATAGATTGGACTCAAGAAATGCTACCCTCAGTGGCTGCTAGATCCCACCTTGCAATCCTTAGAATCACTCTCAATGCAGCAGCCAGAAGAGTCACAGGAATCAAAAAATATTACCACATCTCCCCTGCCTTGAAATAACTGAATTGGCTCCCGATTGAAGCTCGCTGCAGCTTCAGAACTACTTGTCCTACTCACAAAGCCCCTGACACTGGAAAACCAGCTTACCTAGCCTCAAAACTCAAAACGGCAGGCCAAGCTAGAAACCTAAGAAGTTCAAACACCCTACTCCTCATTCCGCCTAAAGTCCACAAACAAAAAACACTGGCACGCTCCTTCTCGAGCAATGCCCCTAAAATCTGGACTTCCATACCAGTACATATCAGGACGAACCCCTCCTTCTTGGGCTTTAAGAGACAGCTAAAGGATCTACTCCTCAACCAGCATCTCAACTAGCGGGACATCAATTGCCCAAGACAGGATCCCTACCCCAAGGTCACCCTGTATTCCTTCCTTGTTATTTTGTCATCCCTCATGCTCAACCATTGAATTGATCTGATTAGACTCTTTATTTTTGATGTGAACATGTACTGATGTGAAGTGCTCTGATTCTCTCGGGTCTTGCAAGTGCTATATATAACTCTTAAATAAATAAACATATCTGGGTTTAGGTGCCTCAGGGTAAAACACATGCTTCTGAAAACCTGATGGTTTAGATTGTACAAAGCATTCTATTCTAGAAGTCGATTTTTTTCCATTTCAATGTTTATCATAATGACCCTGAGTTACAATAAACTTCGATGATGTTCCCTCCCAGTGTGGTGGGTACCCAAGGACGTCATTTAGGGGTCACCAGGGGTCGTAGCTGTGACCCCTGGCTTGCCCTTCGCGAGCCCTAACATTGCCTTTACAACCCCTGGCCTCAGAGGTGGCTAATTCAGTGCCAGGAACACAGGGGCAGCTGCGGCCCCACTCTCTTTATTTTCTGTAAATTTTTCATTACACTAATAGTTCATAAATATAATATATTATTCACTAATATTGTAATAAAAATGGAGTACAATATGCTATTAAATGTATGTTGTCTGCATGCTTGCGGGTAAGAGTGTGTTTATGTGTGAGAGAGTGTATACTTGTGAATTTCTGTTTATGTGTATGTGTGTGAGTGAAAGTAGAGGTCAAAGGGTCTGTGATGTCACTTCCGCTACCCCAGGCACTTTGGTGAATTGACATCCATGTGGGTACCTAACTCTCTTCATTGCTATTTGTGGCCCTGCTGAAGGCAAAACCACTCGAAGAGTACCAGGTAAAAAAGAGAATAGTCGTTCAAAACGTTTTTAATTTTATCATTCCTGTGGGACTAGCTGTGTGCAAAGATTTTGTTCCGTGTCATTGCTGTTATTTGGGTAACCCACAGATCGACTGAATTTTCTAATTTTCATGTTTTGGTATTAAAACTTAGAACTGGTGAAGTGGTGCGCTTTGGGGCTCTTTCCGGTCTGCACGTGAACTGGCCTAAGTCCATTGTATTTCCGCTGACCCCGAACACCCCTCAATTCGAACTAGACTATCCTTTGCAGTGGTCCACAGATCCGGTAAGATATCTGGGTATTCGTATCCATATGGACTCCGACATAGTTTTTAGAGAGAATTATGGGAGGGTCTTTAGTAAACTGGAGGATGACGTGGAACGATGGATTAAACTCCCGTTGTCCCTTCTCGGCAGAATATCCATCATGAAAATGGTGGTGCTACAGCGGCTGCTGTTTTTATTCACAAATATTCCGATGGTTCTGCCGCGTGTCTTTTTCGACCGTCTCACCACGTTGATGGTTCGGTTGGCTTGGGCGGGAAAACAGCCAAGGGTTCAGTGGCAGATATTGGTGCTGCCTTACTCTATGGGAGGACTGGGAGCCCTTGACTTCAACTTGTATTATCGGGCTGCCCAAGCTGCACAAGCATATCATTGGGTACATGGTGCCCCCGACATACCGCATCTCCGTATAGAATCGGTAGTGGCCAGCCCGCTTCCGCTCCCTGCAATGTTGTTTAATGCTCCAGACCGCCGGACGGGCATCTTAGACTCTATCAATGCCACTGCTCACGCCTGGCACTATTTAATGCATCTACAGGCGGGTACGATACTTTACTCTCCGGCGACGCAGATAGAATGGTGCACATGGCTACCGCCCTGTAAGGAGAGAGGAGTCACACAGGCACTACACACATTGGGCGTTCACACAGTGGGAGACCTGTTTGACAGTGGGGTGGCCAGGGGGTGGGAGGACATCACTCCCGCGAATCAGGAACCTTCCATATTGACGAAATTTCAATTCCACAGAACGGGACACACACTGCGGGAACTATTGGGGGACGATTACCTAGAACCTCCTGAACTTCCTGCTTTAACACTCATCCTTCGGGCGAGTCCCCAAAGCGCGTAGTTTCGCTCATTTATAACTCTTCCATGGCATACAGAACGAACCACTACGCTAAAGCGCGCTTGGCGTGGCAGCGAGATTTACACGTGGATATTACAGACACTATGTGGACTTATTGCTGCACCAGTACAAAGCGGATCTCGCTTAACGGCAGACACCGACTGATACATTTTAAATACCTCAACAGGGTTTATTATACGCCGGAAAGACTACGCAGGTACGGTCTCAGGGACGATGCGCTATGTGAACGCTGCAGTGCGCCATTAGCCGACTTCCTACACCTGACCTGGACATGCCCTGGCATAGCGGCCTTCTGGGCAAGGGTCTTTAAGGAAATAGGACAGATTACGAAGCTGATACTTGGCCCGGACCCCGTGCTCGCCCTACTCGGCTACTCTAAGTCAATCCCTAAAAACGTACGTAGACTGGTAGACATGGGTTTGCTGACGACCAAACGCAGGGTAGCTATAACCTGGTCGCGAGGTCCTTTACCTACAATCACCCAGTGGAGGAATGACATGACTTTCTGCAGCACACAAACGGAGCTTTTTAGTGAACTGCTCCCACCACGCAACAGACCCAAAAGCTTCTGGGAGCTATATAATGCATATCAGCACACCAACACAAGCAGTGTAAACGGCACCTCTGCACATACACACAGCTAGTGCGACCAATAAGGGGGGGAAGTGCTGGTTCGCCCTGAGGACCTGACTGAGCCCCAACCATAGTTAATTCTTATGATAAGATGCTGGGTCGCCACTGAACCAATTGTACGGAGGAAAGTGAATAGGAATGTTATGATTTTTCCTTTTTGTGTACTGTGTTACTGGCTACATGGCTTGTTCGACAATTTCCACTATTGACATAAGTATATATGTATGTACTGGGTTATTACTTACTGCAATGCTGAGTCTCGATGTTGTTTGTTCGTTGAAAAACAATAAAAATAAATTTAAAAAAACAAAAACTTAGAACTGGTCCAAAAGTCCCCATTTCAAGGTGAAAATACATATACAGAAAATGTTGTGAGCTACAGGTATTGGAGCATTCCCGAATTTTATGGGAAGTTCACAAGAGAAAATCTTTGCAACTTCGAACACTCCTGTGCTGACATGATGAAATACACCTCTGCTTTTGTCGTTCCAGAGGCTTAACTCGAAATATATGGCAGCACTTGCAATGAAATACCTTACATTTTGCGCTTGGTACCAAAACTTGCCTTTGGGTCCTTCCAGCTCCAGTGCACATGTAGTAAACCTATTTGACCTCCCACATGTCAGCGCCGTTGAAAATGACAGATGCTACCTTGCCTTGGAAGAATTTTTATAGAGGTCAAAGAGTCATTTGCATGTGTGAGATAAGAGCTGAGCATCACGCCAGCTCCTCTTTATCTTCGTACATTGGTATGTAATTTTTGGAAGGCAGAAGAGCATGTTGCTGATGTTTCATGAAGTGATAAAACTTTTTTACTGGGTGCGAATGTAAAACAAAAAATAATTATGTGTATTTATGAACAGTCACGAATGAAATGACTTCACTGTGTATAACATCACAAAGTTTTAAAGTTGACATGAGTGGCCCCAACTGTGCTCGATGTCACTTAAATCGCATATAATTTTTAAGTTGGCATGTTTCTCCCTGCTGTGGGCACCGTTGCACAACTGGCCTTTAAAAATTCTTTTTTTTGGGTGTTTTTATTTTTAAAAACAGATTTTATTTGTCAAATAGCACATGAGGCAGAGCTCTGTATCCCAGAAACTTCTGCATAATAAGTTTACATCATCATGACTTTGACTTTTGAAGAAACATAACCAAGGAGAAATGGAGAGCAATACAAATGAAGGAAAGAAAAAGAAGAGAAGAAAGAAATTAAACATAACAACCCCCTCCTGTCGCACTAAAGTCTTTCTTGAAACAACACACCATAAGAAAAGGAACCCACACCAATATATGTAGCACATTATTACACCAAGACCTGTACATCGCACCAGAATAGGAACTTAAACTGAGTCAGGTATTCCTGCCGTTGAGACGGGCTCTAGCTGTAGGCCTCGATAGTCAGCCCATCGTTTCCAAATTTTAAAATGTTTTTGTGGGCACCCCCTTGCTGTGAAAATTGAAATCTCCAAACCCATGCAAAAGTCCAGGCCATTCTTCCATGCAGTCAGGGAAGGCGCTGCCGGTGCCTTCCATGCCCTAGCGATGTCTCTTTTAGCCAGAGTGAACCCCAGGAGCATGAGGTGGCGTTTGTAGATTTGCCCCCACCTCTTCCATGACATGCAGAAGGACCAACTTCGGCAAACAGGGGAGGTCCTAACCCAATACCTCTGAGAGACAGGACATAACACCCCTCCAAAATCGCGCCAGGGCAGGGCCACACCGTATGCAGGAGAGTTCCCTCTTCCTGGTCGCATCTGAGGCACACAGGGGAGGCCACCAATCCCGCCCTCCACAATCTGACTCTGGTGAAGTATACCCGGTGGAGATACTTTAACTGGATAAGGGGCAGGCGCACCGCTATTGCAGCACCCCGCGGGGAGGCTAATGCTTCCGTCTAGTCCTCCCCCTGCAGTGGGCCTACATCGCTCTCCCAGGCCTCCCTAAGCTGCTGTAGAGTAGGGGAGCTATGTGTAACCAAAGATTGATAGATTTTAGATATCTTGTGGTCCTGGAGATCTCCCATAAATACCTTCGCCTCAATCGGGCTAAACTCCGCCAGTGACTCCAAGCCCTCCAAGCTAGGGGAGATGGCATGCCGGAACTGGAGGTACCTATAAAATTGGGTCTGCGGCATCTGGAAGTCCCGCTGGAGATCCTGAAAGGACTTCAGGACCGGTCCCCTCATAACATCTCCCAAGGTAGAGATGCCAATACTGTCCCAGCCACGGAACCCAGATAGGGTAGCCAGCTGAGGCAATCGCCCATTATTCCAAAGGGGAGTCTCCCCCGTCAACCTGTTCCACCACCCCATCATCCGAAGAGCCTGCTTCCAAACCAGGAATATGACCCTCGTAGCTGACGGCAAGGAGTCGCGTAGCGGCGCCGAATACAATATAGTATGTAAGGTATGATCCCCCATACACCACCGCTCAACCGCGTAGGCAGGGTCCACCCTATCCCCGTACCACCACTCATTCAACACAAGCAGGTGCGAGGCCATGTAGTATGATTGAATGTCGGAGGTCGCCAGCCCCCCGCAGTACGTGGATTGGAAACACGTCCGCAACGCAACTCTAGCTACACCACCTGCCCACAAAAACTGCCCCAGGGCCGCATTAACCTGTTGGAACCATTTGGGAGGAATCGGATATGGGTGGTTCTGCAAGTGGTACAATAAACGGGGAAGCGAGACCATCTTAAAGATAGCCGATCTACCATAAATGGATAGGGGCATATGGGACCAGGTCTTAAGATCCTCCTGTACACGCGCCCATATTGGTGCCAGATTCCTATCCCGAGGCGCGTCCGATATAAAAACACCCAAATACTTCACACCCTCGGTGGCCACCTGAACTGACGAGGCCCATGACCCCACACCTGCCTCATCCCCCCAGGACCCACAGAGTGGACTTTCGGGGGTTCATATACAATCCCAACGTCTCCCCGAAGATCTGCATGATGCGGAGCAGACTCGGTCCTGCCCTGTTGACATTGGTAAGAAAAAATAACACATCGTCCGCATACAACACAATGCGGTCCGATAGTCCATGGGAGCATTCAAAACCGGTCACCTGTGCATCCATTCGCACCCAGGCTGCCAGGGGCTCCATAGCCAACACAAATAAGTATGGTGACAGGGGGCAGCCCTGTCTGGTGCCCCTCCCGATGGGAAACGTAAAGGAAGTAGAACCAGCCACGCGTACCAAAGCGGTTAGATCAGTGTAGAGCAAGGTCAGGTAGGACAGGAACCGCGGGCCAATATTCAGGCGACGCAAAAGGGTGAACAGATAGACCCAGCTAAGGGAATCAAATGCCCTACCCATATCTGCCAGAAGCAACGCTGCTTGTTCACCCGACCCCTGAATAGCTGCGATGGCAACATGCGCTCGGCGGATATTGTGGCGTGTCGCTCTTTGAGGCATAAATCCGGATTGATCTGGATGCACCAGGGTGGTAATATGAGACCGAAGGCGATTGGCCAGAGCTTTGGCAAGAATTTTTGTCTCTACATTCAACAAAGAGATAGGGCGATACGAAGCGTGCTGGTCCGGGGGTCGGCCCGGCTTATGGAACACCACCACCTCCGCATGTCTCCAGTCACGGGGAAGACATCCTCGCTCCCTGGCCTCGTCGACCACTCTAAGAAAGTGGGCCCTAGCTGCGAAAAGTATTTCTTAAAATATTCGCAGGGGAACCAATTGGGATCCGGGGCCTTCCCCGAGTTCAGGTCCCCCAGGGCGGCACCCAGCTCCTCCACTGTAAGCGGAAGATCAAGCTCCGCGCGTGCCTCTCTAGATAAGGCCATGAGTGGGAGGTCATCAAGAAAGCGGGATTACACGTCCTCATGCAGACACTCCCTGGGGGCATAAAGCTCTAAATAATATGATGCAAAACTTTCGGCGATCTCAGTGGGATCTCTAAGGAGGTCCCCATCCAAGCCAGTTATACTAGGGAGAGCCTGGGGGTACAGTGCCCCCTGACACAGCCTGTGGAGCAACTTACTAGACTTATCCCCCCACTGATAGACTCTGCTCCGGGTCGCTAGCCATGCCAGGCGGGCCTCGTCCATCAGGAGGTCCGCATGTATCTGTTTTGTTACCAATAATTGGCGGCAAATCTGGACCCCCCCGTCCCCTCTACTGCGACTCTCAAGCTCTATAATGTTGGCCTCTGATTTTAGAAGGGACTCCCTATGCGCTCTGCGAGCCGCCGAGCAGAAGGAGATATTGACACCCCGTATGGTAGGTTTCATTGCTTCCCATAAGGGTTCTGCCCCCTCCACCGATCCTACATTAACCTCCAAGTAGCGGTCAATGGCACTCTCAATATATACCCTATATTCCTCATTCTGTAGATTCCAGACCGAGAGGCGCCATCTAAAGGGCTGTCGCACCGGGCCCACCTGTAGGGTGAGGGTCACCGGCGAGTGGTCTGACAAACCATGTGGGAGGATGTCAGCCTTCATCACTCTGCCTGCCACCACCAGGGGCACAAATATATAATCAAGCCGGGAGTAGGAATCATGCACAGCCGAGGGATAGGTGTATCCCTGCTCGTTCCCATGTAGCCGACACCAAGGGTCCTCTCAACCAAGCCCCGTGACCAGGGAGTATAGTCTAGTGGACCGATGGACATCTGGACGGCTCCCTGGCCTCCATCTATCCCTGGCCACTTCCATCACATCATTCCAGTCCCCCCCAACTACAGACAGGCCAGTCGGCATCTCCGCCCACAAAGTCATGAGTCACTCTACCAATCCCCAGGAAAGCGGCGAGGGAGCATAAACACATCCCAGTACCACTCGCTCCTCACAAACAGTGCCCTGAAGAAACAAATATCTCCCCTGGGTGTCAGCCCACGTTTTAACATGCTTATATGGAACCCTGCGGTGGATTAAAATTGCCACCCCCAGGGACTCCTTTACAAACCCAGAGTGAAACACTTGGATGTATCCATAGCGTTGTAGGCACGGTGCCTTTGACCCCATAAGGTGCATCTCTTGTAGCATGAGAATATCAGTTTGAGCCCGCTTGGCTTGCTGGAGTATGGCCCCTCTTTTGATCTTATCCAACGCCCCCCTGACGTTCCAGCTTACTATCCGGAGGGTGCCAGGGAAGACCCGCTGTTTAACTGATGGGACTGCCATACACGGTCCTAATGGGCGATACGGGTGTAGGGATAATCATCTGGTGTCCATATGGCGACTTTATAACAGTGTAATACAGTGCGATCAGAGAGCTAAAACAACCCAACAACCCCCCACCCTCCACCCTATACCTCAAAACTGCTGAAGTATCTGTCGTGGCGGGAGCGGGCTGCGGACCCCAACGGGAGTACCCGGCCCACACCCACCAATGGATCCCCCCCTTACAGCCCATCGTCCATAGGCGCTCCCTCCGTCCGACAAAGTCCGGCAGAGGTAAGGGCCCTCGTTCGTGCTTCTCTGGTCTAGGTCAACATTATCCAAGTCTCTCCGGACTGGGGTCCCCCACAGTGACTTTGAGGCCGAGTAATGCCGCTGAGTGGCCGGCCCGGGATGGGTCACTGCATGATCGAGATCGACGTCTGGACCTGGAGCGTTTATTCCCCTTGGGTTTCGGCTTGGGCGGTTTCCGGACTCCCTCACTGGACGAGGAGTCTGATTCCCGTCTGGGCGGTGTGTGTGGACGAAGCTTCACTGTCTCGTCGGGCCACTGAAAGACCTCCTCCGGCGAGTCAAAGAAAAGGGTGCGGGACTGATAGACTACCTGCAGTCAGGCAGGGTATAGCAGGGCATATGGAAGCTGGAGACCATGAAGCCGGGCCTTGGCTGCCAGAAACGATTGCCTCCGCTGTTGAACCAGCTTCGTGTAATCAGGAAATACCATAATACGGGCACTATCATATAGTAATGGTTCCTTGGCCCTGGCCTGCTTCAGGATAACGTCCCGATCATGGTAATTCAATAGCTTAGCTATAATTGGCCTCGGTCGGGCCCCAGGCGGAGGCTTCTGCATCAGGGCTCTATGGGCGCACTCCACCACAAAACACCGAGAGAGGGGCTCTGAGGGGAGCCAGCTCTCTAGCCACCGGGCGAGGAACCGCTCCATGCCCCCCCCTCGCAGCCCTCAGGAAAGCCGACGTCTGGCCTTGCCTTCTGCATCCTCCACTCGTGCCGCCAGACCCCGTTGGGTCGTCTCCAGTGAGGCAACTCTTTTTTGCAAGGTAGTGACCAAGTCTTCCACTCCGAAGATCCTGGTCTCGGCCTCCGTAATGCGCCCCACCGCGTTGCGCAAGTCCTGCCGAAGCAGCATGACGTCGGAGCCGACTGCCCCGATTTTGGCATCCAGGGCGTCCCTGGATTGCGTAATGGCCTCCATGAGTGCGGCATTATCAGGCATGCCCCCCTGTGCTCCTCCAGGCTCAGGCGCGGTAGACCCAGGGATAGTAAATTTGTCCAACGTGCTCTGTTTGGAGGAGCCCCCCCCTGTTTTATCCTTTGTCATGATGGTCTCTGAGCCTCCCAGCTCACCAGACAGCCCCACTCCAGCTCGCAATGTAGTTCAGGCAGGACAATGGAGGCTCCCAAATGCAAAGCCGTGGGGGGGCTTGCTCCCGGAGGTAAGTCGGCCCCCTACAACGCCACCGGCCAAGGGTGTAGGGCCCAGGTGAGGACCACCCGCCCACAAGCCGCACCAGGCACTAACCCAGCCGCCTCCGCAGGCAAGCGAGTCCCCCCCCTAATGGGCACCCCACCCTCTCTTTCACTACCACGTCGGCGGGAAAGCCAGGTCAGGCCCTTCAACTCAGGCAAGGCTCCGGACCCTACGACCTCCGCCGCTGCGCCGCACCACCAATTCGCAACGTCAACACCCAGTGCAGACGGTAGACAATGTCAAATGGGCCGGTCCCGAGGTCCGGGCTCTCCAGAGCTCCCAGAGCAACGGCAATCACTTCTTTGTGCAGGGTGTGGCAGAGTCCAGGGGCACGGAGCACACCACAGGCCCTGCAGCCCATGGGGCTCCACCATGCAGGCCCGGGTCCCCCAAACCCTCAAACTGGGCCACTGGAGGATACACTCGCAGCCCGCGTGACCCGATCTGGCCGCCGAATGCGGGACCGCCAATAAACAAGGAAGGGGGGGCAGGGAGCCCAGGGCTGCTCACCACGCAGCCACGGATGACCTTGCGCCGCCGCGGTGGCACCGCACCCGCACCAGTGGCTCCCGGAGCTTCTTCTGCACCAACCGGTGCTAGTATGCATGTTGCCCCCTACTGGGGATCCGGAGGATATCCCAACTCTGTGCCACACCCTCGGGGAGTCCTCAGCATATGTCTCCCATTCACCATGGCAGCCCGGAACCGTCAATGCCCCCACAAACACTCAGTCCTGCACCTCCCCCGGAGGCTCGTGCGACCCGATGCGGCCGCCGATACGAAGCCGAAATGCAAGGGGGAGGGGAGGCGTACCTGGGCAACTCACCGGGTGCTGGGTAATAGTCCCTGATGCAGCCCCTCGCAGCAGCACATTCCCGGGAGGCCCCACGAGCCCGCGAGCAAGGCTCCACCCCAGCGGCTCCCGCGGCCCGATGCGGCCGCCGACAACAATGTCGGAGATCGAGGGGGGAGGGGCAAAGGAGAGGTCCGCTCGCTGGGTGCAGGGGATCGTGGCCGGTCGGCCGCCGCTATGCCAGGTCCCCCCCGCAGCGATGATCTCCACTAGACACTCTGCTGCCGGCTCCACATGCCGTACACAGTCCCTCAAGGCACGGCAGGCGTCCGCGAGGTCACATCCAAGCTCCGCTGCGTGTAGGCCGTGCTCCAGGCTGCCGCCTCCCCAGCGCTGAAAACTGCGATCCAGACACAATTCAGGCCTCAAAATGCAGCCCCCACCTGCGCCATATCCGGGGCGCGGCCAGAACACACAACTGGCCTTTAGTATTTAAAAATGTTAATTATTCCAAAGTTGCTGTTCTATAACACCATGAGAATGCATTTTCTTTTTCTTTTTTGCTATTCCTGAAGGAAGTGAAGAACTCAGCTGTATCATTTGAAGGTCATTTCCCCAGGCCAATCAGAGGTTGTTTATATCATTTGAATGTGCATTTGTTTTAATATTGTAGGACAGAATGCAGGAGTATTCTTTAGTAGTAGAGCAAAAGTCATTTTGCATGTGATGTGTTTTCTATTTTACTATTGGATATCATAATGTATCTTATGCTTCACAGCACATGGACAGTACGATTAGTCTGAAAACATATAAAAATGCACATTTGGAATGAAAGCCAGGTCTTTTCCTGATCTATCAAAGAGAAAGATTTCAGGTCAAACCTCTTATTAAATTAATATTTAGACATTTTTCAGGATTATCTCCTTGCATTAAATGGAGCAATCCCAATGACCACTTGCTCTTTGAATTTGTTATTTGCTTTGCACTGGACCGTATTTGGTTCTGGCTAGTGACTAGACTGGGGGCTCACCTTCCATTGCTTATGCTGATTCACTTTATTTGCTTTTTCAGTATTTTGCCTTTTCTAATGATTTTCTTAATCTCTAAATAAACATTTGTGGTTTGTATTTGAACTTTGTCCAGGTGGATTATCTAGTGTAAATGTCTTGTGTGTATTTTCTAATGTGGGTTCTCTAGGTTTTCTTGTAATTTGTGCCTATGGCTCTTGTCATTTGGGACTCACAAAAAGGCACCAACATTACTTGACGCCAGCCTTTTCCTTAAGTTGAAGTTGGAGGGGTTGGTCCTGAATTTCATGACCACTTTTTTTTAAATAATAATAATCAGAATATTAATCTATTCGTTGCTAGTTGTATCAACAATAAATATTTGCAACAGGTTTTTGAGAAGTAGAGAATGCTATGTGAATATGATGAAATTGCTTGTCTGATGTCCACATTCCTGAATGGTAAAGCATAAACTGGTGCCACTGAGTTGAGTAGACACTGTGCATTGGTATTTATATAAAGCAAACCTAGCTGTGAAGCAATGGAGTGCTGTATATTAAATGAGGGGTTGGAGAGTGTGTAGATCAAGTGGGGATTACACAAACCATTTTAGATGCCAGGGCATTAAGGGCCAATTCCAGGTTTGGCAGTCCTTGGACCACCAAACCCGGAGTGGCGCAGTGGTGGCCACCACACCGGCGGTGCGACCGCCATATTACAAGTTCAGTGCTCAGACTGGTATGGGACTGCCGCAACCGCCGGAGAGCCATGATCCCTCAGCTGCAGAGCAGAGATCTGGGGCAGCAATATGTTGGCATTATGCTGCAGCACTGCCAAGCATATTATGACTTTCCTGACCTCCACACTTTTCATGGCGGTGATCCGGCCATGAAAAGTGAGGCAGTCAGGAAAGTAAGGGTGCCCCTTTGCATGGTGGTGCAAGCAGGGGGGCACATGGTTTGCCCATCTGTGTGCATGCATCCCAGTTCTTGCACTGAATGGACTGCACAGTCCATGCTATGCAGGAACTTGCTTTGGCTCTCACTCGGCACTGCAGTTCAAAGGCTCACTTATGAGCCTTAGAACTGCACCGCTGCAGGACCTCCAAAGCACCGCCCACCAGACCACGAGGGAGGCAATCAACTTTGGTGTTGTGGGAGCGGGCGCTCTATTGGAGGCCTGCTCCCACACCGCCAAAGTCGTAATCGGGCCCTAAGTGTTTTGCCCAGAATCACACAATATTGGGCCTATCCCCAAGACAAGGATTTTAACCTGGGTTCACATGTTCCAAAGATGGCAGCTTTAGCTGCTAGACCGTTGCTCTTCATCAGAAAAAAGTACATTATATAGGAAGAGGATTAACAAACAGATTTGTTTAGCAAATCCAGGGTAAGCATCCTAGCAGAGTGTTTTCTCGTCTGTGATGCGAGTAGCAGGAAAATAAGCAGCTGTGCTTGAAGTCACACAATCTTAGGGTCAGACATTCTAGTAAGCAGCTTTTGCCATTGCTGCTCCCTGTGAACCCAAAGGCGGAAGAAGAGTCTAAAAAGAAAACTTGCAATTACAGTTGTGTAGCTGGAAAACATGTATCCCATCTAGATAGTCCCAGGAAGAGAAGGGCAGAAAAAGAACTGGGTGGTGGGCTGACATTTAATTTCTGCGGTCAATGTTAATCCTCTATCTTATATCCCCTCTTGTTTACTGTTCAATATCTACATATGTTGCCTAGGTCCAGGTGAATTTAAAACTGCACTCAGATTTATTAGGCATGCTGATATCTGACAGATGTCTGGGCACAAATGTACTGAGCTGCATGAGAGCTATGGATTTCCTAATGGAGGCTGGGGAAAAAGTCATGTTTTAATGCTTCCTGAAATTGTAGAAGTTTGTTTCCAACCACAACCCCACACTAGGCAGATGCCCATCTGATTATCCACTGATAAGTTCAAGAAACTGGAACTCAGAAAGAGATCTCTGTCTGTTTTAGGCCATAAACACTGGAGAACTCTCAACCCTTCCTTGAGAGCTGAACTCTATCACAATGAAACTGCTGAAAATTGAGCTATTCATACTGCTCTGAATGGATGTCAGAAGACTTTCTGACAATCTCCCCATCTATCCTGTAGGCCACTGGTGCCCCAGCCACCTCACAACCCTGCTTTGTGTGTGACCAATGGAAACACTGGTAAGTTAGGTAAATAAAATGAGATAGACAGAACTTTACAAAATGCTAAATGAATAAATCAATAAAAATATAACTTAAGCTTTCGTATAAAAACATGGTCCTCTAGGGATAAAACAACTGACAGGTGCAGCAAAGGTGATTATAATCGTCCACACATGTTCCTATGTTAATTATCACTATGTACTTCACAAACATACTGAGGACTAAAATAAATTTTTATATTTCTCAAATAAACAGAACGCATTTACCATTATCACTGGTCTCTGGAATTAACATTAGTCAAGGGGAGCTGCAGTAGGCAACCTCCACAGAGAGAAACACCCCCAAAACTGACAATAAGTTGCCTTCAACTAGCACCTCAGTAAGGCAATTGGGGGGCGTACCCTCTCAAGCCTCAGGCAGAGGTGAGACCAGTTGAGGTTTGCCTCTAAACCAAGAATGACCAGGGATGTCCCTGGAGAGAAACTGAATTACAGTTTTAGGTCTTCTTTGGGTGTAGGGTCCCTCAAACAGACCCAGAAATTAAAATGAACGGGATGTTTGTGACACAAATCTGAAAACAGAGTGATGGAACATGTGGTACAAACAGCTGTGGATTCTTGCCTTATATTGCTCAAAAGATTGTGTGGAAGCAATACCATGGTCTGAAATATGTAGTGGGTTATCAGACTATGTCCACATAGAGCAAATGAATGCATGTTAGGATTATGGGAGCTGAACCCCAATAATCGCCTGATACCCGATATTTGATCACCCTGATTTTTAACAAAATAATTTGGCTCTAGTGTCTCCAGTTGACCTAGCAGTTAGAGACTACACTCCACTCCTTATCAGGAAAACCCCATTTAGCAGAGTTAAACAGAAATAAAATATTGGAAGCATAAAGAACTGAGTTCTAAATCTAAAATGAAGCCAAAGTGAATTTATTACAGAATAATCAAAGTGTGGTACAGAGAAATATGCGTGTATTGCCTTGAATGCCCAACTACAGAAGTACAGATAAATGTAAAAATCATAAAACTATATAGTCCCTAGTTTGGCAGAATATAGGCAAAAGGCCTGATTATGATCTTGGCATATGGGATACTCCGTCACAAACGTGACAGCTATCCCATCCGTCATATTACGAGTTCCATAGGATATAATGGAATTGCAATAAGGCGGGCGGGAAATCTGTCACGTTTGTGACTGAGTAACCCATCCGCCAAAATTGTATTCAGGCCCTAAGTGTCAAACTCATAAAAAGTACTGACAGCATTACCTCAAAAAAATAATGAAGGAAGGTTATGTTAAAATTTTTGTTTATTTGGACATTTGTCCCTTTTTGACAACTCCACATTTCCAATCATCTACAGTAGAATAAACCTATAACCTTTTGTTAAAATTAATCCAAAACTGTCCATAAGGTGCAAAACATTCTAAAACACCTAGGTCAACAGCACAGCATAAAACATAAATTAAAATCACAATTCATGGCAATCAAAATTTCTCAAAGACCAAATAAAACACCCCACAACTACAGTTAAATCAAGAAAGCGCTTCTAATAAGAACATCAATTGCACCATATTTTAAAAATAAAGGTCTTAGAAATTTCTGTTGCTTAGATAACAAAAAGAGGACAGTCAATTAATACATGAATAAGAAGACATTTCCGTTGTAAAGTGCATATACAATATCCATTATTTTCCCTTATTTTTTCAACCAGATATGGAATGGCCATGAGAGGATTAAGGCCTGTTCTAATTTTTAAAATTTCCATACAAATTAAGGGATCCGACAATTGATAAAGATAAGGGTATATATCCGGGCTGACCAGGGAAGACACTGTCCTTTGGATTGAGGATCTCTGAGATAAATACTTCTTATCTTTCTGGTGGGATAGAATCCAAGCAACTTCCTGCTGTAACTTCTTATGGGAAGGCGACCAGGGTAGTGCAATCTCCGAAAGCGGCTAGTCTTAAATCCTGATAACAAGCCCATAAATATCCCGCAATGCATGGTTCAAACAAACCCAATATTACATACTACAACGGGTGTACCTCACTGCCAACAGATTCAACTCCTACTTCCCTAACACAGCAAACACCTGCCCCAGATGTCACCAGGAGGAAGGAGTATGCTGCACATAATGTGGGAATGCCCCCTATTGGCTGACTACTGGCCGGGGATATCACCGACTGTAATATGGCTTGCATACTGGGGCTCTACCCCGCCCTGTGAAAAAAAATCTAACATCCTGTTTTATAGACCAGGCTCTAATCCTGGCCAAGTGCCTCATCACTACGTGATGGAAGGCACCCACTGGGCCACGGTTGGACACATAGAAGACAGACCTTTAAAATGTGCAGAATGGGAGTGGGGAACACTTCTCTGAGGCTAGGAGAAGCAGGAGATTGCTAGATTTTTCCTGAGCCTGGGAGAACTTACTGGAGACAAATAAAGAAACGATGACCAAGGAAAATATCCACCCTTCTCCATGAAAACCCCTCCAATTGGCATTGGGCCTCATGATGCTAGGTAACTGGACCCGAACTTCCCCACTACCACTAGACAACTAGTCGAGAGCCAAAACTACCACCATACACAGACGTCCCCAAAAAATGCTAGACAAACTCCTCTGGGCCACATCCTGCTACACGATGACTAAGCACATTTCCCTCTTTTCATGTTATTAAAGGACACAAGACACTATGGGGACATGGGATAAAGAAGGCTGGGCGGAGGCTGGAATTTCTGCATGGTTGGAATAGTTACAATTAACAAAGATTGAATTTTCTCAGAACCCAGTGACATACACTATTGAATTGAAGTAGCCATGCTACCTGATCTATAGGACCAATGCCTGTAACACGTGTTTTTACAACCCACCAACTGGTGGGCTCAACTTGTGTACAATGAGTCAGCGACATGGCAGCTTATGAAATGTATACAGCTCTGGTGTACTCTTTAAAAACTCAATCAAATATGTTTAGAAAAAAAATTGATGTTGAAGAGGATGTGAGAGTAAAAAGATTGTTGGAGAGCCAGTTTTTACATTGACACAGGGTAAGAAAGAAATTGAGCAAATTTTATATACTGATTTTGGTTATCCAAGTATAATGAGGACTGTCCCCTTCAGCCTCATTCTATCTATGAGCATTTTCAGGAGAGTGCTATGATCCATCTTGTTGAATGCAGCTGCTAGGTCAAGGAAGATAGGAAGAGATAAGTTACCTCTTTTTGGATATGGAGCTTTGCTAACTATTTTTAAGGAATCAGTCTCCATGCAAAATCCTGATCAGCAATCTGACCAGAACTCACATAGTGGTACATTTTCTGCAGTGAAGTTTTTACAGTGCGTCTCCAAGCAGCTGTCTAAATTTTGGTCAGAAAGGAAGGATTAGAGAATGGGCAAAAGTTGTTAAAATCAGTGGTGTCTGCTTCATGTTCTTTTTAGCATAGGAAATACCTTGTCTACTTTTAGGCCTTATGGAAGTATTCCTTGGAAGAGATACATATTAATCCGGCTGATCCAGTAGGGGATAACAGAGTGGCTAATCTTCTTAGATGTGTCAAGGGGAGGGTCCAGAAATATTGGAGGCATTTTTGGTTTTGCCAATTGCATTCAGCAACCTTATTGGGTAATTCATGTGAAGGTGGACCATGTGACTTCACCCACCCGATGAAATCTAGGATTTCATTGTCTCTGTGAGGGAATGTTCTACTTTTTAACCTTCTTTGAAGCTGGAGAAGTCCTCAAATAATTTGTTGTAGATGTACATGATCCCCTCTGATTTAGAAAGTTTGATTTGTTGCCCAATTTCATGTGTTATGCTTGATCTGTCTTTCTTTTTATGATGGCAGATTTGGCTTTCAAGATGAATTCTCCATATTTGCTTTTTTCAGTACGTGTTAGGATGAAGTGCAATGTCGTGTAGTTCCTATAGAACCTATATAGGATCTGCGCATTTAGACAACATACACTGTAGGATTGATGCCAGACTGATTCTAGGCACCCCTACCAGGTATGTTAGCCTGTATACCAGCTACCTCACAGTGCCACTAGAAACCCCTCTTACCAAGGAGAGAATAGTTCTTGGAAACTATCGAACATGACAACCCTGATCTCTCAGGACCGTGGAAACAGTGCAATACTTTTCGCTCAGTCACTCATGCTCACTTTGTCTCAGAGAGATACACAGAATAAACAATATGGACGTTTTTCAATAAGCATTTATTGAACAGTCGTCATTCTAGTGTAAAATAGATGTGCTGAAACAACCACTAATGTTTGGTATTACTCTATCCCCCACTCCTGGAATTTGAGCACATGGAACGTTATTTGCATCTAACTTGTAGGAGTACTTGAGTGGAAAACCTTTCGGCAATGCCTTATTGTCTTTGCGTGAAGCAATGACAGCTACCATTATCTGTCCGTCTATTCTCGTTTTTGAATGCGTGATTGCAGCTACGGAAGCAGTACGTACTGCCCCCTTCGCGGCTTCATCAGCCAATGAATTCCCTTCAACGTGAACGCCATCACGTTGATGATTCAGCATGTGTATCACGTGAGCTCTTGGTGGTGCGTTTTTCAACTCAGCTACCTGTTCCCATAGCATTTTGTGCTTAATTGTGCCACCTTTTGAGTCCTTGAAAGCATTTTGTCCCCAATGGTGAAGATATTTATTGTATGACTGGACACAGTAAAAAGAATCACACACAATTAGTGCGGGGAATTCTCGATCCATATTTAGCAGTGCCAGTAACAGGGCTTTTAATTCTGCCAGCTGAGACGTGCAGTCTCCTAGAGACTGTGTCTTCGTATCACTGGGATGGAACTTGCCATCCCGCATATGACCTTTTACAATTGCACAAGCAGCGCTGTATTGCTGTTTACTTTCTATGGCCGGCTGAGCAGATCTGCCAGTGTAAATAATGTATTCATACTGATCTAGAGGCATTATTTCATTTGGGAGAGGATATTCTTGTTCATATTGCAGGAATGCTTGTGTTTTAAACCTTGGGTCATATCTGTATTCTACATCCGTTGCAGTGAGAGAATCAGCCCATTGTATCCATCTTGGATGTAAAGCTTTAGCATTAGGAACGCTAGCCTTTGTAGCAGCCTCTAAGGCCGGTACTGGAGTTACGACAATTATTCGTTTCCCCTGAGCCAGTGCTCTTTCTCTTACCACATCGGTCTGTACTGCTGTTAGTATCTTTTCTGTAGAAGCAAAGGGCATTACAGCATTTGTGTACAAATGTGATTTGTATGCAATGGGTACTGTTTCGCCTTCATTGAAGGTTAGGTAAGTATACCCAGATTGACCCGCTATAAAGCGAATCACTAGATTGCGTACGTTTACGCATGTCTGCAAGTGTTTTGAAGCTATCATGTCAGCTTGTAGGGAACACAGGATATCTGTGTGTTCCTGTGTCCAATGCCTTACTGAGAAATCAAGTCTTATTAAGTGGTAGAAAGGTTTTACTCTTTCTGCGTAATCCAAAATTTATGTTCTGCCAAAATTTAAAAGTCCCAATATGGATTGTAAGTTCTTCAAAGTTTTAGGAGGCTGGAGCAGCGCACACTTTTCTAAAAAGTTAGCTGCCAGGCTTTTTCCTTCACTTGATAGCTCGTATCCCAAAAATAGGATATTGAGGTGGGCTATTTTTGATTTTTTAAAGTTAAATCCTCAGAGGCGAATCCCAAAATTATGGTGCTCACCCTGGTCAAGTGTTCCTCTAGGTCATCATCCGTCAGATGAATATCATCTACATAGGACAATGCCTCTTCATCCAAATTCTGTAGTAATTCTTTTACCCTAGAGCTGAACAATCCGGGGCTATTCTTATACCATAGGGGGAGTCGACAAAATTGACGCTGGGACCCTAGCGCTGGGAATGCTGTTAAGTACCTGCTTTCAGGTGCTATATTTTGGCAGAAAAATCCATTTGAGATATCTAGTGTTGTTTTGTATTTTTTCCGCACAATGTTATTCATCAGCGCGGCACTGTGTGCGTTCTGTACTGCAAATGTTTTTGTGCAAGAGTTCAGATGTCTGTAGTCTAAAACTAGACGATATGTATTGTCAGGTTTCATTACAGGAAACAAAGGGTTATTCATTGAAGAGGTGCAAGTTTCAATCACCCCCTGGTATTCTAGTTGATCTAAGATATCCCTAACCTGTTTTTTAGCCTCTTGTTTTATTGGATACTGTCTCTGTGGAGTTGGAGTAGTTTTCAATGGTATCACGTGGTGAGTTGACTCTTCATCCCACCCAACATGTTTGCGATAAAGTGCTGGAGCAAGGGCTAATGTCCACTCCCGCACGTATGTATGTTTTAAATGTATGGGAACGAGGTTGGAAAAGGCTGGAAAGATTACAGTTTCTCCCTTTGGGCAATCCATAACAATAGCAGGTGGCCAATCTCTTTCAGCTAAAAGAATGCCATAACCAAAAGTTAAGTTCTTCCAAAAAGACCTTTAATTTTTCAGGGCTTGTCCGCCTCCATTTGGAGTGTTATCTCATGTAGCCTATGTGGGACACTCACACTAGTATCAGGTTTTTCCACCGTGATATGTTCATTCAGCTCTGCTGTCACCAGAAATTCCATCAGGTTCTGGCGAACTATTGTTACTTCTGCAGCACTGTCTAGCATCGTGAGAGCCCATTCCCCGTTCTGTAGTTGAGTCCTCAGGATTCTGGACATGTCTGATCTTAAGACCTGCTACTTTCTTCTTTTTAAATTGAGGTTTTGATTTTGGTTTTTCTTCTTTCTTTGAAGTGTATTCAGGAGCGCGTTGTGTGTCTCTGGACTTTGTATGCTCTTCTTGTCTGTGTTCTGACCGTCCTTCCCTCTCTGAGTTTTTTGATGAACGCTGAAAGGAACAAGAGGAACGTGTATCAGTGTCCTGGTACCTGTCAGGTTTTCTAATGTTATCTCTATTCCTAAGGTGATACCTCCTTTCGGAGGGCTCCTGTTGAGGATACCTACCTCTGGATTGAGATCTATTCTCTCTATTCATTTGTTGTTTGTTATTATCCCATTTCTTCTTTGAAGAAGCAGGTGTTTGCTTGGTGTTATTCTTTTCGGGACCACCCATCAGTTGAGGTTTTACTGCTCTAGCTCCCAAACTATCTGTACCTAATTCTACATAAACAGTTTCAATAATTTTGGGTAATTCACGTTCCTGTTGTAAAGGAGTGAAATCCCTCAGGCGTTGGCGTATTGCCACCGCTGCTGCCTCCCCTTTAATGTTTGCTAATATTATAGCTGATACCTGGGCAAAATTACCTAGTAATTTCATCCCTAAGTTTAGAGCAGGTTCTGCTTCATACTCATTCTGTATTTGTCTTAATACATCTAGTATAAACAAAACCCTCACCCGCAAGCTACAGAACATCCAGAACGCCGCCGCAAGACTGGTCCTCAACCTGCCAAAACACTGCCACATCTCCCAGCACCTGCGCACACTCCACTGGCTCCCTGTCGAGGCGAGAATCACCTTCAAGATGCTCACCCACGCACACAAGGCCCTCCACGGCACCGGACCAGCATACCTGAACAGCCGACTCAAATTCCACGCACCCCAAAGGACCCTACGATCAGCCCAGCTCTCCTACGCCGTGGTCCCCCGCACCAGAAAGACCAGATCGGGAGGCCGCTCCTTCTCCTTCCTCGCGGCCAAAGCATGGAACGCCCTTCCGCTCCACCTCAGACAGACAACATCGCTCCCCATCTTCGCAAGAAACCTCAAAACCTGGCTTTTCAACAGACCCCCTCCTTGATGGATGGAACCTGCACCCCCTCCCCCCCCAGCGCCTTGAGACCCTTACGGGTGAGTAGTCGCGCTTTAACAAACCCCTGATTGATTGATTGAGTATTACTGCTAATAACGGGATACCATGAGTCCTGATTTAAATGGCAGCGAAGACTGTACCCCAAGTGGTACAATCCTCTATCTGGGGAGTTATCCTGATGGGCAAGCAGATTGTTAACATTCTGTGTTTTTCTTCTGGGCTGGTGTGTGGAAATACAGCCTCTAGCTGTTTTATATTTTGAGCTACCCAGAATGGCATTTGTTCACGTTTAGTGGGCATCTTACCCAAGACTGCTTGTAACGTTTGTGGTGTTATTTTAGCTGTTGATGTTTGAATTGGTCCTGTTGGTATAGCCGTGGCTGGCTGAAGTGTGAGTGTTCTCATCACAAATTGTGTCATGTTTCTGTAAAATCTTATTAGTTCTTTATGAAGTGTATGTAAGTTTCCTACTAGCATTGTGTCAATGTCAGGATGTGGTGTATAGGCCGCTAGTACTGGCCATGTTGCTCCATCTCTTCCGAGCGGAGCGAGTCTTACTTTATCTCTTGTATGGGGAAGGGCGCCTTCAAACCAGGCTCCTGGTAGTTGAGCGGAACTTCAATGTCCTCTTACGGGCAATATTCGTTCGGAATGTCATCTTCCATATAATAATGGAATGTGTTTGTTCATGCATCTGCTTGTGGGAATTTTACCCATGAATAGAATACCTCTGTTCTATATGATTCGTGTGCCTCAATCACGAAGGTTACTGGCCCACCCCTAGCTGTTAAACCATATCCTGCTAGTTTTAGGGTGATATACAACAAAGCAGGGGTGGGCCCTATACCACACAGCTAGATTGGGCCAGTAAATTCAAAAGAAACGAAATATGTAGCTGACCATTTATTGTGCTGTCAACTGTTAGACAGACTGAGACCAAAATCACTAATAAGATGGTCTACATCATTTAATTATTCATTTTTTTTCGAATTCTTATTCATTTAAGAGCTACACAAGGTAGAAACGGACAACACTTCATAATTTACAAAAAGTTCCAAAAAAAAGTACAATTACAATGCAATCAATAAGTGATTTCACCAGGTAACAATTCACAAAAAACAAATAAAGTGCAAACATCAAGACTTAAATACATACAAATCAATGAAAGCTTCTACCAGTCAAAGAGCAAAAACAATAATGAGGTATCCTGTATGCACATCAGCACTGTTTAAATGGGACACATTCGGGATACCATCCAACGGGGGTATTTACATTTCATGCAGACGAGGGTATATAAATTAAAAGAAAGTGTATCCCTCAATAGCTATACTATTTAGAGCCATACTTGGTCCCCTGTTGGTCAAAATTGTGCCAACGCGTTTCGAAACCCTCTTAATTTAAAGGGATTCTCATCAGGGCTGTGACTGGATTCTGTTATTATTTTTAGAAATCTCATCAAGAATGCTGTGAGCCCGGTTTTTCACGTTGTTGTCAAAGAGCTTGTGGTTCGTGGCAAGGTAGGCAGAATTAAAGAAGTGGGGCAGGTAGTTTTTTAAAATTTTGAAGGCACAAATGCTAGACCACCCAATATCATCCTTTCTTTTTATCCGGGGCTGCCCTGGGGAAACCTCTTTCTCTGACAGCAAGGATCTACCAAACGGTTAACTTTCTCGGTAAATGGTGCACTTTAAGGGGCCTGCTCCCAGCAGTAAAGATTAATTGATCTGGCCATAAAGTCAATTAGTTTTCTGGCGCGAAGCGCGCGTGTATTTATGGTTATTTCTCCAACAGCTGTTCTTTAGTTCACATGAGTCCCGGTTGCCAAAAAAGCAAGGGTGATGGCATTTCTAACATTCTCAGGAATTTGTATTGCATCTGCTTCTTCTTCGGCTGAGAGATTTAGTGCACGCACAGCATCTTCCTCAGTCACTGTTTTAGTAAGAAGAGTTTTTCAAGGGAACTGAGATAAGGTTTTATGCACAACAGGAACAATGTGTCCTTCAAGCTTGATTAACCAACAGCCAATACATAGGATTTGCCTACTCAGCTGCGGCAGATTTTTTGTTCCTTCCCACTCCAGACATCTCTGGGGAAATGTGAGTAGGGGTCTCTGAGAATAGCACGACTGAACTACTCAGATTTGACCGTTAAATAAGTACCCAACCACGTTGGCAGCACCATGTCGTGTAGTCCCTATAGAACCTATATAGGATCTGCGCATTTAGACAACATACACTGTAGGATTGGTGCCAGACTGATTCCAGGCACCCCTACCGTGTATGTCAGCCTGTATACCAGCTATCTCACAGTGCCACTAGAAACCCCTCTTACCAAGGAGAGAATAGTCCTTGGCAACTATCGAACATGACAACCCTGATCTCTCAGGACCCTGGAAACAGTGTAATACCTTTCGCTCAGTCACTCGTGCTCACTTTGTCTCAGAGAGATACACAGAATTAACGATGTGGACGTTTTTCAATAAGCATTTATTGAACAGTCGTCATTCTAGTGTAAAATAGATGTGCTGAAACAACCACTAGACAGAAACAGATATAAATAATTAGAAGCACTAGGAAAGTAAAAGGATGGTAGATTTCTACCATTATGCTAAAATCATGAATACAGACAGCTATATAAAATACATGACAATAAAATGCATACTCCTACGATGCAATCCTAACTAGATGTTAGATGTCCTAACTAGATGTACCTAAGTGTACCTAGCATGTGTGTATGTGTTAAACCAAAAATCCCTCTAGGATAAATTCAACCCCATTACCTGATGTGAGATACTGTGGGACCCCGTCTTGGTCTCGAGTTGGACAGCCCACAAGGGATGTTAGACCACCGCGAGCAGGAGTATCTGCATGCAGGAGCCTCAGCGTCTTGCGTCATTGTGTCGGCATGAAAGTCCTAGTTATCCTCTGTCTATCTCAGCAAGATGTGATGTTTATACAACCAAAGGTCTCCCCAGGGGTTCTACCCTGCTGTGCCATTGTCGGACTTAGGATGACGTCTGGAATGAATTTTATACATAGTTATTATGCAGGAGATGGTAGTCCCGCTGAGTTTCCAAGAATCCTCATGCATAATGTATGAGGCTTTTACTAGGGAAAACCCCGCGTTCTGTGTGCAGTGTCGTATCTAGGTAAAAGGTCAGTCCCCAAGAACCATTATGTGTGTGTAGGGGAGAATATAGGTGAAAGGTTAGGATGTTACCTGAGCCTATATTGGGGTACCTATATGGAATATAACAGTAAGGTGCGATTACCATTGCATGCTGATTTTGTACGATGGTCTTGTGTGATGTGCTACTCTGAGGCTCATAAGCATGCATGTCTTTAGGAGCAGAGGAGGATGGAAGGGTGCATAAGATTTCGGCTCTGCTGGACAGAAGCTTCACATCTTAGAAGGAAGCATTTCGTGAAGCACCTGAGTAAAGACAAGGAGCACTAGATGTCCCTTGATTCTGTAGGACTCTTGCAAGACTTGCAGAAGATGAAGGTCATCTTGAATCACAGAGTACAAGTTCATTGTGGGCCATAGCTTCCTTGCTAGGCAATTGTGATACATATATGATGCAGGCTTCTTGTTGGAATTTTATTATCTGGTTTTCCATGAAGTCAACGAAGACATCCAGGAATCAGAGATGTATCTTGCAAATAATAGATTTGCTCTTCACAAGAAGTCCTCCATAAGAAGCATAAACTCTATAGCACTTGTTTATTTTAGAAGAGCCATTTTAGGACTATGAACTCTATTGCTCGGTTTACTCCGCAAGTAATCAATCTTGGGGATTATGCACTGCTGCAAATTTCAATAGGACATTAGCACAGAATGTGGTATGGTAAGCTAATATCTGCTATAGTAAATATATGTATGACCAGGGTTAGAAACTACATATTCAGTAATATTGAATATTTTCATATTGCAGCTATCCACAGGAAAAGTTAATTCCTGATTTTGAAGGTAGCTCTTGCTGATAAATAAGCTTACTTTAATCCTGATGGGTATTCAGCTACTACATCAAAACATAATTATGTTTCAGGTCTGTAGAGAGAGTTTCAAGTTAAAACTTATGTGGTCAAACTATAGCTATACGATAGATCTCCATTGCTTTTTCGATATCAACCCTCCAAATAATGCAGATTAGGCCCAGCTCTCCAACAAAGCGAGTGACGTATTCTTTGTCTATATGTTTTCTCTATTGTCCCATTCTTCTTCCCCTGAACACTTGTAAAACTCCAGAATAGTATTGTGCATTTGGCTGTTGGTTTGGCGAGGTGTGGAAAATATCTTTTCTCCTGTTATGTATGAATTTTCAGGTTAGTGCATCTGACAAAACAGAGTTGTGTCTAGTTTTCCATCAATGGCTTTAATTACAAATTATTTCATATGATCCAAGATATTGCCTACCCTTGTTTAGTTATGTAGAGAACTAATATGCTGATCATTAAGGTTTTTTAATCTTTTGAGTGTTTTGGGGGTAAAAGAATCCATTATCTCTATCCTGTTTTTATTATACTGCATAGTGAGTTCATTGAATTTCAATTCTAGAGATATGGATTGTTCTAGCATGGGAGTATCAACCCTCCTCAGATCTCTGACTCATTGCTTAGCTCTACTGATCTGCCCAGTAGTGACAACTTCCTCTGAGGAGTGGAATGAAAAAGGGATGAGGAACTGGTGTGATAAGTCAACTTAATTTGGAGTATCAGTCTTGATACTAACTTCTTTCAAGGTGAAGTGGTTCAAGGTGTCACCTTTTGTGTTTGTGGAGGTTGCAAAACATTAAATAAGAATATTATTGAATAAGTATGATGAGACAGGCAGTTCACTTATCTGTTTTTGTATCCCCAGTGGAGGTTGAAGTTTATGTTATCACCAGGTAGGTGTTAGATAACATGGAACTAAATAGGTTAAGATGCAATTGTTCTCATTTCAATCAGGAGACATTGGAAGCTAGAGAATTGATATGATGCATTCAATCTGGCTTCATCAGAGTTATAGGATCCAGGATGTTTTAGGTGAATACCCCTGCAATGTACATTCTATATTTTAATTCCAATCTCCATTACTAGAGGATGTACTGAAGGGAGAAATTTGTAGTGCTGCTACAACGAATAGCTAGTGTATTTACTTCTATCATATTTTCTGAGTTAGTGTCTTCAAAATTGAAGTTGGTAGCTATTTTCCTTATTCTTTCAATGCAAGGGATTGTGTAGACCCCTTGAGGGCTATTTGTCTTTGTGTTTGAGTGATATCCTAACAGAAGGTCTTCAATTTTCTTTCTGGACATATGAGTTGTGTTACTAATATGTTGTGATTCTCTGTTGCAGTGTGTTGTGCATTCAGCTAAAGTTCCATGGGGCATCTATGTTATGGGATTTCATGAGGGTATAAGTTAAGTGTGCTGCTACATTTGAATACATGGCCTTGGGGTTCACAGATTGACATCAGAACACAGTCAAGCCATCTTTTACTTTTTCAGGTGGGGTAGTTAACTTTTCCTGAGAATCATCTGGGTTGTACTGCTGAAGCAGGTTTGAGACCTCAGGTGGTGAGTCTCTTTGTTATCAGAGAGATTGGGTCTCCAGGAGTCAGTGACTCCTTTAAGTTCTGGCCACATCCTTTAAGTTCTTGCCATGTTGTCTGTAGTGTTGGACATAAAGAGTGAGGCCTTGGTATCTGTCAGGGCCCCACTGTATCTACTCCAATGTTCTCTCAATGGCATCTGGTAGGAGCGTGACTATATTTCTCTAGGGAGTGCTTGCTACATCATTGGCCTCTGCCTTTATCTCCCCTTCGGGCACATCAATGGCGGGGTTCCTGTGGGCTTATATGCCTACATCCTTGTGGTGACCAAGATCCATTTGAGAAACATGACTCTCTTTTGGGACTCATATTGGAATGAAGTCTCCTGAGAGTGTATAATCTCAGCAGCCATATTGAGCAAGTCCTGTAGTTAAATTACGCCAGCCGAGGAAAGCACACATCTACTTAACATTTACCGGTTTGCATTGTGATCCTGCTTTTCGTGATATATGTGCGAAGTCCAGAGTCTTCCTTCACGTCTGTGGACTCAATCATAGTGTGGAGCTTCCCCTGGATGCGACCAAATCCTCGACTCCAGTGAGTCTGGCTACTATGGAAGACATTGAAAACGAAAACTGTTTCAGGTCAGTTTTTTTCATGGATATAAACTTTGCAAGATATTGTTAGGACACATTGATGATGGAACCCATTGTGTTTAATGAAGACAAGTAGCAGGAGAAACCTCATGAAGAGAACTTTTTGCGAACTTTGGTATTGAGTCTGACTAAAGTAAAGAGAATTGTTTGAATGGGAAATGTACTGCAGGGCAAAGAACTGCTTGAGCCTAGTGCTGACAACTGTGAATGGACCCACATTCTGTTTTAAATTCTTGTATCTATCAAAACTGATGCATTAAGAGAACTTACATACAGGAAACAGAAGAGAGGTGAGTTTAGCTTGGATAATGGGGTAAAGCAAGGTGATAGACTAAGCACCACTTGTAGTGTTAATGATGATTCGATGTAATATTTCATTTAATAATGAGAGACACAGTGTAGGGTGCCAGTAATTGATCCTTCAACGCGCGTTGCTAGCATGCACTTCCCTTTGACATTGTTCTGCCATCCATGTCCTGATTTGGAGTATTGTTTAGAGAGGTCAGAGGGTGCAGCAAAAGAGTTGGGAGCAACATCATTCCTTCAGGACATAAGCAGACTATCCCATATTAGTGCTTGTGCTATTCTGTGCATTTGGCAGTACCTCTGAGGAGAAAACATGGGAGTAGTAGGGGAGTAGATATGAGGGCAGGGAACTCTCCTGGGTGTCTGGAGACTGTCAGCAGTCAGGCAATATAGGATGGGGGTTAGAGAAAGGGTACACTGACAAAATATCCCCATACAAAAATATTGTGACCCAAATATCGATGTCAAAAATATCTACATCCAATACTTATAATAGTAAGTACATAAATATCAGAAATAAATATCGATGTCATAAATATAGTTGTACAACATATCGTTTTTTATATACAAATATATATATATAAAATAAATTAATAAGTATTAAATATATTAAAGAATAAAATTAATTTAAAAAATAAATTAAAGTTAAACACACATATATAATAATTATTATATATATATATTTACTTTAAAACAATTATTAAACTAATATGTTAATGTATTTTATAATTTTAAAAATATATAAAAATGTAACAAATATATATATATATATATACACATATTTACCAATAACATCAAATCTATTAAAAGAAAACATTCTATTATATATTAAAACATTAAACTATTTAAAAATCTTTAAACTTAAATTTCCCACTCCAATCAGTGCAAAAGTAGGGAAAGTGTTGGACAGCGGAGGGGTAAAATTTACTATTACCACTCCGAAGAGTGCAACAGTAGAGAAAGTGTTGTATAGCGGAGGGGTAAAAATGAGTATTCCCACTCCAATGAGTGCAACAGTAGGGAATGTGTTGGATAGCGGAGGGGTAAGAATTACTATTCCCACTCCAGTGAGTGCAACAGTAGTGAAAGTGTTGGATAGCGGAAGGGTAAAATGTGCTATTCACACTCCAGTCAGTGCAACAGTAGGGAAAGTGTTGGATAGCAGAGGGGTACAAATTACTATTCCCACTCCAATGAGCGCAACAGTAGGGAAAGTGTTGGATAGCAGAGGGGTAAAAATTACTAATGCCACTCCAATGAGTGCAACAGTAGGGAAAGTGTTGGATAGCGGAGGGATAAAATGTACTATTCCCACTCCAGTCAGTGCAACAGTAGGGAAAGTGTTGGATAGCTGTGGGGTGAAAAATACTATTTATGTATACACAAAAGGGGGGCCTGAGGAGATTTAAAAGACCAGCAAGGGCAAACTCCCCAAATTAAATAACTCAATGCACAAAGAGCCCTCAGGTCTTAGGAAAAGAAAAAGAAAAGGAAAACAGACTGACTTAAAAGGAGAAGTCCCTTTTAAGGACGGTTTCCCTCACCCACCAATGGTGGCATGCATCATCATTGGGAATCCTCCTTACACCATGAAACCTAGTCATGGTGCGGGCTACAACCCCCTCTCTAGTAGGGAGGAGCTCATGGATGTTTTTTGTATTAGAGGGGTTATTACTAAAACCCAATGTGAGCTTGTAGGTTGTCGTGAGGGGTGCAGTGCAGGTGAAAATGTGAATTAAAACTAGCTTCAAGGTTCACCACATGACCTTTATTCTGGCTTCCTTCAGCTAGGATTAAAAAAAAAAGGTACGATGGAAACCATCAGATCCAGTCGTACTAGACAGTGATCGACATGTTTCAGCCAATGACCACGGAAGTGTTGTGGCTTTCTTCAGGATCTATTACTAGCTACTGCCATGAGTGAAATATGTGTGCAACCAATCACCAAACTAAGCATTGCTGCGGTATATACAAAACCAGTGATCCAAGGAATTCAAGATGGTGGATTCACTGGTGGTACCTGTTAGGGAACATAAACAACATACTGAGCAGTTGTCAATTTTTAACACAGTGACATCTAGCAGCCCAAGACATGACTATCCATACATGCGTTATGTAAAACGAAGCATCCCAAAAAACACCCAGATGAATTCTACTCATAAAGGGTATCGTGCAGTATTACGGGGAATTGAAACATCATAGAAGGTTATCTATGATGGGGCCCACTCACCTGCAGTAGTCAGGCAAAGTGTCCCATCTGGCCTTGGCGAGAGTGCCTAAGAAGTGAATGCAACTCCTACCTGTCTAATAGAGGGTGTGGCGTTAGAAGCAATGTTTGAATGAAAGCGATAGCAACAAGCATAAAACGGAGAGGAGACCAAATCAACTCTATGTGGGATAGAAACTGTAAAAACAAATGTGTCTAGATTTCACATTGAGAAAAGTTGTTGCAGTTGTAGTCAAAATGAAGTCCAAGAGAACTGCCTGAATCTTTCAGGGATGCATAAAGTAGTATTGATTAAATATCCCTAGCGTAGTCATAATCAGATGGAGTTGTTCTTAAGAATTCACTTCTCACTGGCAATTCACAGTCAGAGTCAAAGTAGCAAGAGTTAGTTTAAATTACATGAGTCATGATTAAGGCTCCCGGTTTTCCGTTTAAACGATTTTTACATATAAATACAGTCGGAAAAATATTTTTCCTTTGTCTGCATTTATATATAAAAATGGAAAAATGCCAATAAATAGGTTTAACTTTGTTGTGGTCTTCGAGGAGAAGACAAGTCTGTCCAAGCGCAGGCGGGGAGAGGGCTTATCGGATTTCAGCTGAGTCAATACAAAGGTCGATGTTAAGGGGCCATTAGGCCGCCTTTTGTTTAAGTATCCTGGCTTGGAGCATTCCTGGCGGGAGCAGAGGTGCGGCGGGATGCACACCTAAAAGAAATGGAGGGAAAACAAATGCACAAAGCTAATCACTTCACAGATACTTGAGAGGCATGCTTCTGACTTTGTTCAGCCCCTAGATTGAAGAGATATACATGCGCTTTACTTCACACATTATACTTTCGTGTGAAATGATCTTCGGAGCCAGCTGCTTGCTGGACCTGTAGTGCAGCTGCTTTTTCCTGCTTCGTGCCTCTGAGTGTGCACGATATCGGTCTAATGGCCTCTGTAGTAAGTGTTGGCGAGTGTCAATAGAGTGTGTATGCCGTGCCTTACACATTTTTACAACATACGGAGGGGAGGGGGGAGAGGGAGAGTTGAGTGTGCCCCCTTGTTTCTTTCCCGTGTTTTTTTCTTTGTGGACAGTTTTTTGTTTATGTTAATGCGCACACATAGCTGCAAAGGTTTCACATTGTTATGTGTGACATTTTCATAATTTGGCAACGTTGTTAAGGTCCTCTTTAAGACTGTGGTGGGTGATTGCAGGACCAGTGCGACTTTCGGAGCTCTGCACAGCACTGTATTTACTGCAGAGTACCGCAGCATTTTCAGTCTGGGGAGGCTCCTCCCGGAGCAAGAAGCGGTGGGGACATAACAAGTGAGGACGGCGTTAACCTTTACTGGTCAATGCCTGTGCTCGTCCTGCGGGGTTATACTGATTTTGTGAGTTAGTTCCGGAGTAGCGTGCTACTGGATAAAAAAGCGCTTCAATGCCTCGTAAAGGGTAGTAAGCGCTATATAAATGCAATTACAATACAATACAATAAATCATGTGTAAATCAATGCATAGGATGAGTTACATAAGACAGCAAGGCTTACAAGGCCCTTCATAGCTCACTGTTTTATATTAGAAGGTTTGCAATTTATTAACAGCAAGTAACAAAAGGATCTCTTTGTTAAAAGCAGTAACCCATTTACCCATCTGCATAAATCTATCTGAACCTATAACAACCAAGCGCGCATTGCCTTTTTAAATAAATGTGAATAAATACTAGCTACAGCGTCTTTTTTTGCTCGCAACAAAATAAATATGGATAAATACTGAAAAAATGACCAAAAAATAAATATGGATAAATACAGACGGAAATGTTAAAAAAAAAAATACCATAAAACCGGGAGCTCTAGTCATGATTGTTGAAATCGCACTCCGTCCCGTATAGTTATTACCATTGCTACCAGCATCATAATGTATTAGGCAACAGCCCAAAACCCAATCGCGATGCAAAATTGTACTGAATGTCTTGGGCAATAGCGTAAATAGCGGGACTATGATGAACATATGTATGGAGATATTTCGTGGCACCATATAGTGTCTGAGTAGATAGTTTAATCGCTGCAGGTAAATCAAATGATGCTGGAATAAAAAAAGGCATCTTTTATCTTTCCTTACAGACCCTGGAACTTATTCCTGTAAAAGCCACAAGAAAATGTGCAAAGTAGGCCCTTCTTTGTTTCAAATAATAGCGTGGCCTGAATATTAGTTGTACCAGACGGGTGATCGTGTGCACTTTCTGAAAAATCTATAACGCGATTCACTAATAACCAAGATAAAGGCATATCGAGTGGAGCCTGCTAGTTCGGCCGATTCAAGCACAAGCTTAACTCACCGCTTTGACACAGAAGGATCTCTGGCGCATTTGCACTGGCCAGGAAAGTCAGTCAGGGGCGGGAATGGCTGCTCATTAAAAGGAGGAAGAATAACCCGCCTCCTGATTACTTCCCGAGGTTAACGCAAGGGCCCGTAGTCTTAAACGGCAATCCGTAGTTAAGGAGGCAAATGTTATAACGGACTAAAGGCGTTCGTAGCCTAATGTATATTAGACGGGTGCCTGAATCTTAACAGATGAGTTTAGATATAAAACTCGTGGAGTTTGATAAAGCCAAATGTAAAATGTTCAAGCATTCATAAGCCTTATTTCTAACAATTGATAAATCATAAAAGTGTGGGCAATTTTTATGTCATGAGTAGCTTGTGCTTGCACAACGTCTTCAAAATACATAGCGGGATAAACGACCATTCAAGGGGAGTCGTTCTCCGCATCAACAAAGTGTGGTAAGTTCACAGTATGGGAGGAATGTGTGTTCTCTCGTGTCGAGCATCAACAATAGAGTAATAAGTACCAGTGGACAGTGTTGCACATATTTGGTCAGGGTGGCGAATATGGCATAATGGTATACTAATGTGCGAACATGCATGTGTGCAGGTGGGAGTTGCGTTCGCACCTTAGGCACACTCGCCAAGGCCAGATGGGACCTTTGCCTGACTACTGCAGGTGAGTGGGCCCTATCATAGATAACCTTCTATGATGTTTCAATTCCCCGTAATACTGCATGATACCCTTTATGAGTAGTATTCATCTGGGTGTTATTTGGGATATTTCGTTATACATACCCATGTATGGATAATCATGTCTTGACAATTTGCGCAAGTCTTATTTGACAAAAATGGGCTGCTAGATGTCACTGTGTTAAAATTGACAACTGCTCGGTATGTTATTTGTGTTCCCTAACAGGTACCACCGGTGAATCCACCATCTTGAATTCCCTTGATCACAGGTTTTGTATATACCGCAGCAATGCTTAGTTTGTTGATTGGTTGCACACTTATTTGCACTCATGGCAGTAGCTAGTAATAGATCCTGAAGGAAGCCATGACACTTCCGAGGTCATTGACTGAAACATGTCGATCACTGTCTAGTATGACTGGATCTAATGGTTTCCGTCGTACCTTATGTTTTTAATCATAGCACAAGGAAGCCAGAATAAAGGTCATGTGGTGAACCTTGTAGCTGGTTTTAATTCACATTTTCAGCGGCACTGCACCCCTCACGACACAGTACAAGCTCATATTGGGTTTTAGTAATAACCCCTCTAATACAAAAAAACATCCAAGCTCCTCCCTCATAGAGAGGGGCTGTAGCCTGCACCATGACTAGGTTTCATGGTGCGAGGAGGATTCCCAATGATGAAGCATGCCACCATTGGTGGGTGAGGGAAACCATCCTTAAAAGGGACTTCTCCTTTTGAGTCAGTCCGTTTTCCTTTACTTTTTCTTTTCCTAAGACCCGAGGGCCCTTTGTGCATTGAGTAAAAATTACTATTCCCACTCCAATGAGTGCAACAGAAGGGAAAGTGTTGGATAGCGGAGAGGTAAAAATTACTATTCCAACTCCAGTGAGTGCAACAGTATGGAAAGTGTTGGATAGCGAAGGGATAAAATGTACTATTCCCACTCCACTCCAGTCAGTGCAACAGTAGGGAAAGTGTTGGATAGCGGAGGGGTAAAAATTCCTAATCACGCTCCAATGAGTGCAACAGTAGGGAAAGTGTTGGATTGCGGAGGGTTAAAATGTACTATTCTTACTCCAGTCAGTTCAAAATTAAAAACAAACAATATATCAACAAAATATTTTTTCTTTAAAATAAATAAAAAAATATATAAATATTTTAAAAATAAAAATAAAAATAAAAATATATTTAATATTAAAAAACATATATATGGTATTAAATACATATCACAAATACCCACAAATAATATATTAAATAAAATTAAAAAAATGTTCAAACAAATAAATATTTTTGTTTAGAAATTATTAATTAACAAAAACATTAATTATTACATAAATTTAGTCCATTTACTTCCTACCCTATAACACCACACAACTCACAACCCACATCAAAAATAAAAGAAAATGTATTTGCATAATTAGCATAATTAATTTTCAATTATACAAATATTATTTAAAAAACAAATTAAAACACAAAATGTTATTAACTTCCCTATAATCCCTGCAACCCACACCTAAAATGAAATTGTAAAAAAATTAATTACACAATTTAAAAAAATCTAATTAAATAACTAATAGTATTTAACAACAAATTATAAAGTAAGTAAAAAGAATTTATTCCCCACCCTTCACCCCTATAAACCCAAAACACACACAAAAAAAATTATTAAACAATTACCATAATTAATTATCAATTAATTAATATTAATTATCAACTTATTATTAATTAATGTAAAAATAAATTACTTCCCACCCTTTACCCCTAAAAACCCCATAACCCACAACTAAAATTAATTACACAATTTCCATATTTAATTTCAGTCAATTAATATTAATTAACAACTAATTATTAATTAATTAAAAATAAATTACTTCCCACCCTTTACCCCTACAAACCCCACAACACAATTAACATTATAAAATCTCAATTAAATAAATATTTATAATATAAGATATTCATTAATTTATTATAATTAAATTACTTCCCCCCCTATATAAACCCACAACCCGCTGGAACAAAAAAACGCAAAATGTAATTAAAATAAAATTAATAATTACTAAACATTTAACACATGTATTAAAAAACATAAACAATACTTATACAAAAAATACATCACATACTTTTAAAATATATACTAAAATACATAACACTAATTAAAAAATAGATATTTTAAACAACTATACTTTTTGAAACTATATTAATGACTTCTATATTTTTAAAATCGATATTTCTTACCTTAAAGTCGATATTCTTGACCTCGATATTCCTATGTCATGATATTTAAAGCTCGATGTTAGTGTATGTCGAAATTTCCAACTCGATATTTTGACTTAATACATAAAGAAAGGCAGTATATCTCTGCAAAACTATGCAACTGTGTTAGAAAGGAATGACATAGGATACAGAGAGAGATATAAGGCCTGAAAATTAATAGGTAGGTATTGAGAAAAGAGAAAGGAAGGTGCGGAATGTCCAGATGGAGATGGGTATTGGGTAGGATTTTGTGGCGTATAATACATATTTTGCACTGCTTTCAGTGTTGTACAGAAAGCAATTCTTTCCTAGAAGATGTAATGTTCCCCAAGGAACAGCCTTCCTCAAAGTCAGAGAAAGGTCAGCTAATGAAATATGTATGGGAGCACAGACAGGAACAGGGAGTAAAGCCAGAAGGTCCAACAAGAGGGAAATGAAGTGGATGGGGGATGTTATGATACTATTAGTCTTTCTAGAGATTGGTGCAGAGGGAGGAAGAATTAATCACATTGTTGATATGCTAATCTATGGCTCTCCATTATTGAGGATGGGGATCAAAAGG
This sequence comes from Calotriton arnoldi, assembly GCA_963921515.1. Lineage (NCBI taxonomy): Eukaryota > Metazoa > Chordata > Amphibia > Caudata > Salamandridae > Calotriton > Calotriton arnoldi. Next base: position 1,065,876 of record CAWUFW010000727.1, read on the forward strand.
CTGAATCTAAAGACTGATGAGGGAATGAGAGAAAGTTGATGGCCGTAGGGAATTTTAGAGTTACTAGTGATATTTAGTTCATTGGCAATCAAGTATGACCAGAGTAGTGTTGTGAGAGAAGAAGAAGAGGTCAGCTTATGCAGTGGCATTGGTCAGCAATGAGTGTTTCAGAGTGTTCTTTCATGAGCTTACCTTCAATGTACTTTGCAACATTCTTTCAAAAGGTCGGGTGGATAGAGAATCCTGAAGGGGTCAGGGCCAGAATTGCCATAATGGATGACCACAGTAGTCTTCCCACAACAGTATTTGTCAAAGTCACCTTAACAATACAGTAGGCCCAGCTCAAGTAGTAATGAGGGTGCTCTTTGCATATAGATTGCCCAGTGAGCACACATTTTTGACTTTGAAATGTTCTTTAAACTGTCCGGGAAACACTTCACCAAAATCACTCAGTTCCTAAAATCTATGGAAATGGATGCCAAACCAACAGCTAAATATAAGTACAGCAAAACAGTGTTCCTCCTCTATTTTACAGCTCATGCATTTTCTAGTGAACTTTCTTTTCTGAATGTTAAAATCCATCTATTGAGATACCAGAAGATCAAGGCTGTGACATTCTCTATAGTAAAAGCCCTTTTTCTTTCCTTAGACTCCACTCAAAGATTGAAGGCCCAAGTTAATTCTTTGATAGGCTCCTCTGTCTTTCCAGAAATCCAGCCCATTTTAAAGAAAGGATCCTACTGCCACCAAGATTTAGGCAATAGAAAGCTCCAGAAATGTAAAATTACCATTGTGTGACGTCAAAGAGGCTTGACTATCCCTCAGATCTTTCAAAACCAAACAGCTTAGATGGTCACTGTAACCCCCAATAGCATGCTCGATATCTGTGTGGTGCCACTCAAACTGGCTGATGATTAAACCATGCATTGCTTTTAAATCTTTCCATAATAGGCTAGCTAGGGGAGTGCTCCAAACAATATGAACATGAGGTTTAAAAGTTGTAACTCTACCAGACAATTGCATTTTTTAGAATGGTGTCTTTTGTTTGTCCCTTATTTAATCATTCTAGCTCAGGAGAGGTGGTCTACGTTTTTCTTGCTTATGAATATTGAAACAGTTTATTTCCAGAATTCCTACCTTTTTGGTGTCTCAAATGAATGCTTTAGCTTTCTCCTTGCTTTTTATTTCTGTGGCATTTTAAACGTGAAACTGAAATGGTAAATGGAATCAGACAGTGGTTCAGAGACAACTCACTAAGGGAACAGTTAAATATGCAGTGGGTCCTATTGGAATTACTGATCATAGGTCACACACATGAACAGGGAGGCCCATAAGGAGACTCAACTTTTGCTAAAGACATACAAAGACATATTTGATAGGAGAGCCTATTTCACATACGCATATATTAACGCTATACCTCTTTTTTGACAATAGCTGGTAGTGATCGTTGAAAGTGTTAGAGAGTAAGTGCCTTCCTTAAATTGCATCGAATGAGAACAAGCAAGCCTGATCTACTCCAGTAGGCACCAGGGGTTGTACCCCGTGCCCACAATTTGGCCACAAAGAGCATTTTACAAATCAATTTCATACACGTCTGCTAAAACGTCAAAGTTTCAAAAGTAATGCTCAAGAAAGTCTGACCTTCACCATGGCTTTTAATATTGGGTAGCTGGGAATATCGTGCCAAAATGGGCCATACTTTCTGCATAAGTTTCATATAAAATGTCTAAAAACCAAACGTTTTTAGAGGCAACTGCAAAAACATAATTTCACATAGCCTATCATTTTTTCACAGCCCCTTTCTTCAATTTTTTGTTTCACATGATTTTTCCACCCTGCCCAATCCAGGTAGATTTTGATTTATATATAATCACTGAGAATCCTCATGGAAGTGTAGTGTGTAAAAATTTTAATAATACACAGACTTTACAATTCTAGACACAGAGAACAGTTTTAGACTCATTTTACAGACCCATGACACAGTGCTTTTTTAGGTCTTGCCTACGCAGCACGCATGCGCTGCATAGGAGGGCCTTTAGCCATTGCTCTGCTCATTTCCAAGCACACACTAGTGCTTGTGGCGGCATCCACCTTGCGGGAGCAAGCAGCGGCGCGCCATTACCATCAAAAGCATTCTCACTCTGACATTTAGACAGGATGTTTAAATAACCCTGCACTCCATCTAGCTGCCGTCTCCTTTCCAATCTCACAAAGGCACTAGTTATTGGCTTTATGTCTCTTTTGTAAATGGATGTGTGTCGCTTTTACTCTAATTTTCGTTTTCACAATCCACTTCCAGAGTATCTGCCGGTCGACTGTTTTCTTTCCCTACCGTAACACATTTTGGGTTTGATGACTTTCCTGCTTGTTTTGTGAAGTGTGATCCATAACAGCGCTCGGTTGTTTACTTTGCAGCTTGTGTTTCAAACCTGCCACCCCATTCAAATCGCACAAAGGTACCTATACATAGCTCTGTGTCTCTTTTGTCAATCGCTATTATTTAAAATTATTACTTTCATGCTTCTTTTCCAATTTGAGCTCTGTAATTTAAACAGAATGCTTCATTTAACAAATATAGATAAGAAGGAAAAAACAGGCAGCGTTTCACATGCCCAAACAAGACCCATATGTTGTGCAGAAGAGAGAGCGGTAGCAATCTTTATAGCTATTCGTCTGCTTTCAGTTCTTAACCAGAGACTACTCGGCTCTCCTCCGTTACCCCTCCCTCCTTGTCGCACCCTTTTCACTGCCAATTCAAAAAGGTGTCAGCACTTACTAAACAGCTTGCATGCTGGCAGCCTGTTTTTTTTTTACTAATTATTATGATTTCTTTGCAGTTATATATTGCGCGAACTCGACCCAAAGGTATTAGAGCGCTTTACATAAGTACCAGTTACAGGGCACATTAATTTTTGGTAGGCACGGAGAAATTAAGTGATTTGCCCAAAATCACAGAATGTTGATCAGATGCCGAGACTCGAACCATGTTCCCCAGCTTCAAGGTACTCAGCTCTGGCCATTACGCCACATTCTATCCCCTGAATGCGAGAATTACAATATGAATACATAGCAACAAAGTCACAAGCACGCTCTCCTTAATATGCCGCACAAGCATGTTGCTAAGAAGCATAACACAAAAAACACAGTGTGTTTTAATTGCACACAACCATATACCAAACACAAATACAGATACTGTCTTGTTAACAGCACTTCACAATAGTGCTGCATCCGGGATGCGCTACTAATCAGGTGCATATTTTAAGGGATACTTCTCTGTTTAAAGGTGGGAGGCTCCTAAAGCAAGGCAGGTATTTAATAACGTAACCATGTACAAACTCTACACCATACAAATGCATAAATAATCATACCTAGTCATTGGACCTTCTTATTTTTAGAAATTAGCACAATGTTATGGTGCATTATATCAGTGTGGCCTTACCCTCATTATTAGCACACAAATTTGATGTGCACCATTTCGTCACCCTAACCTGCCACGTTTTTCTTTCTTTTAACAATTCAGACAAGATTGCATGTAGATTACAAGATTACAAGATTGCATGTAAGGTACTCACGTTTTTCAAACCCCATGAATATCAACTTCATTAGCCTTTTATATTGTTCTTTGCATATTTTTGGGCTATTGCTTTGCCAGGTGAAGTAGGTGAACGTATGTGCCAGAAAATATTTTTAAAACTTATTACCCATGCCTTCCATGAATTCCGAGTACCTACTGTCTGGGACGTCCGTGCGTTCCATGTAACACAAGGAGGGGCCTACATACTGCCCAAGCAACTCACTCTCTCACTAACTAACTTACAAACTAAAAAAAAAATAACTCTCACTATCGCACTAACAAACTCTCACTCACTCACTCACTCACTCACTCACTCACTCACTCACTCACTCTCTAACTAACTAACTAATTAACAAATTCTCGCAATCACTAACTACCTCACTCACTCTCTCCCTCACTCACATACTAAATAACTCTCTCGCTCTCTCTCTCACTCAATAACTAACTAACTAACTCTCTCACTAAATAACTAACTGCCTTACTCTCTCACAAACTCTATAACTAAATCACTCTCTCACTCTCTCTCTTACTCAAAACTAACTAACTGACTCTCTCACTAACTAACTAACTAAATATCAAACTATCTCACAATAAATACATTACAAACTATATCACTCTCTCTCTCAATAACTAAATAACTCTCACTCACAATTACTAACTCTCTCACTGTTTCTCTCTCACTAACTAACTTTCTCTAACAAACTAACTCTAACAAAAAAAAAAATATATACCAACAAAATTAATATTTACTTTGCCATCTATTCACAGGTAACAGAACCACCACCAGAAACAATCCAAATACAAATATATGGCATCGAAAAGACGGAGCAAGAATTAAGGGGCCCATTACGATGGCGGGCGGAAGCACAACCGCCGTGCTGGCGGATGCAAAAACCACCAGTTACCGCCGGCACGCAGCAGTCCACACGCCCGCCCAATTACGATGCGAAAAGCAGGCCAAACACCGCCGGCAAGCCAGCAACACCGTCCGCCATCAAAGTGCGCCCGCACACGTAGCGGCGCAGCACAACTGACACACACCGTCCGACGAAACACGTCCCGCCCGGCGCAAAAATTACGATGCCGCAAACAAACGGCTCCCACGGCAAAGAGACACCGCACGTGAAAGAGAGGCGGAAACACGGACGCAGAGCACGGACAACGAAGAAGCGGCACCCCGGGCATGAATCCAGCACTGCAGGCCCTTCCCATGCTTCTGCTGATGCACCACCAAGGACGCAACGTACCGCGGAGACGCAGGTAGGCACACACACAACAAGTGCACGCAAACAGCGCACACAGTGCAAGGGCGGAAAAAGCGGACAACCCCCACCAGCGCGTGCACACTACACATCCACCATTGCATCCACATATGACACACAGGCCAAATCCTAACATCGCGGAACACATGTGTACACACCACCTGGGACTAGGAACCAACCACCCCGTCACGGCCCCAAAGCGCCGATGACGCCGCCACACATGCGCACAACGCAGAGGCCAACCGCAGCGCCATGCATGCGTCGCACACAGACACAGGGACACAACCAAGCAGCACACACACCAGCCCCACCCCGAACGCACATGACACGTGACAGGCCGGCCACAGACATGTCCCCAACGCCCAATTCACGGACAACACCCAACGCCACACAACCGACGCACACATGTCAGTGAAGTCACGCAACAGCAGGACACACCCCAGTGTAACAAACATGGCGAAGCACACAGCGGCGGCAACACCAACTAGGAGAAGCAGGGCCCCTTCGGGAAGAGGAACACCAGTACCACACTGAAAAACCCATACCACCCTGCACATATGAACAAGACACATGAAACGGAACACCAAAGAGCCCGGGGACCGACAACAGGTGGCCCAAGAATTACATCCACACACAAGGCCCAACGCAGAGCGGAAAGGCAGGCTGCCGCCCACACAAGGGAGAGCAGACAGCACTGAATGACCTTCCATTCCAACTCCGAAACCACAGCCCTACGACAGAAGCCGGTGAATACAGCCATTGTCCAAGAATAGACCAACACAGGCATGCCGAGGAGACCGACCACACGGCAGATAGCGCATATCACAGAAGCACACAACGGACGGGGAAGAAAGAAGAAAACACTCCCCCATGTCGGCCACATGCAAGTTAATTGGAAGGAGTCACACAGCACTGACCTTGAACTGTCTGAGAAGCATGTGGGAAGAGGGCCCGTGTCCTCCAAACAAGCCAACAGAACACAAGTCCTGTCTCCCCACGACTACACAGAGCTCACAGCAACCCCGGAGTGTGCACATTGCAGACTGCACACACAGCCGGAGCACGCCACCACAACGCACCGCTGCGAAATGGCAACCGCAACACACCTACCCAACTACGCCGAAGAGCTCAAGCTGTACCAAACCAGCACGATACATACATTGGGATGCGATCTCCTGTCCCTGCTGAACGTAAGTTACCGACTGACTTACCGCATCACATTGTTCAGCTGCGTCATGCCCGTCTTCTACTGTCGGAGGTGTCCCTACCAGCATCCCGTCGAGATATGCCTCTCCAACCCGGCATGTCTGAAGGAGGACCTGCTACCACTACTCCTCCCTCTGGACGCACACGACAGGGCCTGCTCTGCCTATGGGGGCATGGCGTATGTGGCCAACATCGCACGCGCACTGAAATGGAACCACTGTGCCTCCACACGACGGATCATCGAGAACAGCTACATCGAATGTCACCCAGCATGCCCCATCATGGTCCTCCAAGGGACAACCTACGAACAACACCTTGACAGCCACCATCCGCTTCATTGGCTGGCAAACATGTACACCACCAATGACATGGAAGCCCTGCTGGACGGCATCGCATACCTGACAACCTGTAAATACGTCGGACCACAACGCAGGTTCCCCGAGTGACCTATGAAGTCCAACCCCGCACCCATGCTCAGCTTCCGCACGGACTGGCCAGTCACCACCACAACAGCCATACCAAACGACCGGCAACTGTAACCACACCATCAACGACATCGCCATGACATCGGATATGACCGGGACATGCACACTGTTCCCCATCACATCCAGGAACACCGCATGCATCGTGGGAGGCAGTGGCATGGGCTCTGTGCATCGCACCCACATGGACGGAACTGCACGAACAACCAGGACACGACATGGATCCAGCGCACATGGACACACACACCGCTCAGTGGACATGAATAGGTCGCCTGGAGTCTGTGGGTGCTGCACCCCTCCCACCCCCGCCCCGGGAATCCCATACCAGGACCTTTGCATGGACGACAAGTGCATACAACAACAACACGACCCCAGTGACTGTGACATGTCCAGTAACCACCACAGTGCAACAACAAGTGGCACGCCGCTGCATGCACGCAAGCACATGCCCTGATGTCATCTCACATGCACGCGTGCATGAGGAACAACCGCAGCAAACCTGTCACATGGAACTGAGATGGACTGTGCCCATGATGCCGAGCGGTCTGGTAGGCTACATGTATACCGTCTGTGTCAAAGTCCGCAGCTCCGCAGCTATACGTAAATGTACATTAGCACAGCCTTGGCCAAGCAGATGTAACCCCACACCCTATCCCATTTGTAATCATGCTCAGTATATCCTCAATATGTATTCCGCTGCCAGTAGTGTCCACTATACTGCATCACAGAGGACAGAAGACTCAATATAATGTTTGAAACCAGACCTGTCTCCGCTGACTCATTTCACAAGTACGAATGAGAGAGGATGAGAGTATGTGAAGTACACGGCAGTCGTGACATGACCATGTAGTCCACTGGTATTGGATGTCAACGCAAATGAGTAGCACTACTGTGGAAGACACACATGTGTCGTGTGAAGTCGTATGGACGCAGTGCTCAGGTGGGTGGGTGCGACGGGTAGATGCGCACATGCCAAGTTGGAGCACGCCGTGTTGGGAGGGCTCATGAACAGTACACCACCGCTTCCCTGGGCATTGTGAGAGGACACCTGTCGGGGGGAGTGAACACGTGTGTGCACAGCAGCCGGGCACACGTACAAAGCGGTACCAGGCGCACCTCAGCCCACCCTCTGTGGACGAGCTGGATCCTGTTGTGCGCCCGCCATGCCCCTTGACAAGGCACACACAGCCCCAGTCGACCAGGTGTAACCCCAACATAGTCAATCCGCACAGGCGATACAGGGCACGGGATGGCAGTGGAGCATGGTGTGTGAGAGGTCTCCTCGCGCTCCTCCTGGTCATATCACGCAGGCAATAGAACCTCAACGTCCAGCATGGCAAAAAGTCAAATGGAAGTGTAGGGGGACGCACCACAGCACGAGCAGCACTGACGTCACGGGAGGTGGCTCGCACCATCCCATCCATTGCCCATCATACCAACCACGACACATGCCATTGCGACTAAGTGCAAGCGCGTGCGCCACCACCCCTGAGCCCTCCCCAGAGAGGCCAAAGAGTGAATGTGTGGGCCATCAGCCACAGACGGACGCGGCATGGCCGCAAGGGCAGCCACAGCCACTGGGTGTCGCAGGTGGCGGATCCGGAAGGCGAAGACTGTGATGCATAGTCCATGCAGGCCGGGTCTCCATTTGGGGCACCACGCAGGTGGACGGCGTCCCGCAACACATCATACCCTGAGACAGCCCACTCGTGCAACTGGACCCACACATACACTCCTTGCCCTCTCTGGTGCAAGCTTGGGGCTGCCTGTGCAAGCGCTAGCCTCGCAGGTGAGCATGCATATTGGGGGGCGAGGGGAGGACATGAGGGCTGGGGCGAAGATGACTGTATCACTGTCAGTTAGTACAAGGGATGACCCAGATGTGGAAAGGAAGAGACGTGTCCCGTGTGTACTGCAACTAGTCGCCAATCCAACTACCCCCCATGTCCGGAATGTAAGCCCGCACCTAGGCCCGCCCATCCGCCACATCGAACATACCACCAGCACGACAACCTTCCCATTCGAAACACTGACTGGGGTGGCGACCAGTGAACAATCATGTGTAGCCTACCCACGCGTACATGTGGGCCCTCCATGATCCATGTCACCTGCGGCAAAGACATGACATGCGCAATGAGGGAAGTGAGGAGAGCTGTCCGCCCCACGCGCAGAAGGTGCATCAGCTCCACAGACCCAGCAGCGAGTCCAGCAGGGGTCACATGTGCAGGGGCAGCTGTGCCTGGTGTGAAGGCACATGCATATAGACAGCACATCGACCAATGTGTAGTCTGCCCACATCCACAGTCCATCATCATGCGGACATAGGAATTAAACACAGGGCAACACATCTTAGCTGGTGCACCCACCGTGACCAACAATGTGCAATCATCGACGTACCCGCCCTGTGCATGGCCCCCCAACGGAGGCACATCCAGTGCCACCATCCCACACACACAAGCCTTCCACGGAACATGCTGTGTCCAATGGTCAGTACAGAGTCAGCGCCCATCTGGTGGATCCTGAACAGGAGACACATGCACACACATGCCAGCTCCCACTATGTACGACTGCCACCTGGCACGTGCAATGTAACCTCTCACCTGTGACGTGTGACTGCAAGCACACAGCCGTCTTGGCATGGGGCTGTCAATGTGGACACCAGTCAATGTTTCGGGAGCTGTGATCCGTACAGTGCTGTACATAGGGTGCAGTGCTGACACCTACTACTGTCTCATATCCCCTCGTGCCACAGGTCCCACTTGTATTGGCCGCTCAGCCCGTGCCCACATCGTCGTCGTCGTGTGCCATACTCATCCAGCCTCGGAAGCAGTACCATGCTCAGCAGACACTCATGTTGCCGTGGCGTTGCCGCTTGACGAATATGCAGTCAGTCCCCATCAGCACGCCCCGCAAGTCATTGGGGCCTAGATCCCCATGTGCATGCACATGGCAGTGGTATGTCTCACTTGCCATTGCCATTGTTGGGAGACCTGTGTAAGTGTATTGTGGCCGTGCCGTCCCAGCTTGACAGCTGGGCTGTGGCTCATGTGCTTGCTCAGTCATGTCAGTGATGTGTATGCGAAATTGCTATGTGCCGTGTTGCTTTGACATGTGTCCTCTGCCATTTAACCCAGGCGGAGACCGAACATTGACCGCCCATACCAATTGCTGGCGGACATGGACGATACAGAGGTAATCAGGAAGTTTCGGCTGGACAGGCCAACTCTGCATCGACTGTGTGCCATGTTAGAGCCCCATCTCCGTCCCCGCAGGGTGTATCCGACTGCTGTCACCCCCACGGCTAAGGTGATGGCCGCCATGCATTTCTTCGCCACTGGGTCATTCCAGCACACAGTGGGCAGTGGAGGAGGGATGTCCCAGCCCATGTTCAGCAAGGTGCTGAGGGATGTACTGGCAGCCATGATGCTGTACCGGAACAGGTACATCAGATTCCCCAGGGCTCGTGAATTGGCGGCAGTGAAGGGTGCATTCTATGCCCTTGGCAGAATCCCACACGTCGTGGGAGCCATTGACTGCACTCATGTTGGCCTTGTTCCACCACAGGCCACTGAGCACCTGTACCGCAACAGGAAGCACACGCACTCCCTGAATGTGCAAGTGGTGTGCCTTGCGGACATGGTGATCACCCACGTGTGTGCAAAGTTCCCAGGCTCGGCCCATGACGCACACATAATGCGCAACAGCATCTTGCCACGACTGATGGCCAATCTGCAACAGGATCGTGGCTGTATTGTCGGTGAGTATGTGGAGTGGTGTAGCGTGCTGGTTGTGCGATGCTGTCTCCTGTCCAGTTGGAATAGCAACGGTTCTCTGTGTCCCTCACACCCAGGTGACTCTGCGTATCCGAATGGGGCATGGCTGCTCAGTCCATTGAGGAATCCTCGCACCCCAGCAGACGATCGATACAATGAGGCACATGGGAGGACCAGACGTGTGGTCGAGCGTACCTTTGGCCTCCTCAAGTCCAGGTTCAGGTGCCTGGACCGCACCGGGGGTGCACTGGCGTACTCCCCACAGAAGGTGTGCCAGATAGTGGTGGCGTGCTGCATGCTGCACAATCTGGCCATTCGGAAGCAGATCCCCCTCATTGTGGATGACGGAGATCAACCAGGGCCCCAGCCCGCAGACCAGGACAGCTCGAGTGAGGTGGACAGCGGAGAGGAGGAAGCTGGGAATGTGCGCCAGCAGCTCATCGCCCGCTACTTCACTTGACGGTGAGTGTCCATGTACGACGGATGATGTGTCTGTATCTATGCAGGTGTGTGTGTGCTGTGTCAGGGTGGCCGTATGTTCACTGCGTGCAGTGTGTCAACGCTCCATGGCCAGGGTAGTATGCCACTGTTGGTGGCTGTGGCATTGTGCCCTATTGCTCTGTGCGATGTGTGTACATTGCTTGTAGTTGTTGACATGTACTGTGTGATGGGTGTGTGACACACTCATTGAATGTGCTCCTGTTCTGTCTCCCACCCCTAGGTCCCTACAGGCCCTCCGGATTCCATTTCCATGCCACGCATCAAGTGCCTTTCCGCCCAAGGTGGCCGTTGTATTCCGTACAATAAAGACACAGGGCACAAACAGCAGTTAGTGAAAAAGGTGCATTTATTACAAACTGTGACATGTGATTGTGTGTAAGGTGATGACAAAAGTGGTGCGTGCAGTGACAATGAGCTGTCGGTCATGGCTGCGTGATGATCAGGGTGTACCCACTGGTTCTATGTCCATAGTCCAACACACACATGCCATCCAGATGGCTGTGTGGAGTGGGATCGTAGAGCAAGTCAATGCAGTGGCTGGTCAAGGAAGGCTGGCGGAAGGCTGGCTGGCTGCCTCACTTGCGACTGGAGCGTGCGAAGTCCTCCCGGGAGATCTGTTTCCTCTTCGGACGGCCCCTTCCACGTTTGGGAGGGGGTGTGTGGTGGCGACCTGCTGGTGGTGGGTGAGGTGTGCTCACTGGCTGTGGACGCAGGGAAGTGGACACTGCTGCCCGAGCCTGCGCCCTAGCAGGTGGTGGCGGAGGTGGTGTTGCTGGCCTTGCCTGTGACCCCACCGCCACCACCAGCTGGCCCATGAGGTCCACGAGTTGGTCCATACGGGACACGAATTGGCCCATATGGGCGTCCATGGACCTCAGCACCCCCAGCACCTCCCGCGTGTCAGTAGCAGACCTGGCCCATTGTCCTTGGGCCTCTTCATAGGCCCCAAGGACTCTGTCCATTTGAGGCAGGGCATGGCTCCCAGGGGAGGCTGGCGTTTCCCTGACCCTGCTCCTCCTACCAGTCCTGCTGCCACCGGCCTGCCCACTAGCCACATTGCTCACCACGGTCCTCGCTGTGGCTCCCAGGGTGGATCCAGTCGGCCGGGCCACCACCTGCGCTGGGGCTGGTGCCAGCGAAGACGTGGTGGTGGTGGAGGCGGTGGTGGTCGGTGCGGCGATGGTGGCGGTTGCGGCAGTGGTAGTGGCCGCAATGACCGTGGGTGTGGCCGCAACGACAGTGGCAGCAGGGGACTGGGACTGTTCAGCATCCCTGGATGATGGGTTGGTGGGTAGGAGGGGTCCTGGGGAGCGGCTGGGCCCTGCCACGCCAGATGGGCCAGCTTGGTGGTCCGTGTCCGAAGAGGTGGACAGATCCTCCAGATCCGTGTGTCCTCGTTGGGGGCTTGTAGGCTGGCTGTGCTGGCTGCTGTCTCCATCCCCAGCGTCCAGCAGTTCGTCACCTGTGGAGAGAATGAGATTTGTTATTGTGTTGCACCTGGCGAAGTATGTATTAGTCGTCTGACATTGGCAGTTCGTGCAATCTCGTACATGGGTTTCCCGGAGGCGAGTGTGTGGCTGTGGCATCTGTAGGTGTGTGTGCTAGGCAATGGGACTGTGTGCTGTGCACATGTGGCATGGGACGGATTGGCCATGCCGATGGGTGTGTTGCTTTGCCCCTACTCATTGTGACTCTGGTGTATGCGGGCTCCTGGCCCATCCTGGGTCTGGTTTGTACTTTGCTTTTGGAGTTCAAATGGAACGCTTAGGAACGCATATGGCAACATGGGGGCCATGCCCCAGATTCGCATTTGGGAGGGTATATGCTTTTGGGGTACATGCTGTGAGCCATGGGTGCCGAACGTGACATGTGTTGTGGCAGCATGACAGTGCATGGTCTGAGGTGTGTGCATGCCTGACATGCCCTGCATATTTGCTGTCTGTTGTGGTTACTGGACATGGCATTGGACGCATCGTTATGAGTGAGTGATAGTTGTGTGCCAGCCAACGTATTGCAGTTGTCCCATCTCCTTGGTGTGCGTGCTGCCCTGTGCCATGTGCATCACTGCAGTGCTCGGGGGGGTGTGGCCCATGTTGTGTGTTGTTGCTCACAGTGTGTCGTGCGCTTAATTGACTTCTGGCACATGGTTGGTCATGGGCATGTGTCTTAGCGTGACTGCTGTATGTGTGGCAGCTGTGCGGATGACATGCCTTTCATGAGACTGGGGCTGACGGATGGGATGGATGGTATGTTGTATGTGCATGGTGTGTCTGTGTGTTTGATGGGTTCAGTGGTGTTCGTGTGCATTTCTGTTGTTCCGCTCTGTTGCGTCTAGTGTTGTTTGTCTTACATAGGCATAGTTGTGGGGTGTGTGGTTGACAGGCAGTAGGGGCTACATGGACAGGACTTCAATGGTGTTTCGGTTGTGTGTGATGAGTTGCACAGTGGCTGCCGTGTGGGACTATATTCAGTGTGGCTTGTGCATGCAGACGTGGCTCCTTGGGTGTTGCTATGTCTGTGATGGGTCATGTGGGGTGTGAGTCTGCTGTTCATGTCCGTGTGCACATTGTTCACTTGTTCGTGACGGTGGGCGGTGCTGCGTGTCCGCGTGCTACGTGACATGTCCCATGTGTTGGTGGTGTTATGGTCCTCATGCCTCCAGTAATCCAGCCCTGTCCAGTTTCCCACCTGCAAGTTGTTCGTGCGTGCACTGTACTGGATGCCACATGGCTCTTAGCGGGGGTGCTCCATGTTGCAGGTCTGTGGGGGTGGGGGGTGTAGTGGGTCGTGGGGGTGGCTGTACACCCACTGACACCGATTGCTGTGGACCGTGATGTCTGCCTTTCGGCTGTCGTTGTGCACTGCGGTGGCTGACACGTGGGTGTGGGGTGTGGGGGATGCTCCTCCTTGCTGTGCTGTGGGACTGGGGCCTGGTGTGTGTTGTACTTGGGCTGTCCACCGTCCCACCCACTGCACTTTGTGTTCCTGCCACTTACCTGTTACTTGTCAGTTGGTGCAGCTGTGCCTGACACATGGGTGTGGGGAGTGCTCCACCTTGCTGGTCTGTGGGAGTGGGGGCCTGGTGGGTGTTGTACTTCAGCTGTCCCCCCTCCGACCCACTGCACTTTGTGTTCCTGCCACTTACCTGTTACTTGTCAGTTGGTGCAGCTGTGGCGGACACATGGGTGTGGCGGGTGCTCGTTGTGGCGCTTCTGGCATATTTGTGGACCTGTTGGTGGTTACGTGGCTGGCTTAGTGTACACATGTCCCCACGCATCTTACAGTTGTTCGGTTTGGCCTGTGTGTGGTAGTGTCTGTTGCATGTGCGTGTGATGTGTTGTGTATTGTGTGCTGGACATGGGGGTGTTTGTCCCTGGGAGCTGTGGCATGGTGGTTGCGCATGTGTGTACATAGCGGTGTGCTGGTATACATTAGTTTGTACTTACCAGCCTCCACTCCCCTGCTAATCCGGCGAGGATCTCCGGATGGATTACGACTCGCACCTTCTCCTCCCACGCTTTGAAGGTCTTAAAGAGCGCGGGATTCCCTCCGCCAGTGACGGCAGCCAGCTCTCTGTTTTTGCCCTCCTTCTTCTTGACCAGGCTCTTTACGTCATTCCAACGTTTGTTTATCTCGGTTCTGTTCCTGGGCAGGGTCCCGACTGCATTGACCTGGTCTACGATCCGGGTCCACATTCTGTTTCTGGTGGCTAGTGGTGTGTGCTGGACCATGTTCCCATAGATTTGTGGGTACACCTTGATGATCTCGTCGACCATGACCGTCAGCTCCATGGGCGTGAACTTGGGCATCCTTTGTGGTGCCATGGTGTTTGTGGTGCTGGTGCGGTGTGTGTTGTGTAATGTGCAGGGGGTTTGTGGTGCCGGTGTTTGGTGGTGGTGGTTGTGATGTGTGCGTTTCTGTGGTGTGCTGCTGTCCTTGCTGTGTCACTGTGTCCTCTCCTCTCTGGTTTGCAATGTAGCAAGGGGTTGTGGTCTGTGGGAGTGCTGCTTTTGTACTCACCTATGTGGGTGTGTCCTCATGGTCTGTTGTTTTCAGGTGTGTTGTGTCTGGGGTTCTGGCCTTTGTATTTTTTGTTTGTCCGGGGGGGTGTTTTCGGGATGTGTACTGTGCTTGTGTATTTGTGTGTGCCTTGCTGTGTGGACTTGTTGGCCATGTTGTGTGCTATTGGTTTTGTGTGCGGATGGTTTCTGTGCAGGTACGTGGGCGCCATGGCTTCTGCCGTGTCGATTCTCATCGGCGTTGTTTGCGCTGGCGGGCGGTATTTTTGTTGTTTTCCGCGCTCATGGCGGTGCGATCGTAATTTCACGTGCGGTGTGTCGGCCGTGAGGGCGGGCGGTTTTGTGTTGTCGTGCGTGTTTCCGTCCGTGGCGGGCGGTTTGACTCCGACTCGGACGATGGCGGGCGGTATTTTGTATGATTTTTCCGCCGATGGCGGTTTTCAGTTTGTGTACTCATAATGGCGTGGTCGGTGTTCAGGCGGTGTGTGCGGGCGGATTTTTGCCGCTTCCATGCCTGGCGGATTTTTTACGCCGGGTATCGTAATGTGCCCCAAAGTACTGTAACAACACAAGTACAAAACACTGAAACTTTTCAATCAATGGAGATAAGCAATGAACTTCTAATGGAATGGTTTATGATTACTACAGATGTGGAAGACTTAGCGGATGCTCTTATGCAACATTTACCGCAAACATGCGAAGTTATCTTATGCAATGGTATAATTATTAAAATATTAAAAGATATTGCACCAGAATAAATATTTTTAAACTACATGCATAACTATATAACATAAATCATTTATGCAAACGATTACCTTACTTTAAAGTTAAAAATATATAAGAAAAATTAATAAAACAAACAAAAAACATTTGACGCTGTTATTCATTAAAAAAAGGATATGTTTAATTGCCAATTCTTTTACAGAAGAATACTTTAACATAACTCATTCTCACTCTCACTCTCACTAGCTAACTAACTCACTCACTAACTCGCTCAATCACTAACTAAATCACAAATTCTCTCTTCATCTCACAAACTCACAAAATAAATAACTCTCTCAAACTCACTGTCACTTACTAACTAACTAAATCTCTCACTCTATAACTAACTAAGTAAATCTCTCACAAACTAACTATCTCAATCTCTACCTCACTCACTAACTCACTCACTCACTCTCCTACTAACTCAATAACTCCCACTAACTTCATAAATACATAATTAACTAACTCTATCACTCTCTCTCTAATAACTAACTAACTCACTCATTCAAAATCTAACTAAATATCTAATTACCTCTCTCACTAACTAACTCACTAACTAATTCACTAACTATCTCACATACTCACTAAATCTCTAACTCTCTCTCTCACTAACTAACTCAATAAATAACTAACTCACTCAATCTCACTAACAGAATAACTAACTAACTCTCAAAATCTCACACACTAACTAACTAACTCTCTCACTAAGTAACTTAGGGGCCCATTACGATACCCGGCGTAAAAAAATCCGCCAGGCATGGAAGCGGCAAAAATCCGCCCGCACACACCGTCTGAACACCGACCACGCCATTACGATTACACAAACCGAAAACCGCCATCGGCGGAAAAAACACACAAAATACCGCCCGCCAACGTCCGAGTCGGAGTAAAACCGCCCGCCACGGACGGAAACACGCACAACAACACAAAACCGCCCGCCCTCACGGTCGACACACCGCACGTGAAATTACGATCGCACCGCCATGAGCGCGGAAAAACCACAAATATACCGCCCGCCAGCGCAAAGAACGCCGATGAGAATCGACACGGCAGAAGCCATGGCGCCCACGTACCTGCACAGAAACCATCCGCTCACAAAACCAATAGCACACAACATGGCCAACAAGTCCACACAGCAAGGCACGCACAAATACACAAGCACAGTACACATCCCGAAAACACCCCCCGGACAAACAAAAAATACAAAGGCCAGAACCCCAGACACAACACACCTGAAAACAACAGACCATGAGGACACACCCACATAGGTGAGTACAAAAGCAGCACTCCCACAGACCACAACCCCTTGCTACATTGCAAACCAGAGAGGAGAGGAGAGGACACAGTGACACAGCAAGGACAGCAGCACACCACAGAAACGCACACATCACTACCACCACCACCACCACCACCAAACACCGGCACCACAAACCCCCTGCACATTACACAACACACACCGCACCAGCACCACAAACACCATGGCACCACAAAGAATGCCCAAGTACACGCCCATTGAGCTGACGGTCATGGTCGACGAGATCATCAAGGTGTACCCACAAATCTATGGGAACATGGTCCAGCACACACCACTAGCCACCAGAAACAGAATGTGGAACCGGATCGTAGACCAGGTCAATGCAGTCGGGACCCTGCCCAGGAACAGAGGTGAAATAAACAAACGTTGGAATGACGTAAAGAGCCTGGTCAAGAAGAAGGAGGGCAAAAACAGAGAGCTGGCTGCCGTCACTGGCGGAGGGAATCCCGCGCTCTTTAAGACCTTCAAAGCGTGGGAGGAGAAGGTGCGAGTCATAATACATCCGGAGATCCTCGCCGGATTAGCAGGGGAGTGGAGGCTGGTAAGTACAAACTAATGTATACCAGCACACCGCTATGTACTCACATGCACTACCACCATGCCACAGCTCCCAGGGACAAACACCCCCATGTCCAGCACACAATACACAACACATCACACACACATGCAACAGACACCACCACACACAGCCCAAACCGAACAACTGTAACATACGTGGGGACATGTGTACACTCAGCCAGCCACGTAACCACCAACAGGTCCCCAAATATGCCAGAAGCGCCACAACGAGCACCCACCACACCCATGTGTCCGCCACAGCTGCACTAACCGACAAGTAACAGGTAAGTGGCAGGAACACAAAGTGCAGTGGGTGGGAGGGTGGACAGCCCAAGTACAACACACACCAGGCCCCAGTCCCACAGCACAGCAAGGAGGAGCATCCCCCACACCCCACAGCCACGTGTCAGCCACCGCAGTGCACAATGACAGCCGAAAGGCAGACATCACGGTCCACAGCAATCAGTGTCAGTGGGTGTCCAGCCACCCCCACGACCCACAACACCCCCCACCCCCACAGACCTGCAACATGGAGCACCCCCGCTTAGAGCCATGTGGCATCCAGTACAGTGCACGCACGAACAACTTGCAGGTGGGAAACTGGACAGGGCTGGATTACTGGAGGCATGAGGACCATAACACGACCAACACATGGGACATGTCACGTAGCAGACGAACACGCAGCACCGCCCACCGTCACGAACAAGTGAACAATGTGCACACGGACATGAACAACAGACTCACACCCCACATGACCCATCACATACATAGCAACACCCAAGGAGCCACGTCTGCATGCACAAGCCACACTGAATATAGTACCACACGGCAGCCACTGTGCAACTCATCACACACAACCGAAACACCATTGAAGTCCTGTCCATGTAGCCCCTACTGCCTGTCAACCACACACCCCACAACTACGCCTATGTAAGACAAACAACACTAGACGCAACAGAGCGGAACAACATAAATGCACACGAACACCACTGAACCCATCAAACACACAGACACACCATGCACATACAACATACCATCCATCCCATCCGTCAGCCCCAGTCTCATGAAAGGCATGTCATCCGCACAGCTGCCACACATACAGCAGTCACGCTAAGATACATGCCCATGACCAACCATGTGCCAGAAGTCAATGAAGCGCACGACACACTGTGAGCAACAACACACAACATGGGCCACACCCCCCGAGCACTGCAGTGATGCACATGGCACAGGGCAGCACGCACACCAAGGAGATGGGACAACTGCAATACGTTTGCTGGCACACAACCATCACTCACTCATAACGATGCGTCCAATGCCATGTCCAGTAATCACAACAGACAGCAAATATGCAGGCCATGTCAAGCATGCACACACCTCAAACCATGCACTGTCATGCTGCCACAACACATGTCACGTTCGGCACCCATGGCTCACAGCATGTACCCCAAAAGCATATTCCCTCCCAAATGCGAATCTGGGGCATGGCCCCCATGTTGCCATATGCGTTCCTAAGCGTTCCATTTGAACCCCAAAAGCATATTCCCTCCCAAATGCGAATCTGGGGCATGGCCCCCATGTTGCCATATGCGTTCCTAAGCGTTCCATTTGAACCCCAAAAGCATATCCCCTCCCAAATGCGAATCTGGGGCATGGCCCCCATGTTGCCATATGCGTTCCTAAGCGTTCCATTTGAACCCCAAAAGCATATTCCCTCCCAAATGCGAATCTGGGGCATGGCCCCCATGTTGCCATATGCGTTCCTAAGCGTTCCATTTGAACCCCAAAAGCATATCCCCTCCCAAATGCGAATCTGGGGCATGGCCCCCATGTTGCCATATGCGTTCCTAAGCGTTCCATTTGAACCCCAAAAGCATATTCCCTCCCAAATGCGAATCTGGGGCATGGCCCCCATGTTGCCATATGCGTTCCTAAGCGTTCCATTTGAACCCCAAAAGCATATTCCCTCCCAAATGCGAATCTGGGGCATGGCCCCCATGTTGCCATATGCGTTCCTAAGCGTTCCATTTGAACCCCAAAAGCAAAGTACAAACCAGAGCCAGGATGGGCCAGGAGCCCGCATACACCAGAGTCACAATAAGTAGGGGCACAGCAACACACCCATCGGCATGGCCAATCCGTCCCATGCCACATGTGCACAGCACACAGTCCCATTGCCAAGCACACACAACTACAAATGCTACAGCCACACACACGCCTCCGGGAAACCCATGTACGAGATTGCACGAACTGTTAATGTCAGACGACAAATACATACTTCGCCAGGTGCAACACAACAACAAATCTCATTCTCTCCACAGGTGACGAACTGCTGGATGCTGGGGATGGAGCCAGCAGCCAGCACAGCCAGCCTACAAGCCCCCAACGAGGACACACGGATCTGGAGGATCTGTCCTCCTCTTCGGACACGGACCACCAAGCAGGCCCATCTGGTGTGGCAGGGCCCAGCCGCTCCCCAGGACCCCTCCTACCCACCAACCCATCATCCAGGGCTGCTGAACATTCCCAGCCCCCTGCTGCCACTGTCATTGCGGCCACACCCACGGTCATTGTGGCCACTACCACTGCCGCAACCGCCACCATCGCCGCACCGACCACCACCGCCGCCACCACCACCATGTCTTCGCTGGCACCAGCCCCAGCGCAGGTGGTGGCCCGGCCGACTGGATCCACCCTGGGAGCCACAGCGAGGACCGTGGTGAGCAATGTGGCTAGTGGGCAGGCCGGTGGCAGCAGGACTGGTAGGAGGAGCAGGGTCAGGGAAACGCCAGCCTCCCCTGGGAGCCATGCCCTGCCTCAAATGGCCAGAGTCCTTGGGGCCTATGAAGAGGCCCAAGGACAATGGGTCCGGTCTGCTTCAGACACGCGTGAGGTGCTGGGGGTGCTGAGGTCCATGGACGCCCGTATGGGCCAACTCGTGGACCTCATGGGCCAGCTGGTGGTGGCGGTGAGGTCACTGCCAGGGACAGCAGCTCCCCTCCGCCACCACCTGCCGGGGCGCAGGGTGGAGCAGCAGTGTCCAGTTCCCCTGCGTCCACAGCCAGTGAGCACACCTCAACCACCAGCATGTCGCAAGCAGGCACCCCCCTCGCAAACGTGGAAGGGGCCGTCCGAAGTGGAAACAGATCTCCCGGGAGGACTTCGCACGCTCCAAACGCAAGTGAGGCAGCCAGCCAGCCTCCGCCAGCCTTCCTTGACCAGCCACTGCATTGACTTGGACTACGATCCCACTCCACACAGCCATCTGGATGGCATGTGTGTGTTGGACTATGGACATAGAACCAGTGGGTACACCCTGAGCATCACGCAGCCATGACCAACAGCTCATTGTCACTGCACGCACCACTTTTGTCATCACCTTACACACAATCACATGTCACAGTTTGTAATAAATGCACCTTTTTCACTAACTGCTGTTTGTGCCCTGTGTTTTATTTGTACGGAATACAACGGCCACCTTGGGCGGAAAGGCACCTGATGCGTGGCATGGCAATTGAATCCGGAGGGCCTGTAGGGACCTAGGGGTGGGAGACAGAACAGGAGCACATTCAATGAGTGTGTCACACACCCATCACACAGTACATGTCAACAACTACAAGCAATGTACACACATCGCACAGAGCAATAGGGCACAATGCCACAGCCACCAACAGTGGCATACTACCCTGGCCATGGAGCGTTGACACACAGCACGCAGTGAACAAACGGCCACCCTGACACAGCACACACACACCTGCACAGATACAGCCACATCAGCCGTCGTACATGGACACTCACCGTCAAGTGAAGTAGCGGGCGATGAGCTGCTGCCGCACATTACCAGCTTCCTCCTCTCCGCTGTCCTCCTCACTCGAGCTGTCCTGGTCTGCGGGCTGGGGCCCTGGTTGATCTCCGTCATCCACGATGAGGGGGATCTGCTTCCGAATGGCCAGATTGTGCAGCATGCAGCACGCCACCACTATCCGGCACACCTTCTGTGGGGAGTACGCCAGCGCACCCCCGGTGCGGTCCAGGCACCTGAACCTGGACTTGAGGAGGCCAAAGGTACGCTCGACCACACGTCTGGTCCTCCCATGTTCCTCATTGTAGCGATCGTCTGCTGGGGTGCGAGGATTCCTCAATGGACTGAGCAGCCATGCCCCATTCGGGTACGCAGAGTCACCTGGGTGTGAGGGACACAGAGAACCGTTGCAATTCCAACTGGACAGGGGACAGCATCGCACAACCAGCACGCTACACCACTCCACATACTCACTGACAATACAGGCACGATCCTGTTGCATATTGGACATCAGTCGTGGCAAGATGCTGTTGCGCATTATGTGTGCGTCATGGGCCGAGCCTGGGAACTTTGCACACACGTGGGTGATCACCATGTCCGCAAGGCACACCACTTGCACATTCAGGGAGTGCGTGTGCTTCCTGTTGCGGTACAGGTGCTCAGTGGCCTGTGGTGGAACAAGGCCGACATGTGTGCAGTCAATGGCTCCAACGACGTGTGGGATTCTGCCAAGGGCATAGAATGCACCCTTCACTGCCGCCAATTCACGAGCCCTGGGGAAGCGGATGTACCTGTTTCGGTACAGCATCATGGCTGCCAGTACATCCCTCAGCACCTTGCTGAACATGGGCTGGGACATCCCTCCTCCAATGCCCACTGTGTGCTGGAATGACCCAGTGGCGAAGAAATGCATGGCGGCCATCACCTTAGCCGTGGGGGTGACAGCAGTCGGATACACCCTGCGGGGACGGAGATGGGGTTCTAACATGGCACACAGTCGATGCAGGGTTGGCCTGTCCAGCCGAAACTTCCTAATAACCTCTGTATCGTCCATGTCCGCCAGCAATTGGTATGGGCGGTCAATGTTCGGTCTCCGCCTAGGGACAATGGCAGAGGACACATGTCAAAGCAACACGACACATAGCAATTTCGCATACACATCACTGACATGACTGAGCAAGCACATGAGCCACAGCCCAGCTGTCAAGCTGGGACGGCACGGCCACAATACACTTACACAGGTCTCCCAACAATGGCAATGGCTAGTGATACAAACCACTGCCATGTGCATGCACATGGGGATCTAGGCCCCAATGACTTGCGGGGCGTGCTGATGGGGACTGACTGCATATCCGTCAAGCGGCAACGCCACGGCAACATGAATGTCTGCTGAGCATGGAACTGCTTCCGCGGCTGGATGAGTATGGCACACGACGACGACGATGTGGGCACAGGCTGAGCGGCCAAAACAAGTGGGACCTGTGGCACGAGGGGACATGAGACAGTAGTAGGTGTCAGCACTGCACCCTATGTACAGCACTGTACGGATCACACCTCCCGAAACATTGACAGGTGTCCACATTGACAGCCCCATGCCAAGACGGCTGTGTGCTTGCAGTCACACGTCACAGGTGAGAGGTTACATTGCACGTGCCAGGTGGCAGACGTACATAGTGGGAGCTGGCATGTGTGTGCATGTGTCTCCTGTTCAGGATCCACCAGATGGGCGCTGACTCTGTACTGACCATTGGACACAGCATGTTCCGTGGAAGGCTTGTGTGTGTGGGATGGTGGCACTGGATGTGCCTCCGTTGGGTGGGGGCCATGCACAGGGCGGGTACGTCGATGATTGCGCATTGTTGGTCACGGTGGGTGCACCAACTAGGATGTGTTGCCCTGTGTTCAATTCCTATGTCCGCATGATGATGGACTGTAGATGTGGGCAGACTACACATTGGTCGATGTGCTGTCTATATGCATGTGCCTTCACACCAGGCACAGCTGCCCCTGCACATGTGACCCCTGCTGGACTCGCTGCTGGGTCTGTGGAGCTGATGCACCTTCTGCGCGTGGGGCGGACAGCTCTCCTCACTTCCCTCATTGCGCATGTCATGACTTTGCCGCAGGTGACATGGATCATGGAGGGCCCACATGTACGCGTGGGTAGGCTACACATGATTGTACACTGGTCGCCACCCCCAGTCAGTGTTTCGAATGGGAAGGTTGTCGTGCTGGTGGTATGTTCGATGTGGCGGATGGGCGGGCCTAGGTGCGGGCTTACATTCCGGACATGGGGGGTAGTTGGATTGGCGACTAGTTGCAGTACACACGGGACACGTCTCTTCCTTTCCACATCTGGGTCATCCCTTGTACTAACTGACAGTGATACAGTCATCTTCGCCCCAGCCCTCATGTCCTCCCCTCGCTCCCCCAATATGCATGCTCACCTGCGAGGCTAGCGCTTGCACAGGCAGCCCCAAGCTCGCACCAGAGAGGGCAAGGAGTGTATGTGTGGGTCCAGTTGCACGAGTGGGCTGTCTCAGGGTATGATGTGTTGCGGGACGCCGTCCACCTGCGTGGTGCCCCAAATGGAGACCCGGCCTGCATGGACTATGCATCACAGTCTTCGCCTTCCGGATCCGCCACCTGCGACACCCAGTGGCTGTGGCTGCCCTTGCGGCCATGCCGCGTCTGTCTGTGACTGATGGCCCACACATTCACTCTTTGGCCTCTCTGGGGAGGGCTCGGGGGTGGTGGCGCACGCGCTTGCACTTAGTCGCAATGGCATGTGGCGTGGTTGGTATGATGGGCAATGGATGGGATGGTGCGAGCCACCTCCCGTGACGTCAGTGCTGCTCGTGCTGTGGTGCGTCCCCCCTACACTTCCATTTGACTTGTGCCATGCTAAACGTTGAGGTTCTATTGCCTGCGTGATATGACCAGGAGGAGCGCGAGGAGACCTCTCACACACCATGCTCCACTGCCATCCCGTGCCCTGTATCGCCTGTGCGGATTGACTATGTTGGGGTTACACCTGGTCGACTGGGGCTGTGTGTGCCTTGTCAAGGGGCATGGCGGGCGCACAACAGGATCCAGCTTGTCCACAGAGGGTGGGCTGAGGTGCGCCTGGTACCGCTTTGTACGTGTGCCCGGCTGCTGTGCACACACGTGTTCACTCCCCCGACAGGTGTCCTCTCACAATGCCCAGGGAAGCGGTGGTGTACTGTTCATGACCCCTCCCAACACGGCGTGCTCCAACTTGGCATGTGCGCATCTACCCGTCGCACCCACCCACCTGAGCACTGCGTCCATACGACTTCACACGACACATGTGTGTCTTCCACAGTAGTGCTACTCATTTGCGTTGACATCCAATACCAGTGGACTACATGGTCATGTCACGACTGCCGTGTACTTCACATACTCTCATCCTCTCTCATTCGTACTTGTGAAATGAGTCAGCGGAGACAGTTTTGGTTTCAAACATTATATTGAGTCTTCTGTCCTCTGTGATGCAGTATAGTGGACACTACTGGCAGCGGAATACATGTTGAGGATATACTGAGCATGATTGCAAATGGGATAGGGTGTGGGGTTACATGTGATTGGCTGTTGCATGTGGGATGTGGGCTTCAGAGTGACATCTGCTTGGCCAAGGCTGTGCTAATGTACATTTACGTATTGCTGCGGAGCTGCGGACTTTGACACAGACGGTATACATGTAGCCTACCAGACCGCTTGGCATCATGGGCACAGTCCATCTCAGTTCCATGTGACAGGTTTGCTGCGGTTGTTCCTCATGCACGCGTGCATGTGAGATGACATCAGGGCATGTGCTTGCGTGCATGCAGCGGCGTGCCACTTGTTGTTGCACTGTGGTGGTTACTGGACATGTCACAGTCACTGGGGTCGTGTTGTTGTTGTATGCACTTGTCGTCCATGCAAAGGTCCTGGTATGGGATTCCCGGGGCGGGGGTGGGAGGGGTGCAGCACCCACAGACTCCAGGCGACCTATTCATGTCCACTGAGCGGTGTGTGTGTCCATGTGCGCTGGATCCATGTCGTGTCCTGGTTGTTCGTGCAGTTCCGTCCATGTGGGTGCGATACACAGAGCCCATGCCACTGCCTCCCACGATGCATGCGGTGTTCCTGGATGTGATGGGGAACAGTGTGCATGTCCCGGTCATATCCGATGTCATGGCGATGTCGTTGATGGTGTGGTTACAGTTGCCGGTCGTTTGGTATGGCTGTTGTGGTGGTGACTGGCCAGTCCGTGCGGAAGCTAAGCATGGGTGCGGGGTTGGACATCATAGGTCACTCGGGGAACCTGCGTTGTGGTCCGACGAATTTACAGGTTGTCAGGTATGCGATGCCGTCCAGCAGGGCTTCCATGTCATTGGTGGTGTACATGTTTGCCAGCCAATGTAGCGGATGGTGGCTGTCAAGGTGTTGTTCGTAAGTTGTCCCTTGGAGGACCATGATGGGGCATGCTGGGTGACATTCGATGTAGCTGTTCTCGATGATCCGTCGTGTGGAGGCACAGTGGTCCCATTTCAGTGCGGGTGCGATGTTGGCCACATACGCCATGCCCCCATAGGCAGAGCAGGCCCTGTCGTGTGCGTCCAGAGGGAGGAGTAGTGGTAGCAGGTCCGCCTTCAGACATGCCGGGTTGGAGAGGCATATCTCCACGGGATGCTGGTAGGGACACCTCCGACAGTAGAAGACGGGCATGACGCAGCTGAACAATGTGATGCGGTAAGTCAGTCGGTAACTTACGTTCAGCAGGGACAGGAGATCGCATCCCAATGTATGAAACAGGTTGGTTTTGTACAGCTTGAGCTGTTCGGCGTAGTTGGGTAGGTGTGTTGCGGTTGCCATTTCGCAGCGGTGCGTTGTGGTGGCGTGCTCCGGCTGTGTGTGCAGTCTGCAATGTGCACGCTCCGAGGTTGCTGTGAGCTCTGTGTAGTCATAGGGAGACAGGACTTGTGTTCTGTTGGCTTGTTTGGAGGACACGGGCCCTCTTCCCACATGCTTCTCAGACAGTTCAAGGTCAGTGATGTGTGACTCCTTCCAATTAACTTGCATGTGGCCGACATGGGGGAGTGTTTTCTTCTTTCTTCCCCGTCCGTTGTGTGCTTCTGTGATATGCGCTATCTGCCCTGTGGTCGGTCTCCTCGGCATGCCTGTGTTGGTCTATTCTTGGACAATGGCTGTATTCACCGGCTTCTGTCGTAGGGCTGTGGTTTCGGAGTTGGAATGGAAGGTCATTCAGTGCTGTCTGCTCTCCCTTGTGTGGGCGGCAGGCTGCCTTTCCGCTCTGCGTTGGGCCTTGTGTGTGAATGTTATTCTTGGGCCACCTGTTGTCGGTCCCCGGGCTCTTTGGTGTTCCGTTTTATATGTCTTGTTCATATGTGCAGGGTGGTATGGGTGTTTCAGTGTGGTACTGGCGTTCCTCTTCCCGAAGGGGCCCTGCTTCTCCTAGTTGGTGTTGCCGCCGCTGTGTGCTACGCCATGTTTGTTACACTGGGGTGTGTCCTGCTGTTGCGTGTCTTCACTGACATGTGTGCGTCGGTTGTGTGGCGTTGGGTGTTGTCCATGAATTGGGCGTTGGGGACATGTCTGTGGCAGGCCTGTCACGTGTCATGTGCGTTCGGGGTGGGGCTGATGTGTGTGCTGCTTGGTTGTGTCCCTGTGTCTGTGTGCGACGCATGCATGGCGCTGCGGTTGGCCTCTGCGTTGTGCGCATGTGTGGCGGCGTCATCGGCGCTTTGGGGCCGTGACGGGGTGGTTGGTTCCTAGTCCCAGGTGGTGTGTACACATGTGTTACGCGATGTTACGATTTGGCCTGTGTGTCATATGTGGATGCAATGGTGGATGTGTAGTGTACACGCGCTGGTGGGGGGTTGTCCGCTTTTTCCGCCCTTGCACTGTGTGCGCTGTTTGCGTGCACTTGTTGTGTGTGTGCCTACCTGCGTCTCCGCGGTACGTTGCGTCCTTGGTGGTGCATCAGCAGGAGCATGGGGAGGGCCTGCAGTGCTGGATTCATGCTCGGGGAGCCGCTTCTTCGTTGTCCGTGCTCGGCATCCGTGTTACCGCTTCGGTTTGTCGTACGGTATCTCTTGGCCGTGGGAGCCGTTTGTTTGCGGCATCGTAATTTATGCGCCGGGCGGGACGTGTTTCGTCGGACGGTGTGTGTCAGTTGTGCTGCGCCGCTACGTGAACGGGCGCACTTTGATGGCGGACGGTGTTGCCGGCTTGCCGGCGGTGTTTGGCCTACTTTTCGCATCGTAATTGGGCGGGCGTGTGGACTGCTGCGTGCCGGCGGTAACTGGTGGTTTTTGCATCCGCCAGCACGGCGGTGGTGCTTCCGCCCGCCATCGTAATGGGCCCCA